>JBBBDQ010001528.1:1085000-1560000 GCA_037127315.1 Ascarosepion bandense | reverse complement strand
ATTTAAATTTTTGTACCTGCTTGATTCAAGTACTCCCGACTTGTATTTGGCATATTGGGCTGCCCACTTTTTACTGATGACCATGCATTCGGTTTTCTTGCAGTTTATTTCTAGTCCTTTCTTGTTACTTTCTTCAGCTACCTTCTGTAGGAGGTCTTGTAGATTCCTTTCAGAGTCTGCTATCAGTACTGTATCATGTGCGTACCTCAGATTGTTTAAATTGTGGCCTCCGACTGACAAAATTATTGTTCTAAAATTCATATTATGTTCATTGTTCTGGTCAATAATACCGTAAGGAAATACTGGAACAAAAAGTGCGGTGAAAAAGAGGTTTAATCACTAGAGAGACCTGGTTTAATAACTCAGTAATAGAAGATACCATACTTCAGTGCAGCAATGTGTACAACTCAAATGCTACACCTTGTGACTGAATGCTTACAGCAGATGGACGAGTCCATGTTTAACATTTAGGGGAGAACAGCTCGATCGTTATTTTTAAACAACAATTCTAACTACCTTCCCTTCTTGGCAAGGTTTACTGTGATGATTAGAATTGTAATAAGATAAAATTATTAGATTGTTTATTGGAATTGTTAGCAAAACATCAGCTAATCCACAACAATAATAAGGATTTCTTTATAGTTGGTTCACATATTTTAATAATTTAGTAAATGTTGATAAATTTATGAATAAGACATTTTCATATTTATTTCTTTATAAACTGCTAAACAGTAAATATTACATTGTATTAATTTTTAGAATGGTATAAATATAAAATTATTCTTCTTAATAAAAATCTAATAATGTTTAATATTTTTTTGTAAATTAAATTCTCAAACAAAAAAAAATATATAAATTCATTTTCATATGTTTAAATATTATTACAGTTTTAACCATTGCCTTTTAAAACAATAAACATTGCAAGGAGTGAAAACTGTTGAAATAATAGATGTGGGGTGGGGGGATGACCATAATTTTGTCACTATTGTTTTTATGGGCATAAAAGTCCAAGTTTACCAAAAACTTCAGAGTTTAAAAAAGTGTAAAACAACACTAGAAATTGCAAGACTGATTGCCAGGTACCACAGAATTACTTAAATAGTGTGGTCCGCTCATCATATATATGTGCGTGTTTAAATAAAGAAGACAAGAGGAAAACTATATATTACTTACCTAAGCATTATGTCTTGTGATAGACTTTATCAAGGCAAAAAATACGAAAACAATTTTATTTTAAATAACACATCTATAAGCAAAACATTGTTAGTAACTGGAAAAAACCGCTCACAAATTATTCATAAGATTAACAAAATTTTTCAATTTTTGAAAAAATGTCATAGATTATATTTGAACAGAATTCTTTCATGTGCAGTGTAGTGTCATGAGATGTTAAATGATGAGAATTTAACTGTTTTCTTTACATTTTTTTTTATTGTGTAGGCTGGTCTAATAGAGTAGTGTTTCTATAAGAAGTAATGTTCTTATTTCTGGTCAATAATACGGTAACGAAAGACTAGAACAAAAGGTGGAGCGAAGATGAGGTTTGATCACATGAGAGACCCGGATTAATAACCCAGTAGCAGAAGATACCATAGTTCAGTACAGCAATTAATTTTTTTAATTGTGGCACTGAAAAAATTTCTGCTAATCTTATGAATAATTTGTGAGTGTTTTTTTCAGTTACCAACAATGTTTTATCTATAGATACATTGTTTAAAAATGAATTCATTTTGTCTTTTTGCCTTCATAAAGTCCATCACAGAACAAAATTCATAGGTGAGTAAAATATAGTTTTCCCCTTGTCTTCTTTACTTAAAAATCCTGTCCTTAATCTCAGATTATAACTGAGTATAATTTATATATATATATATATATATATATATATACAAGGGTCATTCAATAAATAAGGTGAATTTTTTAGTATAAAGATTTTTAAAATTGTTTTCCTTTACTTCTTTTTCAAAGGGATTTAATTTTTTTTTTTTTTTTTGCAGATTGAAAAAAATCTGAGAGTTTTGAAGATTAACAAAGATGGCCGACCAAGAAGCATGCTCCAGGAATGAACAGAGGTCAGTTATCAAGATTTTGGTTGCTGAAGGGTGCAAACCATTTGAAATTCATAGAAGAATGTCAACTGTGTATGGTGCCACATGTTTCAGTCAAAAAAATGTCTACAAGTGGGCTAAATTGTTTAAAGAAGGACAGAGCAGTGTTGAGGATGAAGACAGGCCTGGGAGGACTACAGAAGTGAGGTCTCTTGAGGTGATCGTATCAGTCAATGACCTCATTCAGTCTGACAGAAGGGTGACAGTGGATGACATTGCAAGGACTTTGAGCCTATCTGTTGTGACAGCACACAAAATTGTCCATGATGACCTTGCCTACTCAAAGGTCAGCTGCTGGTGGGTGCCAAAGATGCTTATTGCAGAGCACAAACAGAAGAGTGTCGAGTTGTCCCAGCAGTGTCTCTCCCATTTACAGCCCAGACCTTGCCCCATCAGACTTTCACCTGTTTGATTCCTTCAAAGCGTTCATGAGAGGCACAAAGTTTGAAAGTGATGATGAAGTCAAGAGTGCTGTGAGTGATTGGCTGAGACATCAGTCCAAAAATTTTTATGCGGAGGGAATATGGAAGCTTGTGCACAGATGGGAAAAGTGTGTGACACTGCTGGGAGACTACGTTGAAAAATTAAAAAAAAAGTAAAAGGTTCTATCTGTATTAGAAGTACTTATACCAAAAAATTCACCTTATCTATTGAATGACCCTCGTAATATATATGCTCTCATTATGATTGAGCACTCTGGAGAAGAAAATTTTAAAAACAGTTTCCACTTCAGCTATAATGCATGACTCTTCAGAAATGAATTGAGTTCTCTCGGTGACTGGCATCTGTATACACTGCTTACATACAAGACGTTAAAATTTCCCTTCTCTGACCCCATGTGCCAATGGCTTAGGGAGTAGAGACTCCGACTGACACCAAATCAGTCGAGTTTCGATCCCGGCCAGAAGCAAGTGGATATGTCTAGCCACACTGATGAGCTGTGATACAGCGAAACGGGCTGGTATGTGGATGACTTATATATATATATATATATATAAATTTTCTAAGTAATAATTTTTGTAGATTACTATTTTACAAACTTCCTCAAACTGAGACATTTGTCAGAATAAAAAACACACTGATTTTTTCATTGATTTAAAAAGTGGGGGATCATGCACATACAGTGACAAATAAAACCCTGAGTTTTACAAAGTTAACTGTACTTTTTCTTTTATAATAATGTTCACTCAATACAAGTCCCAAGAGTCACTGAAGGCAGAACATTACTGTTTGGTACTGTATAAACATAAGAAATAGCAAGAAGTGACATTCACAGGGCTATGATGAAGATGAAAAATCACGCTGATTTGCAATGTGTTCAAAACTAAACAGACTTAATAATGAGAAAGGATTTAATGTAAAACCCATCCAGTCTACATGGCCTGAACGTTAAGCTTAAAAACATACAATATTCCTTACAGTAGCCATGAAACATGAAAAAAGTGAACACATGACAGATGGCAGTTAGCTTGGGTGGTCAGGTCTTGGAAGAGACATGACTGATTAGGCAGAAGATTTTCCCACGGTAGGTTGCCATTTCTTTCTAGATTGCAATAGACTGGTTACCAACCAAGGCTGTAGAACCCAATCTGTCATGCTATTCAACCCATAGCTGGAGGGAGAAGAGATGGATTAATATCATTCCCAAGGGTATTTTCACATAAGTGAATGCAACAAATTCCAATGGAATTTGAACTTAGCTCTCCAATTTCTTGTTCCACAATGTACAATGATTGGGTACGTGTTCTAAATGGGGTACATGTTCCAAAATGGACTATTTCAGCTCTTAGTCCATTCGAAGTAAGAGAGGAAAAGTCAAAGGCTTTGTTTGCATTTATTGTGAAAAATAAAGTCTCATCCCTACCCCATGAAAAATAAAGAAAAAACCCGGAAATGGAGGTGGTGGAGAGTAATGACTCAGAGAAAAAAAATAGAAAATGGAGAACAATCAGGAGGAGAAAAAAGAGAAGAGAAAAACAAAAAAAAATGAATAATAATAATGATGGAGCAAAAGAAGAAAGAAAAAAGAATAGAATAAAAAAAGGATGAAAAAAGTAAGAATAAAAAATGAAGAATGTGAGCAATAAAGGAAAGGACAAAGAAAATAGACAAAAAGAAAGAGAAGGAAAAGAAAAGAGACAAAGAATAGAAGAGAAATAAAAGAATAAAAAAAGAAACAGGAGGAAAGAAAAAAGAAAAAGCAAAAACAAAGAAGAGGAAAGGAAAGAAAAAAGAAAAAAGAAAGGAAAGAAAAAAGAAAGAAAGAAAGAAAAAAGAAAGAAAGAAAGAAAAAAGAAAAAGAAAGGAAAGAAAAAGAAAAAGAAAGGAAAGAAAAAAGAGAAAGGAAAGAAAAAGGAAAAGAAAAAGAAGAAGGAAGGAAAGAAAAAAGAAAAATAAAGAGGAAGGAAAGAAAACGAAAAAAGAAAAGAGGGAGGAAAGTAAAATGAGGGAGGAAAGAAAGAAAGAAACTCTTTCAATCCTTACAGATTTGTAGGCACAAAAAATGAAAAGAAAAAAATCTCAAAACAAAAAAAAAAAAAAAATCAAATAAGCATTTGTTTGTTCTCACCTCACATGTGTGGAGAGAGAGAGAGAGAGAGAGAGAGAGAGAAAGAGAGTGTGGAGGAGTAGAAGAAAGAGAAGAAAACAAAGAGAAAACATCAATGACATCTGACCTCTGGATGATAAGGGCTTAGTTACTTCAACCAATCCTCCAGATGCATTAGGATTAGCTGTCAAATGTAAGGCAATGTCTCCATTTCCTTTTTTTTTTCCCTCTCGGGCACCAGGAATTCCAAGAGTGCTTGAAAGACATTAAAGAAGATTTTGAAAACAAGAGAAGTGGCTTTCTGTTTTTGCTATTCGCCTTGATTTTCTCTTCAATGTGTTTATTTCACAACATGTTACAAGTCTCAGATTTCAGAAACATCATCGCCACTATAGAGGAAAGGTTCCTCAACCATCATCATCATCACCACCACCATTGTAAACAATCAATGTGAAAGGTACTTTTGGCCACCATCATCATCACCATTGTAAACAATCAACAGAAAAAGTACTTTTGGCCACCACCATCATCATCATTGTAAACAATCAACGGGAAAGGTACTTTTAGCCACCACCATCATCATCATTGTAAACAATCAACAGAAAAGGTACTTTGGCCACCATCCTCATCACTGTAATCAATGAACAGGAAATGTACCTCAACCAACATCATCATCACTGCAAACAATCAACAGGAAAGGTACCTCCGTCAGCATCATCATCACTGTAAACTATCAATTAAAAAGGTGCCTCGGCCATCATTGTCACGGTAAATGATCAATACAAAAGGTATCTTGGCCATCATTATCATCACTGTAAACAATCAAAAGAAAAAGTACCTCAGTTAACATCATCATCCCTGTAAACAATCAATGAGAAACATTCCTTGGGTATCAATATAAACAATTGTTAATGCAAAATATCCATCACCCACTAAGACTATTAATGATCAACAGTCGATGAATAAAGTTCAGTGGCTATCATCATCATCCGCCCAAGTTATCCTATTTAAGGAATCACTCTTTGATGACATGAAGCAAAACCAAATTACTTTTTATTTTTCCTGAGCAAAGACAAATGTTAGCACCAATTCCTCGTCGAGTCTGTGTTAAGTTACTAGGTACATCTCAACTTCGTCAGTTATAAAATAACTTGGAAATGAAAAATCTTGCTGATTTCAGCTATTTTTATTTTTAAAGACTGTTTTCCACACACCTCGAGTTATCTACAATTTGGCAGACTGTATCTTTTATTCACTACCCCACCTCACACATTTCATGGTTTTTAGAAAATCTAAAAGTGAATCTCATACAGTTTGTTCCAGAAGTGTAACACTGCGGATATAAGAAATTAAAAACTGGGAAATTGTCGAGTTGGTTGGATAATCCTGACTAAAAAGAAAAGAAAAAGTAAATAGAGCAATTAAAAGAGATATTGAAAAATTCAGCTGCGTTCCACCTGTCAAGACAGAAAGGATTATTTATGGATGAAACTCTGGAAATTTTCTATATCTCAGTTATGAGTAGAAAGTAAATTACAGATTACATCTAAAGCTCCATTTTTTAAAATTAGTATCATCCCATGCAAGGCAATAAAGCCACTAAGACAAGGTGCTTCATGGCATGAAAAAGTTAAGAACAGAAATATTAATAATGAGCGGAAATGATAATCAGAAGGACATCAGACAGCAATTGATATTGCTTTATTATTTCTTAAAATCCATTTCCCTCAATGCAAGGCAGTAAAGCCACTAAGACAACAGGTTAAAAGGTGGGGAAGAATTAGTAACAGTGTAGTACTTATTTGACGAAGTGTGGTTGTTACAGGAATTAATGACTTCTTGGATCCGTTCTCCCAGCTGCTCTATGTAGAACCCGGGAAACTGCTTCACTTGGGACTCCGTTCCCTGTGCACCATAAATAAAGCACTGTCTCCCGAACACCGGTGTAACCTTCATGAATCGCCAACACCAAACTGACTCCGAGACAGTTGTCTCTTTTTATGCGTTTTTGGTCTCGGACAAGAAACCAAAATTTCTCACATGTGAGAGCCTCGCTTTTGCCAATGACGCATGTGCCATGTCATTCCAAAACTGACTTGCATGAGCTTGCCTCGTGATTCCATGACGTCTACAAACGTATGTGCAGACAACCAGCCTTCTCTTGCTCTGACGAGGTAAGTCTCCACTTTAAACAGAAATATTAATAAGTAACAGGAAAAATAAAGGGTAACCAGAAGGACAGTAGATAGCAATTGACTTTGCATTTAAATATTTTTAAATCCTTATCACCCCATGCAATGCAGTAAAGCCACTAAGACACAAGGAGTTACAAGATGTGAAGAAATTAGGAACAAAAACATTAATAATGTGTGGGAAGAAAAAAGAATAATCAAGAGGAAAGCAGCTAGCGATTGACATTGCATTTTAATTTTTGAAGATTAAAATTGGCTGGAAAGCATGGAGCTAGAAAAGAGTTCCAAAAGCAAGAAGTGTGAGAAAAGTAACTGTTTGTATAGAATTTACAGTTACATATAGCCAGCTTTACTGCAAATTTACGAGATCTCAATGCCAGCCTAGTACTGCATTTAAATTCAAAATGTCTAGGTGGCATAGCGAAGAGCTCATCTAAACGACTGATATGAAAATATCTACAGAAACAACAGAGAGAGGAAACTTTATGTGGGGGGAGTAACTGAAACTAAGCTACCAGATCAGGACCAATAATATTGCTGATTCTTTGGAATCAAAGAGCTCAAAATAAATAGCTTAAAATCATTCCTCTCAATACATGCAAGGGAAGGAGTGCATGATGTTTTTAAGAGGTTTACATAACATTGGTAATTTACATACTGTCAGTAAAAAGAATCCCATGTACCACCATAATGAATATTTTTTTGGCGGGGGGGGGATTGAAAGCAAAAATGGCTGCATATATTTTTTTTGTTTTTTAAATTACAAAAAACCAGGGAATTGTCTAACTCTAAACTTATTTATAAATAGAACTTTGTGTGTGTGTGTTACCGATAGACTGAAACGGCTGAACCGATTTTCTTGAAAATTTACACAGTTGTACTATAAGCGCCTGCGAGTGTTCTTAGCTAGGTTTTGTGTTGAGGTACCCCCAATAAATATCGGAAATCGAAAAAAATTGGGTTACAGAAGGAGTGGTTTGATTTAAATCAAATTTGATACACTCATAGACATAAGAAACGATATTCAGAAGTTTCAAAGTTGCAATTCTTACAATAGTGCAGAAAATTGATAATATATATATATATATATATATATATATATATATATAAGGAAAGATGTTTGTGTGTATGTCTGTTTATCTGTCTGTATGTCCTTTATACAAATCCACAATTTTTATCAGATTCTCACCAAACTTCACACAAATATTATTTAGGCTGAGCTCCAGGACCATGGATTAGTTTTGAAGTTTTCATTACACCTGAGCAACGCCAGGCTATACTGCTAGTCCAATTTAAATGAAATGTTCATTTATTCATTAATGAATAAATTGTGTACAGATTCAGTTACTTTATTAGAATACTTTGTATATATATATTTTTTTTCATTTTGATACATTTAAAATTTGGAGAGGATTCCCAATATTTTTAAAATGATTTTATAACAAAAAATTACTGAAAATATTTCAGTAAAACAGTTTTGTAATATTAAACCAGAATCTATGGAAAACTGCTTTTGAAATTTTATGAAAATATTTCAATAAAACTCCAAAACATTATTTTTGCTGGAAGTTGATGCTTCCATAATTTAATAAAACATTTCTTTTTAGATTTGACAGGGAAAAAAATTTTACAATGAATACTTATTTTTGAAAAATGTAATTGTCAAAATGTTTTGGAAATTATTCTAATCTTCAATAACTAACAAGGTTGGAAGGTATTTTTTTTTCAATAGATAAATATTTTTAAGAAACTGTTGTAACCTTAAATGGTTACTGCATGAATAATCACCAAAATGGAGGTTGGGAATAATAGTATATCAACAAGTACAAGACTCGTATGCTGCATGAAGTAGATACATTGTTAGTGAACTGCTAGCCAGAATAATCATTCTATATTTATCTGCCTCCCCACATAAGTGGAATGTGATGCAAGGCCATTTTTAAAGTGAGGTCTCTGAGCCCTTAAGTCTGGTCAAAAATATCCCGTTGACCCTGGAAAAGGCTGGATAAGGGCTACTGTTGATTTTCCCCTGATGAAGCTCTACCCTTTGATAGAGCCCCATCTGGGTTCTTCCTGCCCATAGGCAGTGAGGAAGACCGAGAGCAATGACTCCTAGTCAGTATTTACCACCTTTCAACCAAGGCAGATGCAACACGAGGTTAGTTAATGTGGAAATTCTGAGCCCTTAAGCTCAGTCAAAAATATTCTGTAGACCTTGTTCATTCACCCCAGATGAGATGTCTACCTCTTGACAGAGCCTTGGCTGGGTTCCTATCCGCTCGGAGGCGGAGAGTTGAACAAAACAGTTTGGATCAGTGTAATCACTCTCTTCTACTCCAATAATGTCCATGTATTTAAGAGAATAGAAACATCCCATTCCTGTATATAGGGAGGTATACAACAGAAACTTAGTCTCATGTTTTTTTTTTCTATTAAAAAGATTAAAAAACTATTTTTAACTTACAGACATGTTGAAGCACTGGGTCATACACAATCACCAAAGTTAAGCAACATTGAGCCTGGTCAATACATAGATGAGTGAATGCTTGGGAATACCAGGTGCTCTAAGTTTGAATTTATGAGTGGTGTTGGCTTTGGATTATTAATTGGAGAACCAAGTTTCAATTACTGTTGAGTTTATTACCTTATGCACAAAGGCATGAATCCACCTCTCCCTCCCCAACTATTGGTTAATCAGTGAGACTAAATAATTATTATCCAAATACAGAAAGAAATTTACAATCTAGAAATATTTTCTGGCTTTTAATAACCTTAAAAATATCGATAAGATATAGGAAATCAATCAATCAATAATAAGAAAAATATGTTTAAAAAAAATAATGAAATGAAGAAATATTTTTATCCATGGCATTGATTTTTGTTTTTCTTTTTAACTATTTCACATTTATTTTGTATGTATATACTTTTTAAAAAACTATTTGATTTGAAGGCTTACGACCATATCACGTTGAATACACCAGTTCTCACTTGATCACCTACGTTAAGCAACATTGAGCCTGGGCAGTATTTAGATGGGTGACCACTTGGGAATACCAGGTGCTGTAAGTGTTTAGTGACGGATGTGCATTGTGGTGTAATGGATATCGGCTCGGAAAGAGAAATCAGTGAGCCGGGTTCGAATTCCAGCTGAATACCCTGCATTCACTTAAGCACTGGTAACCTTGGGAAAGGTATTAATCCGTCCCTTCCCTCCAGTTATGGGTTAAATAACAAGGGTAGGACTTGGGGACCCTGCCCTTAAAAACAAATCCAAATGAATCTTGATACTCGAAAAGAAAAATGTATTACTAGACACAAAAACTTATATAAAAACAACAATTGTTGAAAAGAAAAAAGGTATTACCAGCATTAAATAAATAAAATTTAGTTGGCAATAAATGACCCACCAAGGTTGATATGCCATAAAACAAAAACAACCAACCATTTAATTTGAAAATATTTGCAAATGTGCATGTGGTGCAGTGGATATCAGCTTAGAACGAGAAAGTAGGGAGTTGAGTTCGAATTCCAGCTGAATTTGTTGCATTCACTGTTATGTGCAAAAACCCTTGGGAAAAGCAAAAATAAATTGCTTCTCCCTCTAGTTATGTGTTAAAAAGCAGTATAAATTGAGTTCTATAGCCTTGGTTGGCAATCAGTCTACTCCAGAAAGTAATGGCAACCTACTGTGAGAAAATCTTCTGCAGTCATCCATGTCTCTTTTGAGACATGATCACCAAAGTATCTATCACATATGGCAATTAGCACACGGACTGACTGAAATATTTACCTACACTAAATAATTTTTTTATTTCACCCCGCCACTCACTTACAAGCAAGTTAATAAAGCCACTAAGACAAGCGTTTCCTGCATATGAAAAAATCTGAGAATTAAACATTATTAAGGAAAGAGAACAATGATAAAACAGAATTTATTAAGAAGACGGGTAACAATTGACATCGCATTTAAATTTTGGAAGATCAAAGTTGATTGGAAAGACAGAAGAGAGTTTCATAAGTGAAAAGTGTAAGAGAAGAATCTGTTAGCATAGAACTTATATTTACGCTTAACAAATTCAACTGTGTCAATCTAGTATTGCACTTAAATATCGTCTAAGCAACTATCAGGAACATTTTTTTTTTTAACAATTGACTGATTCTGATTTGGGGAAAAAATGCGGAATAAAAAAATATCCGAAACATATAGAGCAAGTGAATTCAACACTACGAATGTTACATAGAAAGTAGCCACTTTAAAGAATTATGTGCCTCTTTAAAGAATTTGAAGTAGATAAAGCTATTTATTGTGTTTTATAATTTTAATTCATTCAGAATTCATCTTTATAAAGACAAAGGAATGAAGAATTCTTATATAGCAACAGCCAGCAATCTGTTGGAGTTGAAACTGACAGCTTCGAGATGCCCAGTAAATTGGTAGGTGGTTTATATAACAGCCTGGGAGATTCCACTTTGCTATCAAGGCAAGTCTACTCTGTAGGTTCTGATTGGCTGATGATTCCAGTGTGGCTATTGTGTTTAATAACTATCAGCACAATATTCACCCTATGGTGAGAGGAGAGAGGGACATGTATTGAGTTACAACTCTGTTTATTTTTGTCTGCCAACTGGACACTAGTTGGAAACATCCTTGTGAAGGTGAGTTTCGGACTGTTAATTGTTCATCTCCCTGCCACCATCGCATTAGGGCAATGGCCTTTGAGGGGCTATGAGTTCTGTGTGGCCTGGCTGATTGTATGGAAGTAGTTTTGACAATGCTTGGGCGATTTTGTCTTATTTTCTTTGACATATGGGACATGCGTATTGGGCTCCTGTGCATCCCTGAAACTTGGCTCAGGTAGAGCACTAGAGATGGGAGTAGGAATTGCAGCTTCCTGAAATATCAAGAAATAACCTGGTTTATTGTTATTATGTCAGTGCTGTTTCACATTTTTCTTGTCTTTTAAATTCTAACGCTCCATAGCTTGTAAAGCAGCAAGAGAAATGATAAAATTTATATTTTTGACTTTTATTTTTTTTTTTTTTTATTTTTTTTTTTAAGTGTTTCACCCCGAGCAAGGCATGTCACTGCCACTACTGTGCAGGGGGCTACGTAGAGTGGAGAAAGGCTGGTTAAATATAGGACATAACAGAGGGTGGGTGATAGGCGGGTGAGGATACCGAGAATGAGGGTTGGGTAGATGAGAGTGTTGGGAGAATAGTTGGGAGTTAGTGTGATAGGAGGTGTCTATTGACCCTACATTTAAACACCTGGAGATTGTAACTGTCGGGAAAGCAGACTTGTGGAAGGGAGTTCCACAGGCGGGAAGCGCGAGAAAAGAAGCTGTTGGAGTAGAATTTACGGTTACATCTTATCTGTTTAACTGTAAAAGGGTGGGACCTAGTTGCTAATCTAGTATCTCGTGTAAATTCGTGCTTAGGCGGCACCAGTGATCTAAGCTCATCGGAGCAGAAGCCATGAAAGTATTTGTAGAAGAGGCACAGGGAAGCCACATCACGCCGGTGTGAGAGCGGCTGCAGCCGGTCTGCCAAGTCAGTATCAACCACGTTACAGATCCTCCTTTGTATTTTGTCAAGAAGCCCAAGGAGAGCAGCAGGGGCATCCGACCAGATATGGCAGCAATAGTCAATACATGGGCGGATGGTAGATTTGTATATGTGCAGAATAGTTTCAGGTGGGAAAAATTTGCGGGCCCTGCACAGAGAGCCGACTAGGGAAATTTCCAAGAATTTCAGATTAGTGAAAATCCGTTTGCCTCTAATATGACATTTTGAATAATTTGCTTTCATATTATTCTACTGAAATGAAATTCAATATGAAATTCAATATGAAATTCAATATGATTCCTGACAACAGTAACCAACGATGACTATTACAGCACGTCTTGTAAATCATAGCCACCGAAGATTGCACCAATGTTTTGTAAAACAAGGAAGAAAGAATTATTTAATTTGTTGTGTCCAAGGAAAACCCAAAAAGAGTCATAGAAAGAACTCACAGATCCTTAATGAGTCGGGGCCATCGATTATTTGCTTCACCTTTTTAAAAAAAAATATTCATCTTTAATTTTAGACTAACGTTTATTTATTATTGAAGTATAAAGTTCATTTACTTTATTTGAACTTTCAGCATTTAATTTTGATAAATATTGGCTGTGAAAAACCTAAATCTAATCTAAACTTATTTATAAATGGAACTTTGTGTGTGTGTGTGTGTGCCTGTGTGTGTGTGTCCGTTACCTATAGACTCCGAAACGGCTGAACCGATTTTCTTGAAAGTTTACAGTTGTACTATAAGCATCTGTGAGTGTTATGGAAGGAGTGGTCCGATTTTAATCAAATTTGATACACTCATAGACAAAGACGTAAGAAACGATATTCAGAAGTTTCAAGATTGCAGTTCTTACAATAGTGCAGAAAATCGATTATATATATATATATATAAAAGGCAAGATGTTTGTGTGTGTGTCTTTATCTGCCTGTATTTTTTTCAGCCCTTTTATTTTAGTTTTTGCTTTGGGTTTGGCTCTAATTAGATATAATTGTAGTTCTTAGTCTCAGCCATGAAACCATTTACTCAGAGGCTTTATTTAGCCTTCAAAATTCAGTTTATGACCCAAAAAACTTATTTAATATCGATACCAGGAAAACAAAATTTGACTTACATCCATTCATTTTTCTTTCAGTCTATGGCTTCGCTTTAACTGGAAACAAATATTGCTTTTTAGTCTTTCGTGCCAATATCCAAAAAGTCTGAGCTCCAGGAGGATGGATTAGTTTTAAAGCTTTCATTACACCCGAGCGACACTGCTAGTGTGTATATATATATATATATATATATATATATATATAGTGGTGAAACTTTGTTGCCAAGGTATTGTGGCCTGTTATGACCAGGAAAAAAGACACAGAAACAAGAAGGTCGGTTCAAACAGTGTCTTAGAATAACTGAACAGATATATAATAAGTGTTAGTAATCAGCAAAATAGAGGTGTAAGTCTGACTGGAATAGTTCGGCTGCGTCCAACTGTCTTTAGACTGTCACACGACTGCCTGACAGCTGCGTCCCCGGAAGTCATGCAGGTTATTATTTATTGACGGAGGAAGATTCCATTTATATAGATAGAGCACCATAACAATATATATATATATATATAGTCTTATCAAGTGATGAGGTTTATTTCAAGTTCAAAAGTTTTAAAAGGTGAAAAACTAGCCCAACCCCCTTGATCAGAGAGGCATTGTTACATAAACAGTGTGGATCGATCAAATAAAGTAATTTTTAATTTGAAGAATATGAGAACAGTCTCTAAAAACAATTTTTGAGGCATTCATATTGATATTTGATTAATTGAGATCAGCATTATTAATCGACTATTAGATTCACTTTATTTTAATTGTGAATTGTAAATTCCAAGTTTAATAAATTGTTAGATTTAGATTATTACAAAGTTATCCAGTTATTAAATGAAGAAAAGACATGAATGCACACATACAAACCTGCAAACATTCACACATGGACAGATACATGAGTATACACACATACACTGGCATACAAACACATATACAGATTAATATATATATATGCATATATACATACACAAATTTTCAAATTTTGATTTTATCGATGTGCCAAACCAGGTTTGGAAAACGACTACAAAGGCTACAATATTGGAGACATGTAAGAGCGAATTCATAAGGGCCTTGAATGAATGAGGTCAAGACAGACACTATATATATATATATATATATATTATAGGTATTGCCTTGATTATGTTAAAAGTAAAAAAAAAAGTTACCTACCAGCACGGAGACAATGAGCAATGCAAACAGCAGGAGAATTATTTTCGGGGGAAGTCCTTGTGATGTCCGGCCAGCTCCCTTTTTGCATGAGAATCGCGGTAACATCCAAGATACATGCCAGTATTGTTGCCTAGAAAGAAGAAAAAAAAAACAGAACTGATAAAATAATTTCCTTTCAGTTGATACAAAATATTAAACAACGTATATAATCTGTCGATATTTCTGAGATAAGATATTGTAACTATTTACATTGTTCAGAATGCTGTCCTCGTCTTTACTGTTACATTCACAATGTTTCAGTCATTCTACACTTTGGCTTTCTTCAGGTGTTATTAATTGAAATTTCAAAATGAACCCTTTGTTTAGTCCATGGGTGTAGGTTGTTCTAATTTCATACATAATGCCTTTGGATATCTCTCAATTCAGAGATGAATACAACATGGCAATTTCTAATATAGAGTGTCTAAGAAGAACAATAACAAAGACGGTAACAAAAGTTCTGGCAAAAAATAATTATGGAGACATTTAGTTCCCTAAAATTTACTAATGTTCCCAAGGACACATGACCCAAGTGGATAAAAACATTGGTTAATTGATTCAAAAAGTGATTGTCCTGGGTATGGCAATAAACTACATCCATCAGCAAGGCTTCTTATCAATAATTTTTGAGGACCATGGAACCATCTTTTAATTGCTGTTGCTTCCAGGTTGACCCTGAGGGTGGTAGTATCTGTTAGGGTCTTAGCTATGGACAAATAATAAACCCCCAAACAGGAATTAAAAAACAACAAATAAAAATAAATTTTTATAGCAAAAATTCCAGCAATACATATTCAGAAAACAAAAATATATTACAAGCAATATGTTTTAGTCTCTACGAACTGAAAAGAATACAACAATTAAACCAGACACTTGACAAAAATACATCAATGAAACCTGATCAACAAAATGATTTCTTACAAAGAATATATATTCTATTCATACAAACCTATCCTAAAATCTTGTCAGCATTAAATAACTCATTGAGGTGTTGACATGCCTTAAAATAAACAACTGATTGAGTTCAATATGGCATAAAACAAAAGAAATTATAGAATCAAATAATTGATTTGACCGAGAGAGTTGTAAGTTCAATCCCTGACCTCAGTAGAAAAATCAAAAAATTGGAGATACCCAAATGAAAAGTAAACATGAGTTGATTTGTTTGTTTAATAACATATCATTATGGATTCTTTATAAATCACTTAATGCTGAAATTTTATTTTCTTGGGTAGCTTTGAATTAATACAAATATATGTTATTGTTGTAGAGTGGCTGACACCCTTGCAGCACTCTCAATGATGGAATGGCCCATGATCTGAAATGGTCTATTTAAGTAAAGAATAGTAGCGTTCAAGGCATAATATGCAAGTCTCATTCAAGTAATATTCGGACTGATTACTTAAGTGACTATTGCGATCTAAACCCCTCCTCTATGTATTGTGGGTTCTGTCTTGTCTGTCATTGTAACTATTGTACTGTTCTGTGTATATCGGTTTAGCACCAGTTATTGGGCTATATAATAATACAGCACACATTCTCTGTGTATCATATCCACCTCGGTGATAGAACAGTTATTCTGCTTTCACAATTGAATACATGGTAGATGATACTCAGCTTTTGTGCATATACATGTTTGTGTAGGCATGATTATCAGAAATGGTCATGTGCATTTTATACTGCAATTTTGTTGAAGTTATATTTTGGAATACAATTTGAATTCTTTGAGAAATTGGAAGATATTAATATTATATAGAACAATATCATGAAATAATTCTTTCATGTTGGTTGATGTTGTTTTGTGCCATATCAGCCTCTATGGGTTATTAAATGCTGAAATCTAAATAACTTGAACACAATTTTATGCCTCCAACTAGAGATAAAATGTGTTATTTTTAATTCTGCTATAAAATGCATTGTTGGTCACTTTGCTATTAGTTGGTAATTTTTTTTATATAAAATATATTGCTATTATTTATACTATAAAAAAAGCATTTTTATAATTTCATAAGATTTTGGTTTCGTTTGAGGGTTCACTATTTACCCCGTAGCCGAGACCCTAACAGGTGTTACCACACTCTGAGTTCAGGTGCACTTGGGAACAACAGTAATTAGGAAGTGGTTCTAGGCTTCTCAAAGCCTCCAATCACTTCATCCGATGCCTTGTTTCTGGATGTAGTTTATCGTCATACCCAAAACTAGAAAAGTGAATAGAATCCTCCAAGTCAGCCATATTCGATTAAGTGGAATAAAATTTAGTCATTATTTTTGGATTGTTGTGTTTTGGGAAAACATAAATTGTCTTCAGCTATTTTGATTTTTCACAAATGAGAGAATTCCTTGTAGATTTGATTTTACATTGATTGACACTAGTTTCTAAAAGTGACTGAAAAGAGGATAAAGGCAACTAGGAGGAAAAAGAGAGTCAAGAAGAGAGAGAGAGAAATAGAAAGATAAAGAAAGAGAGTTACAGAGGAATAAAGAAAATACTTGGCAGGGGGGTGGCGAGTGAAACAGAAAAATTTGAGAAAACACAGACCAAGAAAAACAGAAAGAGAGAAACAGGAATAGCTAGAAAAATGGAAGGATTGAGAAAAACAGAGAGAGAAAGAAAGAAAAAAAAGCAGAGAGAAGAACTGAAAAAAAGGAAAACACAAAGAGTGAGAGAGACAGAGAAAGAAACAAAAACACAGGTAGAAGCAGAAAGACTAATGAAAAACAGAAAGAGAGAGAGAGAAAAACAGAAACTGAAGGCAATGTAAAACAGACAGGGAATAAGAAAAAACAGAGACACACAGATGACTAATGGAGTGAGAGAGAGAGAGACACACACGCACACACAGATGACCGATGGAGTGAGAGAGAGACAGAGACACACACACAGATGACCAATGGAGAGAGAGAGAGACAGAGACACACACACAGATGACCAATGGAGAGAGAGAGACAGAGACAGAGATACACACACAGATGACCAATGGAGTGAGAGAGAGAGAGACAGAGATACACACACACGGATGACCAATGGAGTGAGAGAGAGAGAGAGACAGAGATACACACACACGGATGACCAATGGAATGAGAGAGAGACAGAGACACACACACACACGGATGACCAATGGAGTGAGAGAGAGACAGAGACACACACACACACGGATGACCAATGAAGTGAGAGAGAGATGCACACACACACACACACACACACACACAGAGATGACCAATGGAGTGAGAGAGAGACACACACACAGATGACCAATGAAGTGAGAGAGAGACACACACACAGATGACCAATGAAGTGAGAGAGAGACACACACACAGATGACCAATGAAGTGAGAGAGAGACACACACACAGATGACCAATGAAGTGAGAGAGAGACACACACACAGATGACCAATGAAGTGAGAGAGAGAGAGAGAGAGACACACACACATGGCCAGGAGGGTTGATTTTCTGAACACCTTTTAGATGTGGCACAGGATACCCAGTGAGGATTGAATTCACTACTTAGTTGTAATAGGTACAAGCAAGACAAGTTTGTTGACCATTACACCATGTTGAGGTGCTTAAGATAGCCAACAGTGGGAAGAAAACAACTGGCCAGAGATTGATAGAAAAAGAAAGAAATTCAAAGAAAAGCAGAACGATCAAAAGAGAGTGAGAGAAAGAAACAGAGACAGGGAAAAACAGAAAAAAAATTGAAGAAAGAAAAACTTTAAAAAGAAAAGCAAAGGGATTTATTTGCATGAAAATATGTTATTTAAAAATTAAATTCACCCACAAAAAATAAAAAAGAATATATATATATAGCTATGGAAATTATTTCCACTATTGTAAAATGAAAGAAAAAGAGAGACAAATTGATCAGGAAAGAAAAAAATGACTGAAAAACTGATAAAAATAGAAAAACTATGCAAAAAATCTAACCAAAAACAGAAACCCAATTCCGTTTTGTAAAAATTATCTCATTAATAAATCCTGAAAGTCCATCGCAAATGAATGATGGCTGTGAGCAGAACAGAAAAAATTGCTTTTCAAGCCAATCATATTTGGGCAATATATTCAGAGATGAATTTGATTGGTTATTCTATCACAAAGGCTCAAAATTGCTGACATTTATCTTGTCTCATTGCATCATGAACCCGATAGACATTAATTAGTTGTCAAAGACTGACCAGTATCTCATTAAACCATCGAAGTGGTTTTCTCAGATTACTGGCAAAAATATTGGAATAGAAAGATAACGCCATTGAGAAATTCAAGTATGAAACAAAAAGAAATAGTTAAAGTAAACAGTTATAGAAAAAATGTTCATCCCACCCAATCTGACAGTTTGAAGGTACATGTGGCACAATGGTTATTGATTTGAGAAATGGAATTGGCAATGAGAGTTCACATTTTGGTTGAAACTATTGTGTTCACTTTGCTCAAATAACCCGAGGGAAGACAAATATTTATCTTTTCTTTACACCAATCATAAAATGATTTCCTTAGACTTGGTTGGTAACAAGTCTAGGATCAGGACAACTGAACTAAAAAAAAAAAAAAAAGAATTGGGGGGGGGGAGGGGGAGAGAGAGAGAGATAGATACTGATTCATTTTCTACAGCCTATCAAGCTATTGAAGGTAATCCAAGTCTTATTAATTAATCCATAGCTGGGGAGAGAAAAAGTGGATGTATACCTTTCCCAAGGTATTTGAGCATAAATAAATATAACAAACCCAACTGAAACTGGAACTCAGCTCTCAGATTAACAATTTCAAGCCATTATCCATTACACCACCCGCACATCCAAGCCTACAGCAGCTGGTATTTCTAAGCAGTTACCCATCTAGGTACTGACCAGGCTTGATATTGCTTAACGTCAGTGATTTTATGCAAACTGGTGTTTCAATATGATGCGGCTGTGAGCAGAGAAACAGAAAGTGAAAAAGAGATGGAGAGATAGAAGAAGATAAACCAATAAAAAAAAAAAAAAGAAAGAAAGAAAAAGCGTAAAAAAAAAAGATATAAAAAGAAATAGAAAAGCTCACAGAGGTAAAGAGTGAGTGAAAGAAACAGAGAGACCAGAAAAATACTGATTAAAGGAGAGAGAGACTGGCAAAAGGAGAGAGAGAGAGAGAGAGAGAATCAGACTGAGAAAAGAGAGAGAGAGAGAGAGAGAGAATCAGACTGAGAAAGGAGAGAGAGAGAGAGAGAGAGAATCAGACTGAGAAAGAGGAGAGAGAGAATCAGACTGAGAAAGAGGAGAGAGAATCAGACTGAAGAGGAGAGAGAATCAGACTGAGAAGAGGAGAGAGAGAATCAGACTGAGAGAGAGAGAGAATCAGACTGAGAAGAGGAGAGAGAATCAGACTGAGAAGAGGAGAGAGAGAATCAGACTGAGAAGAGGAGAGAGAATCAGACTGAGAAGAGGAGAGAGAGAATCAGACTGAGAAGAGGAGAGAGAGAATCAGACTGAGAAGAGGAGAGAGAGAATCAGACTGAGAAGGAGAGAGAGAGAGAATCAGACTGAGAAGAGGAAGAGAGAATCAGACTGAGAAGAGGAGAGAGAGAATCAGACTGAGAAGAGGAGAGAGAATCAGACTGAGAAGAGGAGAGAGAATCAGACTGAGAAGAGGAGAGAGAATCAGACTGAGAAAGAGGAGAGAGAGAATCAGACTGAGAAAGAGGAGAGAGAATCAGACTGAGAAGAGGAGAGAGAGAATCAGACTGAGAAGGAGAGAGAGAATCAGACTGAGAAGAGGAGAGAGAGAATCAGACTGAGAAAGAGGAAGAGAGAATCAGACTGAGAAAGAGGAGAAGAGAGAGAATCAGACTGAGAAGAGGAGAGAGAGAATCAGACTGAGAAGAGGAAGAGAGAATCAGACTGAGAAGAGGAGAAGAGAATCAGACTGAAGAGGGAGAGAGAGAATCAGACTGAGAAGAGGAGAGAGAGAATCAGACTGAGAAGAGGAGAGAGAATCAGACTGAGAAGAGGGAGAGAGAGAATCAGACTGAGAAGAGGAGAGAGAGAGAATCAGACTGAGAAGAGGAGAGAGAGAATCAGACTGAGAAGGAGAGAGAATCAGACTGAGAAAGAGGAGAGAGAGGGAATCAGACTGAGAAGAGGAGAGAGAGAATCAGACTGAGAAGAGGGAGAGAGAGAGAATCAGACTGAGAAGAGGAGAGAGAGAATCAGACTGAGAAGAGGGAGAGAGAGAATCAGACTGAGAAGAGGAGAGAGAGAATCAGACTGAGAAGAGGAGAGAGAGAATCAGACTGAGAAGAGGAGAGAGAAAGACTGAGAAAAGAGAGAAAAAGACTGGCCTCTCTAGCATTTGTTAGCAACCGATCTAGCAAAATTAAAACACAAAATCCCTCCCTCAAAAAAAAAAAAAGAATAAAAGAAGAGAAAACAAACAAAAGAAGGAAAGAAAAAAGAACACAAAAGAAGAAAACAGAAGGAAAAGGAAGAAAAAGAAAATAGAGGAATAAAAAGAGAAAAAGCAGAAAACAGAAAAAAAATGAGAGAAAAAAGAAAAAATCAAAATGAAAAAAAAAGACCAAAAAAAAGAAACAAATGTAGAAAAAAAACTAAAAAAACTAAAAAAAGAAAATATAATTAGTCAACATTGGAGGTCAATAGTCGAATACTACTTTTCAAAATTGAATTTGTACTGCTTAGAAAGTGACAAACTCTCTCTCACTTGTTAATTATTTTTTTATTTTTGTACAGTCAGATGAAGATGCGTATGACTCTAATTTGTACATTTCTGTTATTGACAATAAAACAATCACTTAGTATCAGGCAATCCGAGCCTGCACACAGTGAAGCAAAGAATGACCCCTCGGATTCACACTAAAAAATTATACATATCTTTAACACGCGAATAAATATCCAAAATGCTGAGTTTGACATTCAGCAGATTGACATGAAAACATATACAAAATATATACTTTTAAACATGTTGTATTAAACAATAGAGACAACTTAGTTGTAGAAATTTTCTTTTGTATTTTCTCATATATTCTAATGAGGCTTTTTATTTCCAAATTATATTTATACAAATATTGTCCATATGTTAACCGAGTACTTTCGAACGTCATTGTTCATCATCGGGGTCAAATTTTATGGTTTTACAATTTTAAACATCAACAATTGCCTTGCAGCAGAAACATGGTACTACATTTTAAAGAACTAAATGAACATTAAGAAAATTTTTAAAACATTCTAATGGAAGTAAAAATGTGATCATGTGCAAGCATGAAAATATGTGATCATGTGGAGGAGTGATTTCTCTGATTACATGGAATATTTAGAGTTGCAAAATATTTTTAAATACCATACAATATACATTAGGGAATTTAAAAATTCAAGGGAAGTAATTATATGAATTATCTAATTATGCAGAAGCAAGAATTATTGACCTTAATTATATTTCAAATATACTCTACACATTGAAGAATGTGTCCAGAAATTTGGTAAGCTGTGTGATTGATAAGAGGTTTATTACTTCTGATATGTAGTGGCTCTAAAAATTTAAGGCGTCTAATATCCGTGCGTTGATCGATAATTTTAGTAAATTTTTTTAAATTTTCTTAACATTTATTTAGTTCTTCAAAATGTAGTAACACGTTTCTGCTGCAAGGCAATTGTTGATGTTTAAGATTGTAAAACCGTAAAATTTAACCCTGATGATGAATGATGACGTTCGAAAGAACTCAGTTAACATACAGACAATATTTGTATATATATATAATTTGGAAATAAAAAGCCTCATTAGAAAATGTGAGAAAATACAAAAGAAAATCTGCAAGACTAAGTTGTCTTTATCGTTTAATACGACGTGTTTAAAAGAAAGGATGCTGCCAAAATACATGTACATTCAAATATATACTTTACACTTTTTTCAAAATGAATCCTCAGTTTTTCTCATTTAACATGACTTTGGAACAAGTCTTAAAAATAAGGAAAATATGAAAAACATGTCATTATAGGGAATTACTGCCAATCTAATTTAGCATTATAAATATATCATGAATTCGATTTTCATTGAAAGGCTCGTAACTGAGGCCTTGTGCCAAAATTAAGATTCACTTAGTAAATAATTATATATTAACAGTGCAAGATGTAAACCATATGGACATAGCAATCAATAATTTAATAAATCTTTATTGGATCCCCTGACTCTGATCAGTGTTTTGTTGCAAAACTTTGGAATTGGTCAGTGAGATAAGTCTATTGAAAAGTTATCAATTTATTGAATACTGTCACCCTAGTTATCTACCAAGCACTTTCTTCTCACCTTGTAAGATGTTAGATTCTCATAATTTTTCTTTTTTTTTTTAAGTATTTTGATAGGTGTCTTTGAGTCTCTCACATATCAAGTGCTTGTGTTGATAAAGTAGTGTGCTCAATGTAATATAACACAGCTATTAAGTATATATTGAAAAATATACATATTACATCATCAAAAATAATAGCAAAATATTTATATTGAGATGTCATCTAAAATAATGGCAACATATATATTGTTATACCTACTATTGAGTATCTTACAGTAAAACATGGATGTGCGCGTTGTGGTACAATGGATATCGGCTCAGAATGAGAAATCGGGGAGCTGAGTTCGAATTCCAGCCAAATTCATTGCATTCACTTGCGTGCAAATACCCTTGGGAAAGATATTAATCTGTCTATTCCTTCCAGCTATGGGTTAAATAACAGGACAGATTGGGTTCTATAGCCTTGGCTGGCAACTAGTCTACCGCAGAAAGCAATGGCAACCTACTGCGGGATAATCTTCTGCCCAGTCAGCCATGTCTATTTCGAGACATGATCGCCCAAGCGTGTATCACGTATGGCACTTAACTGACTGACAGTAAAACATAAGAAAAAAATGACAAAATAATCCAAACCCTTCAGAGCGACAGAAGGGAAATATATAAATATATATTTTTTTTTTCTCCCAAATAAAACTTTGAAAATCCCATGTGTCGTATGATCAATTCTGCAAAGTAAGCTCGCTTTCTCAGTGACTGTTTATTATGGAAAATTCAAAAAGAAATTCATACACCAGAAATTCATTTAAAAAGAAGGAAAAATAAAAAATAAAGAAGAACAATGAGAGGGGCAGTTAAAAAAGAGAGTACGTTATGTTAGAAGTTAGGTGCCTTCCCTACCCTACGTAACAACATCTAAATGCCTATCTTCTAACATAATCTACTCTCCCTTTTTGATTATTGATATTTATTGGGGGTACCTCGACACAAAGAACAAACACTCACAGATGTTTATAGTAAGTACAACTGCGTAAATTTCCAAGAAAATCGGTTCAGCCGTTTCGGAGTCTATAGGTAACAGACAGACACACACACACACACACACACAGACAAAGTTCCGTTTATAAATAAGTTTAGATTAGATCAACAAGAAGCACAAATAAAAACAATGCATAACCCACCTCATTAGCTTGAGTAAATGGATGGAAGAGCAAGGTTTAGGAGAGAGTAGACAAAATTTATTAAAGGATGCAAAGTACAGGAAGATGTGGAGAGCCATGATCACCAACACTCTGAAAGAATATGGCACACAGAAGAAGATAGAAATCCACGGAACCAGGTACAAGAAAACAAAATTTTTCCTCTCAATCTCTTTACCAGTAACTTTCATATAGTGTTACTACGAGCTAAGTCAAAACCATGTTTACATTAATGACACAAAAATGCCAGTGGGTAGAGATGATCCTCAAAGACAATAATGGTTTGCATAATGAGATCAGGACAGTAGAAAAGTGCTTCAGTCCTGATGGACTTGATTACCAAAACTATTTCTTAGTACAATATTCGATGAGAAACATTGAAAAGTGTTTCTTGTAGGTCTGGAGGAGAGAGAATTAATTGCCTGGGGCAGCTGTACTAGCTAGTTATGATGTCTAGTTATTGTTCGTAGACTTTTAACAGTACTCAAATGCAGAGGTTCTGGAGCAGATTCTTGACAATAAAGCTGTCTATAGATGGAAGAAAAAGAAGAAAAACTTTGAACATTCAGAATGACAAAATGAAAAGACATTCTCTAAAACCATCTGGGATGAATTATTATTAAGGAAATAGCCTACCTTGTCTCTAGACTGGACCTCTTTAGAAAATATATAGGAGAAGTGATGGCAGCAATCAATATTATACTCCCTGAATCTTTGCTTGTTAAATTGGCAAACTTGCTAACAAATAGTGCCATTTCGGTTTTAAAGGTTTGAGTTTTGTTTAATGGCATATCAACCTCTATTAGTTATTTAATGCCAAAAAGGTGGATTTTTAAAGTATCATTTTAATGTTCAGTTATAGTGAGAAGGTTGATTTAATCAGATTTTAATGAAATGTTTTTCTTTTTATTCTTTTTTATTTTAAACAACTGAAAATGTCTTCTAGTTTTGTATTCAAAAATGTTTTGCTGAGCCTTCAAAAATGTGTTATGGTAATAACTTTTTCTTAAAAAAATGTATTGTTGGTAATATTTTTTCTTCAAAAATGCATATTTTTCTATAAAAGTCTATTTTTATACTTTCACAGTGTTTTGACCCTAGTTTGTGCAGGTTTAACTATTTACCCATAGCTGGGACCCTAACAGGTGCTACCACTCTGGGTCAAGGTGGACCTGAAAACAACAGCAATAAAGAGATGGTTCCATGCTCCTCACAACCTCCCAATCAGAGGCCTTGCAGTCGGATGCAGTTTACCGTCATGCCTAGGACCAGGTTTTAAAGGCAATAACTAATAAGATGCAGTGACTAATAGGATGTGCATTGTGGTGCAATGGATATAAGCACAGAATGATAAATTGGTGAGCTGAGCTCAAATTCCAGTTGAATTCACTTTCGCACAAATGCTCTTGAGAAAGGCATGAATCTATCTCTTCTTCCAGTTTTGTTTTAGAGGCATTAAAATAAACAAATCATTTTTTACGCCAGTTAATAATAGAATTTCTGTATTTTAATCAGAAATAGATATTAAGATCGAAATAGCAGAGTATGGAAGCACAGTGAATGGTTAACAACTTGGATTGAGACAAAGTTTGAATTTCAGCTGAGTTCATTATGGGAAAGGTATGAATCTATCTTTTCTTCCCCCCAT
This sequence comes from Ascarosepion bandense, assembly GCA_037127315.1. Classification (NCBI taxonomy): domain Eukaryota; kingdom Metazoa; phylum Mollusca; class Cephalopoda; order Sepiida; family Sepiidae; genus Ascarosepion; species Ascarosepion bandense. The sequence continues at coordinate 1,534,183 of JBBBDQ010001528.1, read as the reverse complement.
CTATGAGTCAAATAGTAGAGTAGACTGGCTGCTATAATTCTGGATGTAAGAGAAGGAACCGTGATTTCAAATTGGATCAGACTATTCTAAAAGTGTGTATCGATGTGGCTGAGGGGACCATTTGTGAATCCAAATTCTCATGGAGATGTCAGTAATATCACTAATAATAGTGCGTCCTCAGATATGGCATTAAAAGGAGCTCAACATTCCACAGGGAATGAGAGAAACTAGCATAACAAGGGCTAGGAAACATTTAAAAATCTAATGTTAGTAAAATTAACTTCCTTCTGATTAGTAGTTCAAGATTTTTTGAGCTTTGTTCAAATCTTTTGAGAAAGAAATATTTCTACCTCAATGCAGAAAACAAACCGAGCTCAAATCAGTAAAACTGCCAAATAAATTAAAGCTTATTTTTATTAAGTGTAGCTCCAAAGGGTACATTTAGAACAGATGTATTCCAAAAGCTAAGCAAGGTATTAAGAAACTGGAAAAGTTTGCTAGAAACTAAAGAAAAAAGTGCTAAAGAATTATATAATAGCAATCCTCCCAGACGGCATTAGATAATCTCCGCACAGATGAAGAGAAGACTGAAGGCAATATAAATGTTCTGGAGAAAAATGTTGAGAATACCATGGACGAAGGAATTAGTCTAAAGAAAAATGGAAACAAGAAATCACTTATACTCAGAATCAGGAAGAAACAACGAAAGTCATTCAACACAGGAAGGAGAATTTGGAAACCTGTCATAGGACATCAGTCAGTTAATTGCCGTATATGATACATGCGTTGGGCAATCATGTCTTGAAAGAGACATGACTGTGCAGAAAATTATCTCACAGTAGGTTGCCATTGCTTTCTGCAGTAGACTGGTTGCCAGCCAAGGCTATAGAACCCAATCTATCCTATTATTTGACTCACAGCTAGAGGGGGAAGAAATGTATTATATTATAAAATAGTAATTAATGGGGGGGATCAGTTTATTACTTCATAACAATATAAAACAGATCCCCCACTTTATGCCCAGTAGAAGTTTTAATCATGTTTCCAACTATTATATTCAGTCAGTTAAGTGCCATACATGATATACATTTTGGGCAATTATGTCTCTTTCGAGACCTGACTGACTGGATAGAAGATTATCTTAAAGAAGTATGTTGCCATTGCTTTCTGCAGTAGATTGGTTGCCAGCCAAGACTATAGAACCCAATCTGTCCCGTTATTTAACCCGTAACTGGAGGGAAGAGATGGATTTAATACCTTTCCCAAGGGTATTTGTGCGTAAGTGAATGCAATGAATTCAACAGGAATTCAAAAACGGCTCCCCGATTTGTCATTCCAAGTCAATATTCCACTGCACCACAACGCACATCCGCAACATCATAGGACGTATTAAATGCAAAAGAAACAAGGGAAGTTAGTGGGCCACCTCACTGACAAGCTTGCGTGAATGAATGTGGAACAGAGGATAAGATTTAAAAGCTACGAAAGATAGAAAGTTTTGGATGGCCATAGTTGACCACATTCTGAATGGACACAAAACATTGGAGAAACTGCAAAAGTCACCAATAGTAAAAATCAGAATTCAGCTGCACTGTTTTTTTTTCAAAAGTTAATTAATCCAGCCTAACAGCTAAATAATTTCGTATTAAAAATGACAACATTAAGAGCCCTGCCCTGTCAGCTGGGGCTTCAGAATATTCTGACTGCACCTCTGCAGAGGGGTAAACCACCCCACAATGAAGCGTGCTGGGTATGATGATAAACTACAACCGGGTCCTTGGTTTGACGATAAACTGCATCTGGCAGCAAAGCCTCCAATTGGGAAGTTTTTAGGAGAATGGAACTACATCTTAATTACTGTTGTTCCTAGATCTACCCTGACTCGGGGTGGTAGCACCTGTCAGGATCCCAGCTATGGGCAAGTAGTTAACCCCCAAACTAGGGTTAAAACAGCATAAAAGTATAAACATTTTTATAGTGAAATTGCCAGCAATACTTTTTTGGAGAAGAAAATATTACCAGCAAGATATGAATTATGAAGGAAAAAATATTACCAGCAAGATATGAATTATGAAGGAAAAAATATTACCAGCAAGATATGAATTATGAAGGAAAAAATATTACCAGCAAGATATGAATTATGAAGGAAAAAATATTACCAGCAAGATATGAATTATGAAGGAAAAAATATTACCAGCAAGATATGAATTATGAAGGAAAAAATATTACCAGCAAGATATGAATTATGAAGGAAAAAATATTACCAGCAAGATATGAATTATGAAGGAAAAAATATTACCAGCAAGATATGAATTATGAAGGAAAAAATATTACCAGCAAGATATGAATTATGAAGGAAAAAATATTACCAGCAAGATATGAATTATGAAGGAAAAAATATTAACAGCAATATATTTTTGAAAAAAAATATATATACCAGTAATATATCTGACTCTTGACAAAAATACATCAATGGAACCTGATCTAGAAACTGATTTCTTACAAAGAATACATATTCTATTCATACAAATCTATTGTAAAAATCTTGTCGGTATTAAATAACCCACTGAAGTTCATATGCTATAAAACAAACTAAACCATTAAAAGCTACGTAGGTACGTAGATTGGTTGGTGAAAACATGCATATAAAAATATATTTAGTATATTGACGCAGTAGAAATTTTCTAAACATATACTGTTAAATATAAGAGACAACGAATATCTATTATGTTTAATCATCAGCCATTCTAAACATTGTATTTTGGCTTTAATTTTAAGTGAAAATAAAGACAAAAATTCTCCAACATTTGGGTAAATTTTTATTAAGTTGGTTCTAAGCTTTCAGCTCACATGAGCCATCTTCAGAGAGGTTACAAGGATGTTAGCAGAAAAATATCCACCATCAAAGACGATTTTATCTTGTGTTGATATAAAACTATGCTAAGCAATAATAACAGTTACCAAAAATAGCAAACGCAGTTTTTAATGCAGTTCTATGATGTCACACTGCATGAGAGCTCGAAATGTTAACAGAACCATATATTTAAATGCAATGTAATGTGTTATGACCAGATTTAAATGTGATTTTATTATGGTGGGTTGCTTTGATTTAATGTAGATGGCCTCCAATATCTGAAGGTTCTTTTTACTGTGTGTATGAGTGAGGATTATTGTATTGTTGACTAAAATCTGTCTGATATTACCTACATGGCTATGCTTTTCTGAGAAACATTGTTTAATTGTACTCTGATCAGAAAGGTGACAGGTAAGTCTACAGGACAGTGTGGTTGTAGTAAAACTAATATATGTAGTTGGTTTATTATTAGTACCAGGGAGATACAATCTCTGAATGGGCATGTAAATTAATACACTACATTGGTTTTCTGTAGAGGATTTAGTTGTGTGGTTGTAGGATTATTAGAGACTATGAGGTCAATTGTTTTAAATTTTTCATCATATATATATATATATATTTTTTTTTCTTCTAAACATATAATGTTAAATAGATGAGACAATGTATGTCTATTATGTTTAATCATGAGCCATTCTAAACATCGTATTTTGGCTTTAATTTCAGTTGAAAATAAAGACAAAAATTCTCCAACATTTGGATAATTTTTTATTAAGTTGGTTCTAAGCTTTTGGCTCACATGAACCATCTTCAGAAAGGTTACAAGGACGTTAACATAAAAACATCCACCATCAGCGACGATTTTATCTTGTGTTGACATAAAACTTTGCTAAGCAATGGCAAGTTACCAAAAATAGCAAACACAGTTCACAAATTTGTAATGCAGTTCTTTGACATCACACCGTGTGATAGCGTGAAAGGTTAGAACCAACTTAATAAAAAATTATCCAAATGATGGAGAATTTTTGTCTTTAATTTCACCTGAAATTAAAGCCAAAATACGATGTTTAGAACGGCTGATGATTAAACATAATAGACATTCATTGTTTCTTATATTTAACAGTATATGTTTAGAAAATTATCTGCTGCCTCGATACACTATATATATATTAAACAATAAATTTGAAATCACTTTATCTGAAGAATAGTCTATTTTGGCAGATGAAAATGTTAGTTGACTGTTTTGTCAACCCTTGTGTAAACTGCGCTCCTGTCAGAGTTACAATATCATCAGCCAAAAAGCAAGAAACAAGGGTCAGGAATAATTGCTCTGTAATACATTAAACTCTTTTTGTACATCATTTTTAATATTTTGATATGACATTGCTAGGATCCACTTGGATTATTTACCAAGGAATGTTTTCTTTCCACAGATTGTTTACCATCATTATATATCACAAAATTATACGGAAATTTATGAAACTGGCATTAACAGACATATTTGAATTTTATTTGTTTTAACATTTTTTTTTTTAATCGACACTTGTATTTGACTGGATCGTCTGTTTTATAATTAAACAGTACATTATAACAAGCCTAAATTGTTCAAGAAATCTTATTTGGAAAATATCTATCTTCTGCCAGGAATCTTCCATAGTCTAGTAGCAAGACACATCAGATCTAATGATGGCATCTCCCTGGTATTAGGAGTATGCAGGTTCGATTCTTACTGGAAGATAGATATTTTCCAAATGAGATTTCTTGAACAATTTAGGCTTGCGGAAATTATAATGTACTGTTGAATCTTCAAAACAGACTATCTACTCAAATACAAGTATCAATTAAAAAATAATGTTAAAACAATGAGCACTCTGGAAAAATGGGAAATTTTGTAAAACAGTAGCTACTCTGGCGTGTACGCATCGCTCATTCAGTAAAATGAATTAGAGCACTCTAGCTATTGGGCGCGTATAATGATAATATATGCACTAAAAAGTCTGCCTTCTTCCACCAAACGCCCAGAGGTAGAATCGCCAACTGACGCCAATTTGGTCAGGTTTCAATCCTAGGTTAAAAAGCAATTGGAGTCTAATCGTACTGATGAGCTGTGATACAGTGAAACAGATTTGACTGTGGATGACAATATTTATGCTGTCATACCCTGATTGAGCACTCTGAAAAAATAGGAGACTTTGAAAACAGTAGCTACTCTGGCGTGTACGCATTGTTCATTCAGTAAAAGGAATTAGAGCACTCTAGCCATTGGGCACGTATAATGATAATATATGCGCTAAAAGGTCTGCCTTCTTCCACTGAACGCCCGTAGCCCAGAGGTAGAATCGCCGACTGAGGCCAATTCGGAGGGGTTTCAATCCTAGGTTAAAAAGCAATTGGTGTCTAACCATACTGATGAGCTGTGATACAGCGAAACAGATTTGTCTGCAGATGACAATATATATATATATATATATATATATATATATATATAAGGAAGTGAAAAAACAGCTAGATTAAAACCCACTGTTCATGCATTTACTTTTATAAAAAGTGCTCAATATGAAATAGAACTTAATATTCAAATTTTGTTATTACAATGGTTTATAAAAGCATTATATCACTACACAAAAATTTTCATGTTTCAGAATAATACTGTTCTTCTTCAGGTGATATTTTAGAATTAATATGAAAATGAAATAATTCTACATATATATAAAAATGGATATGTCAATCTGTCTGTCTGTGTATTTGTGTGTCTTCATTCTAATGAATACTATTCCTCTGAAACCCTTGGTTTGATTTCAATCATAATTGGGTCACTTGCCCATTTCAACTCTTGATGTATGTGAAAATTTTTCGAATTGATTTAGAGGGTATGCCAAAAATCACAGAAAGGCTTAGAATTTACAAACTCTTCTCCTCCAATACACCTTACATAAATTCAACCAAAATTGAGTAACTTGTAGATCAAGGTCCAAACCTTTGAGGTACACAAAATTTTTGTATCAATGTATAGGGTTTGTCAAAAATAGACGACAAACATAATTTTCGGTGGTTGTTTGCGCACTTTTATGCATTTCTCCAAGACGCTTCACTTAAACTTGGCCAAAATCAAGTCACTGGTTCATCAAGGTCTGAGGCCTTGATATGCAAAATAAAAATTTCAGTTGACACCAAGGGTGCAAAAATGTGGCTTTTTGTGAACATTTATTTTTCCAAAAAGCTTAGTTGTATACAAAAATTTTTGTAACTTCTACCTTATCATATGCCATAACAATTTCACGTTTTTTACAAGGTGCCAACCCCTCCAACATTGCAGGGACAATGCATCCAATTTTTCTGCATCACAACCACATAGCATCACATTACAGGCTCCCATAACACCTGCCCCTCTTCTTTCAATTGTCCATGCATCATTCCCGTTTATTAGAGAAAGTGACCAAGCACGAATCTCGTTTTACAAATACAACAAAAACCAATACTTATTCACAATTTTTTTAAACTTATCCATCACGGCAACCTCGTACTGGAGTTTTTTTTAAATAAGCACTTGACCTTACCATTTCAACATAACCACTAAAAATCCCTGAATAATACCAGGTTATGCAGCTAGTTATAAATAAATCATTTCCATTATTTATTTTAAAATATTACCTGAAGAATAACAGTATTGTTATGAAATATGAAATTTTTTTTCCAGTGATATAATGCTTTTATAAACTATTGTAATAAGAAATATATATATATATATATATATACAGTTTGAGGTTTATATATGAAAGGGTTTCATTGTGTATAGCAAACAAAGTTTTCTTTTTTTTTTCTAATAATATAAAGAATAAGAAAGTCAAGAGGAAAAAAAAAGACTTTCACCTGATCAAAGTTTTAAAAAAAACAAACAAACAAAAAACCCACATTGAGAGTGTTGGGGATCACCCCTTTTTGCACATAAGAATGGACTTGCCTGATGTGTACATACAATCCTGCCTATACAGAGAATGGGGTAGTAGTTCTAAAGTGTAGGTGTACAGAGTTTAGTAAGGAGTCAGTTGGTCTGTAAATTAGGGTAGAGTTAGTTGGAGTTGTTTCGATATAGACTCATTACCTGGACATACTATTTCACTGCAAGACTGTATATATTGATTTCTACTAATAGTATTCCTGAATTGACTAACCCATGTTCCAGTTTGTATATTTTTTGTTCAATATAACTTTCATTTTCTATCTCCATATCCATTTTTGTTATTTATTATTTTGTGTGGTTTCACAATCGGAATCTACAACAGAGAGTAATGACAATGAGCAATAACTAAGAAATTTAAGAAATGCTGCTGCTCTTTTATATATATATATATGATCTGAGGTTTATATGTGAAAAACTTTCATTGTCTATACCAAAGCTATTTTTTTTTTTAAATAATACTAAGAATAGGAAGTAAGAAAGTTAAGAGGAAAGAAAGACTGTTTCACCAAAGTTGGATAAAAATATTGTTGAAAAAACAAAACCAAAAAACAAAACAGAAAGCAATGAAATGAATGATGACAAAAAAAATTAAAAATAAGGAATATACTTAGAGAAATGTGAGTGTCAATGTAAGGATTCATCTTTAAAGCAAGCAGATTTATTGACATTATTAGAGCGCTGTTTATCTTAGTGTTCTTGACAGGCTCCAAAGGAGAATCACTAATGTGATAGGTACCGATTTGATTGCTCAACTCCAGCAAATTTCTCACTAACAGGATGTGGCTTCCCTCTGTCTGTTCTATAAAATATTTTCATGGTTTCTGCTCTGATGAACTTAAGTCACTGGTGTCTGCCACAGAGAGACCGGTGCAACCAGACTGGTGTCTCTGCCACAGAGACACTCATGCAACCAGACTGGCAACTGGGTCCCACCCATTCACAATTAGATCAACCAAATGCAGACGACGATTCTACTCTAGCAGCTTCTTTTCTTGCACTTCCCACCTGTGGAACTCTCTTCCATATCCTTGCTTTTCTGACGGCTACAACCTCCAGGAATTTAAATGCAATGTCAATACCCATTTCTTAACCACTTGACTCCAGTGCTTTCTACATCACCCTGTATATGTTTTTTTTCCTCTACTTTCACAACTGTCATCACACCTGTATTCCCATCCTTAACGGGTTAGTCATTCTCTTTACTCTCTTTCTATCTAATTGTTTTACTCTTATGTTGCCCCCTGCACATCAGTGGCATTACTGCCTTGCTTGGGGGTGATACGGTTAAAAAAAAGAAAAAAGACCAAAACAAAACATGATAAGAAAAAATAAAAAGGGAAAAAAATAACAAAGAACTAAGACAAAGAAACTGCCAGGAGAAATTCAAATGTGTCAAATTTGGGAACAATTCTCTTGTACAGCACTTCGGCATGAAAAACTAATGTCATCTAACTGAAAATTGGAACCAAAATTACAAAAGAGAAAAAAAAAAAAAAAAAAAAATCGAATGTACCTTCATTAGTTTTATTTTGCAACTTCCAGTTTTTCTCTAAAAGAGCAATGAAGTCAGGAAATATTCTCCAGGATTATTCCTTGAGTCACATGAATAGGAAAATTTGTAGAAAAGTGAGAAAAAACTGATCTTGAAGGAAACGTTTTCAAAGACAGTAATCTCAAGAATGTCACGAGATTCAAACATTTATCTTAGACAAGTCAGATATCATCACCAGAATTTGAAAAAAATTAATAAAGAAATAAAATCAATAACAACTTACATTGTTTACGTTGTTCAGACTGTTGTCCTCATCTTTACTGCCATATTCATATTCACAACGTTTCTGCAGTTGTACATGTTGGCTTCTTCAGGTGATTGGAATTTTAAACTGAACTCTTTATTTCAATCACTGGAGTATATTGTTTTCGTTCTATGAGCCATGCCACTTCTGATGACTTAGTTATCTCCCTTTAACTGAACTCTCTAAGTTATTTGTTCACCACTGCTGTAGCCAGGTATTGAACTCACAACTCTTTTGGTGAAATCTAACCAATGCTTTTATCCTTTGGGCCGTGTGTACTTGAGGACAAAGAACAGAACAACAGTCCGAACAATGTAAAAAATATAAGTACTATCTCATTTCAGAAGTATAGACAAAAATAACAACTCGTTTAATAAACATTCTTCTTTGAACCTTGTGGACTCGTGTTACAGAATCACTAGAATTTGGTTTGGTTTGTTCAATGATATATCAACTCCTTATGGTACACTTATTGTGCATGTCCAGAAATGCACAAAGGAAGCAAAGATGACCCAAAAATGCCAATTACAGGTCGGAGAAACTAGAATAAAACAAAGAAATTTAAATACCTGGGAATTATTCTGACAGAGTAAGGAAAGTGTGACATTGAAATCCAAAGACGCATTGGCATGGCCAAGGATGCATTTCGAAAGCTAACCAGGGTACTAAGAGACAGAAAAATCTCATTGGAAACAAAGAAAAAAATGCTGGACTGCTAAGTGAAATCTGTCTTTCTGTATGGCAGTGAATGTTAGCTGATCTTCTCAGAGATGAATGAGAGGCTCAAGGCAGCAGAAATGGGGTTCTACAGAAGGGTGCTGAGTACACTATGGATCGAACATGTGAGCAACAATGAGGTGTTGGAGAAAATGCAAATGAAAAGGAAACTAATACTTAGCATCAGGAAAAGACTGTTGAAGTTCTTGAGACATGTAATGAGGAAGGAGGGCTTGGAGAATCTGATACTCACAGGTCAGATAGAGGATAGAAATAAAAAAGAAACTAATACTTAACATCAGGAAGAGACAGCTGAGGTTCCTGAGAAATGTAATGAGGAAGGAGGGCTTGGAGAATTTAGTACTCACAGAATAGAAGAAAAGAGAGACAGGGGAGAGCAGCATGAGACAAATGGATGGCAAAGCAGGGTTGGGGGAGATACCAAGAGGAAATATACTGAAAGCAACAAGAGAAAGAGTCAAGTGGAAGTCCATGATCGTCTACGCCCTGAAAGGACACAGCACATTAAGAAAAGGAATGCTACACTTAATGCCAAAATTTTATTTTTTTGTAATTATTTTTCCTTTTGTTTTTTTTTTTTAAATATATTGTTGCTAAATTGTTTTTCCCAATAAGGTATTGCCGGTAATTTTTTGGGTCCACTATTTGCCCATAGCTGAAATGCTAAGAGGTGCTACCCCCGCTAATCAAGGTAGATCTGGGGACAACAATTAAGAGATGGCTCTCCATTTTTCAGAACCTCTCCATGAGAGGCTTTGCTGCCAGATGTGGTTTATTGGTATATAAAAGACGAGAATCACTAAGAAAGAAATGTACCAAATAAATTACTTAAGGACTTTCAACAGTAGTAACAATGAAAATGGATAACAAATAATTTTACTAGAAAAGAAAAAATAAATTACATAATCAAAATGTTGTTGTTCCACACTACTTCAAACAAAAGGTTAGGAAGGAAACCCCATGAATTGTGGAAAGAACAACAGTAGACATGAGAAACCAGTTTTCATGAAAAATTGTTTTTAAGAAAAAGATTTAATAAATTACAACTGACAGCAGGACAGGCTAATTGGCCAACAAATATGAAACGTTTCCTTATAAACAAACGACTAATATCACCATTACCATATAGTGCTATTTTTAATATTTGTCTATATTTCTGAGATGAGGTAGTATTTACACTAAACACTCTGCTAAAAAATACTAGAGAAAACCATTAACATCAAAAAATTGTAATATGAACTCTGGTAAAAAATGGTTACTAGACATTAGATTTGTAAGTCCCAAAAATTCAGTTATTTATGTCCTTAACGACAAGCACAGTAAATACAGACGTTGGTTACTTCCTGTGACTTGACCCAAAGAGTTTGGAGTTCAATACCAGGCTATAGCAAGGGTGAACAAGTAACTTGCAGGGTTAGAGGTAGATAACTCAAGACTTTCAATCGAGGATTTACGCAAGGAATAAGGATGATATACCCCAGTGATTGTAATAAAGGGTTCGGTACGAAATTCCTAGCACCTGAAGAAGACCGGAGCGTATAACGGTTGAAACATCGTACAAATGGCAACAAAGATGAGAATAATAGTCCAAATAATGTAAATACTATTTTTAATATGTTCAGTATTTATGACAATCTTAATTTTTTTTTATTGTAACTTCACTTACATCGCTGAGCTATGGCAGTGGATAAAGAGTATGAGACATAAATAAATACGAGCTTATCGTGATTTGAACTCCTGATGCTTAATACCAAAATGTTTCCTTGTTATTTACATGTGGTCTATTGGCCCCGTCTTTGTTACTGTTATCGCATGTTGTATACTAACCTATACAGAGGAATAGAATGTTCCTATCCTCTTAAATACATGGACACTATCGGAGTAGAGGAGGGTGATTATACTGACTAGCAGTGTATCTACTTCACGCAGCGTATGAGCCTTGTACTTGTTGATATACTATTACCCCCAATCTCCGATTTATTGATGACTCATGCAGTAACCTTTTAGGGTTAAAACACAAAATGTGACCATTGCATCCTCTGAACTTCATATGTCAATTCGTGTAACCTACTATATTGAAGCCTTTATTTAAACTATGGAAGGTAGACTGTTTTTGTATCAATACCAACATTTATGGACATCGTGTCCAGTTCTTCTTGTTAGTACTGCTCAGTAATTACTCCCCGTTTCCCATGAGACAATGGCTTAGTGAATTAAAGTGTTTGTTCATAAATTTGATTACATAGTAATTGTGAGTTCAGTCCATGGGACAGGCAGTGTGCATTTGAATTTGGTAGAAATTTGAAATCAAGTGTGTTTCAATCATAGTGGTGTGTATGTATATATATATATATATATATATACACACACAGTACTGTGCAAAAGTATTAGGACAAGAACTATTTTATTTTTATAAGGCATCAAAATAATTGCGACAATTTACCAATCGCACCTAGTATATATATATATACAGTACTGTGCAAAAGTATTAGGACAATAACTATTTTATCTTTTATGAGGCATCAAAATAATTGCGACAATTTACCAATCGCACCTAGTATATATACAGTACTGGGCAAAAGTATTAGGACAAGAACTATTTTATCTTTTATGAGGCATCAAAATAAAGTTTAAAATCACCCCTGTCCTAACACTTTTGCCCACTACTGGTAGCGTGCACAAATATTAGGACAGGGGGTGATTTTCCTAAAAAACCCACTGAAATTCAAATGCAGGATGAAAAGCCAAGTAAATTGCTAATAAATATTGATTATTTAAAACTAGGTGTAAATGAAATGTATTAAAAAGAAGTTATATTTAATTTTTCCTATTTTCATAGACAGAGCATATGATTGGTTGGTTTTGTTTTGTTTTTATGGCAAATATCAACCTCAGTGGGTCATTTCTTGCCAACTAAACTTTTTATTCATTTATTGCTGGTAATACCTTTTCCTTTCAACCAATTTATTGTTGTTTTTATATAAGTTTTGTGTCTGGTAATACATTTTTCTTTTCAAGTGTCAAGATTCATTGGGATTTGTTTTTAAGGGCAGGGTCCCCAAGTCCTACGCTGTTATTTAACCCATAACTGAAGGGAAGGGACGGATTAATACCTTTCCCAAGGGTACCAGTGCTTAAGTGAAATGCAGGGTATTCAACTGGAATTCGAACTCAGCTCACTGATTTCTCTTTCCGAGCCGATATCCACTGCACCACAATGCACATTCGTCACTAGACACTTTGAGCACCTGGTATTCCCAAGCAGTCAGCGATCTAAGTACTGACCAGGCTCAACGTTGCTTAACATCGGTGATCGAGTGAGAACCAGTGTATTCAACGTGATAGGCCGTAAGCCCAGAGCATATGAGAAATAATGAAGTTTTAAGGAAAATAAAAAAAAAATGGATAGTTATTGATTTGGTAAGAGACAGTCAAAATTTTCTGTGCAGAGTTTGACACTCACAGGATATAATGATCGTAAGAAGGACAGGGGAAAGCAGCAAGTAACCTACCTAATGATGATTTTGTTGTTGTCACAGCATTTTGAACATTATGCTCACTGGCCTTCATCAGGTATATGTCGATCCGGGTAACCTAGAGGAAATTCCAAACTGAACCCTTTATTTAATCTATAGTGATAGACTGTTCTTGTATCACTACTCACATCTAGGGATATCTTGTCTAGTTCTTCTTCTTAGTACTGCTCAGTTATTACACTCCGTTTCCCACAGGACAACGGCCTAGTTGATTAAGTTGTTGGTTTATGAATTAGATGACATAGTAATTAAGAGATCAATCCATGGAAGAGACAGTACGTATTTGGACTCAGTGGAAACTTGAAATCAAGAAATGTGAATGTTCCAACCATAGTGTTACAGTTATATTTATTTAAAAAAAGAACATTATGATATCTAAATTTCTGGACAGAGCCCTTCATCAAAAATAGTATTTTAAGTGTTTTATACTCACTTTCTTTTTCCATATTAAATGTTCAGATGAGCCCCATTCATTATTTTCACCAGTTCAGACTTTTATAATTAAGACATACCACAGAATCAATTCACCCTCATTTTCTACATATTCTAAATTTGCAGAGAAAGTTCCACTCAGCTTCTCCCCCAAAAACCGCTACTTTGTGAAAGACGTTTATGTGAATGATTACCTGAAGAGTAAATTCTTCACCCTTTCTTGCATATTGGTTTCGATTCTAACCTTTCTTGCATATTGGTTTCGATTCTAACCTTTCTTGCATATTGGTTTCGATTCTAACCTTTCTTGCATATTGGTTTCGATTGTCGCCTTTCTTGCATATTGGTTACGATTGTCGCCTTTCTCTAACCCTTCTTGCATATTGGTTACGATTGTCGCCTTTCTTGCATATTGGTTACGATTGTCGCCTTTCTTGCATATTGGTTACGATTGTCGCCTTTCTTGCATATTGGTTACGATTGTCGCCTTTCTTGCATATTGGTTACGATTGTCGCCTTTCTTGCATATTGGTTACGATTGTCGCCTTTCTTGCATATTGGTTACGATTGTCGCCTTTCTTGCATATTGGTTACGATTGTCGCCTTTCTCTAACCCTTCTTGCATATTGGTTACGATTGTCGCCTTTCTCTAACCTTCTTGCATATTGGTTACGATTGTCGCCTTTCTTGCATATTGGTTACGATTGTCGCCTTTCTTGCATATTGGTTACGATTATGTGCTTTTCTTGCATATTGGTTACGATTGTTAGCCTTTCTTGCATATTGGTTACGATTGTCGCCTTTCTTGCATATTGGTTACGATTGTCGCCTTTCTTGCATATTGGTTACGTTGTCGCCTTTCTGTATTAGTTACGTTAACTTCCTTTCTTGCATATTGGTTACGATTGTCGCCTTTCTTGCATATTGGTTACGATTGTCGCCTTTCTTGCATATTGGTTACGATTGTCGCCTTTCTCTAACCCTTCTTGCATATTGGTTACGATTGTCGCCTTTCTTGCATATTGGTTACGATTGTCGCCTTTCTTGCATATTGGTTACGATTGTCGCCTTTCTTGCATATTGGTTACGATTGTCGCCTTTCTTGCATATTGGTTACGATTGTCGCCTTTCTTGCATATTGGTTACGATTGTCGCCTTTCTTGCATATTGGTTACGATTGTCGCCTTTCTTGCATATTGGTTACGATTGTCGCCTTTCTTGCATATTGGTTACGATTGTCGCCTTTCTTGCATATTGGTTACGATTGTCGCCTTTCTTGCATATTGGTTACGATTGTCGCCTTTCTTGCATATTGGTTACGATTGTCGCCTTTCTTGCATATTGGTTACGATTGTCGCCTTTCTCTAACCCTTCTTGCATATTGGTTACGATTGTCGCCTTTCTCTAACCCTTCTTGCATATTGGTTACGATTGTCGCCTTTCTCTAACCCTTCTTGCATATTGGTTACGATTGTCGCCTTTCTCTAACCCTTCTTGCATATTGGTTACGATTGTCGCCTTTCTTGCATATTGGTTACAATTGTCGCCTTTCTTGCATATTGGTTACGATTGTCGCCTTTCTTGCATATTGGTTACGATTGTCGCCTTTCTTGCATATTGGTTACGATTGTCGCCTTTCTTGCATATTGGTTACGATTGTCGCCTTTCTTGCATATTGGTTACGATTGTCGCCTTTCTTGCATGGTTACGATTGTCGCCTTTCTCTAACCCTTCTTGTATATTGGTTACGATTGTCGCCTTTCTCTAACCCTTCTTGCATATTGGTTACGATTCTCACCTTTCTCTAACCTTTGTTGCATATTGGTTACAATTGTAACCAATATGCAACAAAGGGTTAAACTCTTCAAAGCTCAAACATTATCCAGATCCTAAAAATTTTCTCTCTATATATCTTCCTCTTATATTCATGTCACACATCTTGTTCAGTAGTACTCTACCATGAGTGGCTCTTGAGCGTTTTACTGAGTAAACATTAAAAAAAATTTTTTTTAAATCAAGAAAAAGTAAAAAGAAAATCATAATTGCGAAATTGGCTAATAAAATTTTCTTTGCTCAGGATTGTTCTTCCCCGTCCGCTGCAAGGACTGTCCGCTGCAAAATATTCTGAATGTAGTTAACTTTTTTTTAATAATTATTTTATTTTTTTCCAAGGTTTAGTGGGTCCACCACTAGTGTGCAAAAGGCTACATTGAAAAAAAGACTGGGGAAAATGGGTATTAAAAAAAAAGGATAAAAAATGAACAAGATTCAAGATTGAAGATGGCAATTGATATTACATTTAAATTTTTGGAAACTATAGCTAACAGAGAAGCAAGTAAATGGAAGAGAAAAACAATTACAGGAGAAGAGATGGTTACATTTTACTATTTCAACAGTAAAATGGTGAGACCTAAATGCAAATCTAGTAGAATGCTTAAATTCATATGGTCGAAGCACCAGGACAAAAGCTCATCAGTGCAGTTGCCATGAAAATATTAAAAAAAAAAAAAAACAGAGGGAAGCCATGTCATGATGGTGAAAAAGGAACAAAATTCAAAATGCCAAGTCAGGACTGATTATATTGCAAACCCTTCTTTGGATTTTGTCAAAAACTTTGTGATTACTAGCAGGAGCATTCAACAAGATATGGCAACAGTATTCAATGCACAGACAAATGACAGATATATAAATGTGCAAAATGGATTCTGAAGAGAACCACGAGATGAATAGCAGGAGCATTCGACAAGATATGGCAACGGTATTCAATGCACAGATGAATGGCAGATTTATAAATGTGCAAGATGGATTCTGAAAAGAACCTCGAGATGAATAGCAGGAGCATTCGACAAGATATGGCAACAGTATTCAAGGCACAGATGAATGGCAGATTTATAAAGAGAAAAACTTTCTTGCCAAACATGGAGATCTGACCCAACCTTTTTAGCAGTAGAATCAGCTATAGATTCGATAGAGTTGTTTCACTTGAAGTCGGTTGAAAAAGTTATTCCGAGACAATGCACTGTGTTCTTCTCCAGGAGACTAGCATTAGTCATGTTGATGGTGAGCAGGGAAGTTTGTCTGTGGTGCTTGAAGGAGAGCAGTTTATGTGTAAAAAAAAAAAAATTATTAAATTTGTTAAAAAAATTCTTTTGGCAAGGCATCTAATTATTATTGGTTACAATCTTCCAGAAAGAAAAAAAAGAATTCTTCATTAGCCGATATTGAGTTTCCGAAAAGGATCAAGAAATCCCAAATGATTCAGGAGCCAAGTAGAAAGTGCTTGAGCAAGTTCTGTGTGCAAGATGATCTTTGGTAATGTTCAGGATTAACAGCTTATTCATGCAAAAAGCAAGGTAGTTTCATTTCAAAAACCGTGACATTTTTAAGCAATATCTTTCCTTGCTATATTATTTGTAGTTTTTTTTTGGTATTTTTTCAGTAAGAATCTGATTTTATTTCAATAAGTTTTGTAACTTTTTATGAAATCCTTTCAGGTCATGACGGTTAAAGCATTACTTTACCCAACCTCATATTCTGATGGTTTGCCCTGATTTTAGAGATTTAGACCGAATTTGTCACACACACTGGAACTTCTACCAAAGCTCTTCCTAAAGAAAATTTTAAGACAAAGAATTAAATTATTTTTTGCTTTAATTTGTTTTCTTTAAATTGGGATTTCCGACTCAATTTCTATGGTGAGGAATTAATTTACTTTATTGACTTTCAAACCAGTGTTATCTTTGTGTGTATATATATATATATGCATGTGAATATTCTGAGGAACAGTATGATTAAAAGCTAGACAAGAGAAAAACTATATTTTGTTTTGGCTTATGCATTCCATCCACTGATGGATTTTATCAAAGAAAAACAAAAAAAACAAAACAAAAAATTAATTTATTTGAAAAAGTATCTACTATAAAAAAAAAAGTTGTTGGTTAACAAAAAAAAAAAAAAAAATCCCAATCTCACAATTACTTTTACAAGCCAACATATGCAACAAACATACCAAAAAAAGAAAAAGAAAACAGTTAATTTCCGTGATTTCAACATTATACTTCACATGAAAAAAATTCTCTTTGAGTCTAATAAATGACAATTATTTAATTGTTTAATATTTTTCAGTTGACCGGACAAATATTTCCCCCCCAGTAACCAACAACTTTTTGTTTATAGATATTTATTTTGAAATAAATTCATTTTATTTTTTGCCTTGCTTGAGTCCATCAGTGGACAAAATGCTTGGCTAAAACAAAATATAATTTTTCTCTTGTCTATCTTTAAAGTGTGTGTGTGTGTGTGAATATATATATATATATATATGTGTGTGTGTGTGTGTGTGTGTGTGTGAATATATATATATATGTGTGTGTGTGTGTGTGTGTGTGTGTGTGTGTATATATGTGTGTGTGTGTGTGTGTGAATATATATATGTGTGTGTGTGTGTGTGTGTGTGTGTGTGTATGTCTTTAGCTACAAGATTTCGGCCATTGGGAACTCCAGCCTTCTTCACGTGCTTGTTCATCTGAGTTAATTTCAGGCAATTTTAAACTAATAAAAAACACACACACATACACACACACAAAAACTGAATCAGGGTAGATGATCCATGTCCAAGGGTATCTCCTCTTTATAATATTTACATTGTTTAGACAGTTGACCTCATCTGTAACACTAACTTGTTCTGGTACATTCACAATGTTTTTTTTTGTAATCATATTGCCCCAAGCAAGGCATTTTACTGCCACTGTTTTGCAGGGGGTTACATAGAAGGAAAGTTATAAGAAAGAGTGACAGGTTATACAGGGTGTCAGGAAATGAGTAAGAGAAGGATGACTGTGGCCATAAAGTGAGGGATCAGTTTATATATTGATTGTAATGTAGAATTGATTCCCCCCCACTTTGTAACCACATTATAATAGTATAGAAATTTTTTAAAATAATCATATTGCCCCAAGCAAGGCATTTTATTGCCAATGTTTTGCAGGGAGTTATATAGTAGGAAAGTTATGAGAGAGAGTGACAGGTTATAGGGGTGTCAGGAAGTTGGTAAGAGAAGGATGAGAATACTGACGGGAGTAGAGTGGACAGAGAAGGAGCATGAGAGAGGGGATAAAGGTTGGTGAGATAAGAGACGACTATTGATTTTACTTGGAGATTATAGCTGTTGGAAAAGCAAGTAAACAGAATGGAATTCTGCAGACGGGAAGTGCAAGAAAAGCTGCTGCTAATGTTGAATTTGCGTTTACAATTTATTGGTTTCACAGTAAAAGGGTGGGACCTAGTTGCTAATCTTGTGGCTTGAGGAAATTTATAATTAGGGGGGACCAGCCTTTGTACACTCCCTCTTTCTTCAGCTGATATATCTTGGAATTTCGAACCAAAATTCATTTTAGCCTAAGGAGGTAGATTATTCTAATTCCATGTAACCATGCCTTCGGATATCACAGTTTGATAATTCTCCAAGCTTTTGTACTCTCTGCTGAGGACAGGGATTGAACTCTTTTGGGCAAAGTCACTTTTTAAAAAACCTAATACCTCAGTATTATTTTTTTTTTTTACTAGAGCTCATATCACTTTGCCTTTTTTTTTAATCTCTAGAACTCCTCATGTTAATTTTAGTACAGTTAAGTTATTGTTTGCTCTGTTTTCACTAAGTCTACACTACCAAGCTCAGAGTTTGAACTCACAATTGGCAAATTCTCATTGCAACATTTTGATCTTCCAAGTTAATTGCTTCTGTTTCAGGATATCATTTTGTTCTTTTTTAAATCGGAATACCGATAACAGAATTCTTCCTCTATGCACCATGTCTTTTCAGAACATAGGTGATCATAGCCCTTCATATCTTCCTCTCCTTTGTAGCTTTTAACACCCCTTCTCCTGTTACCCCTCCCAAACCCTACTTCGCCATCTATTTGTTCAGGTCCATCAAGTAAGGCACGCATAATTTTCCCCTCCTCTCGCCTTTTTTATATCCATCCCATGGGTATCAGATTCTCCAAGCTCTCCTTCCTCATTACATATCCCAGAAACTTTAACTATCTTTTCATGATGTTGTGTCAGTTTCCTTTTCATTTCCGATCTCTCCAAAACTTAATCATTACTCACATGTGTGGTCCATGGTATCCCCGGCATCCTTTCGTAGAACCATGTTTCAGGTGTTTCCAGTTTACCTCATTTTTGACATTGTCCTATATTTTCTGTCATGACGTAGGACAGACGTCACATAACAGTCCGGGGATGACGAAGGACAGACGTCACATAACAGTCCGGGGATGACGAAGGACAGACGTCACATAACAGTCCGGGGATGACGAAGGACAGACGTCACATAACAGTCCGGGGATGACGAAGGACAGACGTCACATAACAGTCCGGGGATGACGAAGGACAGACGTCACATAACAGTCCGGGGATGACGAAGGACAGACGTCACATAACAGTCCGGGGATGACGAAGGACAGACGTCACATAACAGTCCGGGGATGACGAAGGACAGACGTCACATAACAGTCCGGGGATGACGAAGGACAGACGTCACATAACAGTCCGGGGATGACGAAGGACAGACGTCACATAACAGTCCGGGGATGACGAAGGACAGACGTCACATAACAGTCCGGGGATGACGAAGGACAGACGTCACATAACAGTCCGGGGATGACGAAGGACAGACGTCACATAACAGTCCGGGGATGACGAAGGACAGACGTCACATAACAGTCCGGGGATGACGAAGGACAGACGTCACATAACAGTCCGGGGATGACGAAGGACAGACGTCACATAACAGTCCGGGGATGACGAAGGACAGACGTCACATAACAGTCCGGGGATGACGAAGGACAGACGTCACATAACAGTCCGGGGATGACGAAGGACAGACGTCACATAACAGTCCGGGGATGACGAAGGACAGACGTCACATAACAGTCCGGGGATGACGAAGGACAGACGTCACATAACAGTCCGGGGATGACGAAGGACAGACGTCACATAACAGTCCGGGGATGACGAAGGACAGACGTCACATAACAGTCCGGGGATGACGAAGGACAGACGTCACATAACAGTCCGGGGATGACGAAGGACAGACGTCACATAACAGTCCGGGGATGACGAAGGACAGACGTCACATAACAGTCCGGGGATGACGAAGGACAGACGTCACATAACAGTCCGGGGATGACGAAGGACAGACGTCACATAACAGTCCGGGGATGACGAAGGACAGACGTCACATAACAGTCCGGGGATGACGAAGGACAGACGTCACATAACAGTCCGGGGATGACGAAGGACAGACGTCACATAACAGTCCGGGGATGACGAAGGACAGACGTCACATAACAGTCCGGGGATGACGAAGGACAGACGTCACATTAACAGTCCAGTACTCTCTTTGTTACCAGAAAAGATTTTTGTCTCTCAGTCAATAACAGAATACGCTTCTTAAAACTTCTACATTTGACTGATTGTTTGCTAAATGGCATATCAGCACCTCTATGGGTCATTTAATGCTGGAAAAGTAATTTTCTTGGGAGCTTTGAACTAATAAAAATATTGTTCTGTTTTCACAATTGAGTACATTGTAGATGATACTCAGCTTTTGTGCATAGACATATTTGCATGGACATAATTATTACAGGCAGTGATATGGATTTTATATTGTAGTTTTGTTGTAGTTATATTTTGAAAAAAAAAAACTCAGACTTTTAAGAAATTGTAGGATATTGTCATAATATCATGAAAAAGTCCTTTCATGTTGGTTGTTTGGCTGTTTTTGTTTAATGGCCTATCAACACCTCTATGGGCTATTTAAAGCTGAAATCTAAATATTTGAACAAAATTTTATGGCTTCAGCTAAATATATTTTGAAAAGAATTGTATGCCTTCAACTATAGATAAAATGTCTTGTTAGCAAAATGTATTGTTGGTCATTTTGTTTTAAAATTGTATTGTTGGTTCTTCTTCTCCATGTGCCGTGTCTTTTCAGGATGTTGGCAATCATGCACTTCCAGTTGGCCCTGTCTCATCGCTTTCAATATTTTTCTTCTTGGTACCTCTCTTAAACCCCACTCCACTATACATCGAGTCAAATTTGGTGTTTGATAAGAACCTGCAAGCAAAGCACTCGGCCTTGTCCGCAGGTGCCGTAAGGGCCTCGAATTTATTGATTAAGGGAGGGATGGAGGATTTGCTGTTGTTCAGCAAATTTTAGCACAACCACCAATAGTCCTTGGAGTCGAACTTGTGATCAGCTATGCACTGCCTCATTCGCTCTGCTTGACATTATTCAAGATCCTCTTACACTCATTATGAGCAGAGGTGAATAGGCACCTATTGTGGTCAGTTGCATGGCTCCAAAATAGTCGGAGGTAGTGGTTTCTGTGGGCAATGGTTGCTGAACAGGCAGAAGAGAACCAGGGGGAGGAAAGAGTTTTTAGACCAAATTTCCTTATTCGTATGAAGGCATCAATGCCAGCTTTCACCCAGGAGGAAAAATCAGAGGCACAGTCTTCAACTGGGAGACTGAACATTTTTCCCCAAGGGGAAGTTGCATAGGAAATTGCGAAATGCATCCCAGTCTGCTCTTTGGTAGCAGTAGGAGATCCTGTTTGTAGGAGGCTCCTGGGGGGGGTGAGAGTGAAGAGAGATATTAATAGAAACAACGATATGATCAGAGTTACCAAGAGGGCGAAACTGCCAGACTTGGCAGTAGTCAGGTAAAGAAGTGAACCAGAGATCTAGTAGAGAGGCGTGTCCTGAAGGGATACTGGGAAAGCATGTGGGGAAAACTAACACTTGCATAAGAGATTGGGAAATACCAAAGTTCATGGCATGAATACCAGCTAGATCAGTGACAGAGTCTTTTAGCCACTTGGCATAACGGGCGGGCGTTGAGATCTCCAAATACAAATATGTTAGTGAATGAGTGGGAGGAAGTAGCCCTATCTATATTGTCAGAGATGCTGTCTAGCAAAGAGCAGTCAGGAGAGGAGGGGAAATGGTACAGAAAGAAAAGATAGCTAATCAGTTTGAAAAGTGACAGGTGAAGACACATGTATGGGTGGTCAGGGGATTCAAGAGATGTCACTCTAGCAAGAGGGAGGTGTTCATTGACGTAAACCCCCAGCCCATGTATATGGACAGTTGAGTCCTTCCTTAAGAAGGGAAGGTAGCCCGAGATCGAGAAGTCAGAGGAGGGAAATTGAGGGGTTGAGATTAGTCTCACAAAGCACTAGGATGTCAGGGGACTTTTTGTGGAGGAAAGATTTAACACTACAGAAATTGGTAGAGGAGATAGATGGTCATTAGCTGTGACATGCACTGGAAGGAAACTGGTGCAGCTGCAGCAAAGTGGGGCCTTGGGGTTGCCCCTCGAAAGTGCCTGCAGAGATACCTATCCATTCGTGACATGGCACTGCAAGAACCCCAATATTATGCAACTGTTGATCAAAGCAGCCACTCTTGATGCTATGCAATTGTTAGGGCTCCTAATTGCCAGTCGGAAGCAGCAACCAGAAAATTACTAACCTGGTACCCTCACAATGAAGAGACGTTGCCACCAACCATGCACATTGCAGAAAAATCACAGAAGCACTAATACTGAGGTCTGAGGAGAGAAAGAGCTGGAAAACACTTCCTGAACAGGGAACAAAGGATAAGCCTCAACACCTGTTCAATAGAGGTGGGAGGAGTGCAAACCGAGTGATAGCAGGATCAATCTACTACAATTAAAAAAGAAAACTATGAAAAGTTTTAATTTAGCAAAAGTCCAAACTACCTGCAATAGAAATTTCTAACAAGTTAAGACAAAAAGAAAAACTATGTGACAGCAAACGTTCAATTAAGTATAGCAGAGACATGAAAGCAGACTTTAGAAAAATGAATATAGACATAACAAAATGCAAAGATAAATGAAAATGATTTACATTTAAAGAATTCAAGCCTAAATGAAATCTAGCTCCAGTACACACTAGATGTGGGTGAAAAAGTGGCGATTTTAAGAGGGAGAGAGAAATACTAAAATAATGTTATTCATTGCACAGCCCACAGATGGGACGGCTAGTTAGGTAAAAATGCTTTTTTGATTTCATAGAATTTTTAAATTTTTTAGCAGAAATCATAATCAGATGGGGCTGCGAACAAGACCAGTTACTACTGACTACCCTATCTATAGGAGTGCTTGTATTTGTAAATTGGTTTTTTTTTTACTAAGAAATTGTTTTAATTATGTTTCAACCTTAAAGTCGAGAAAAAAATGTCTTCTTGCCTATTTAAAGCAGTGTGTGTTCATGTGTGTGTGTAATGGATAAAGACTTGCTGAATGACGATGACCATCACCGACAAGTTCAATGACAGTTTTAAATTCCTGTAGGAATGACAACTTGCAAAGCTTATTGAAGATATGGAAAAACCTGGCCAGTTCTAAAAAGTCTTGTTTGGAGTCTTTTATGAGACTTGGACAGTGTCTGCAAGTTTTCTGACAGAACCTGTATGTGAAGCTATTTCCAGTTTAGTACCGATTACAGCCTACCAATGAACTACTAATAGGACTATTTGTTGGAGAGCAGCTGACACCTCCTTAGCAATCTCAAAGACGGAATGGTCTGCGGACCAAAATAGCTATATAAATAAATAATAGCAGTCAGAGATTGACAATCATTAATGGACTGTACTCTCTGCAACTCTAACAACTTAACCTCTCCTCTATTTATTATTGCTTTGTCTCATCTGTGTTTGTCTTGTTTGTACTTAATATCCATTAGCATAGATATTGTGCAATAGGTACTTCAGCACACATTATCTGGTGTTCTACTGCCACCTCAGCAATACAACATTCTTGCAGCTAACAAGGCCTGCATTGGAGAGACATATTCTACCACATAATCACATGTAAATGTTCGGTTCTATGATTTCTCCTTAACTGTTTATTTGATATTTGCCCAAATTATTCAATGTTCTTGGAAGATCTTAGTGCCTTTATCAATTGTACACCACCATTTATTTTGATAACAAGTAGCAATTTCCCACACATCAACCACTGTGGATTATTTAATGCCAAAAAGGTGGGGTTTTAAGGTTTTTTTTAATGTTCAATTATAGGGTTGATTTAGTCAGATTTGGATGAAAAAGTTGGTTTTATTTTATTTTATTTTTTGTATTTCAGTAAACTTAAGATGAAGCAGCTGAAATGTGGTTCTACAGAAGGATGCTGAGGGTATCATGGACTGAGCATGTGAGCAATGATGAGATTTTGGAAAGGATGGAGATGAAAAGGAAATTAATACTGAACATCAGGAAGAGACAGCTACAGTTCCTGGGACATGCAATGAGGAAGGAGGGATTAGAGAACCTGTTGCTAACAGGCCAGATAGAGGGGAAAAAGAGACAGAGGAAAGCAGTGGATAACATATTTGAAGGACCTGATCAGGTGGTTGATGGAACAAGGGTTGTATGGTGCATCAGGAGAAAGTGTGCTAAAAGCTACTAGAGACAGGAAGATGTGGAAGGCCATGATCGCCTATGTCCTGAAAGGAGATGGCACATAAAAGAAGAAGAAGTAGTTTTCTAGTTTTGTTTGTTTTTGAGGCTTAACGACCTACCAATCCTTATGGGATCATTTAAGGTCATAACCAATGATTCTGGGTAAGGTTATTTTTTTTTTATTTTACAACATTTTTCTTT
The DNA here is from genome assembly GCA_037127315.1 of Ascarosepion bandense. Classification (NCBI taxonomy): domain Eukaryota; kingdom Metazoa; phylum Mollusca; class Cephalopoda; order Sepiida; family Sepiidae; genus Ascarosepion; species Ascarosepion bandense. The sequence goes on along the minus strand of JBBBDQ010001528.1, from coordinate 1,509,175 downwards.
TCGAGTATCAAGATTCATTGGGAAATTTGTTTTTAAGAGCAGGGTCCCTAAGTTCTACCCTTGTTATTTAACCCATAACTGGAGGGAAGGGACGGATTAATACCTTTCCCAAGGGTACCAGTGAATGCAGGGTATTCAACTGGAATTTGAACTCGGCTCACCGATTTCTCTTTCCAAGCCAATATCCACTGCACCACAACACACATCCGTCACTATACGCTTACAGCACCTGGTATTATCCAAGTACTGACCAGGCTCAATGTTGCTTAACTTCGGTAATCGGGCAAGAACTGGTGTATTCAATGTGATAGGCCGTAAACCTTTCTAGTTTTGTATTCAAAAATGTATTACTGATGATAATTTTTTTTTCCCTTCAAAAATGTATGATGGCAATTTTTTTTTCCTTCAAAAATATGTTATGGTAATAATTTTAAAAAAATGTATTGTTGGTAATATTTTTTTTTCAAAAATGTATATTTTTCTATTTCTTAACTGCTTACTTGATATTTGCCCAAATTATTGAACATTCTTGGAAGATCTTAGTGCCTTTATCAATTGTATACCACCATTTATTTTGATTACAAGCAGCAATGTCCCACAAATGAGTGTGTGTGTGTAAAAAAGGATAGAGATTCTTAACAAAATTTTGAAGGAATATGACAAATAGAAAACTTTAATTGAAAGAAGATTTGATTAGACATTTGGACTTTCTTGGCTTCATCAGATAAAAAAAAAACAACAGAAAGAAATGTGTGCACATAATTGTTAGTATTTTCCCACGTAATCAAATGTAATTTCAATGAAGCAGTTTTCGATTCGTCCTATTTCTTCAAAACTGTCGTGATTCTACAGGGGTGCGATGGATGAATTCTCATCTAAATTCCACAAAAACGAATATAATACAGACATCTCATTTCAACAGATATTTACCAAAATTAACAACAGACATTGGTATTAAAATTTAAATTAAGATCTAATAGAGAGCAAAAATAATACAAGTAAACATGTCTGTGTGGAAAGGTGAGTGTGATGTGTGCAATATGAGAATAAAAAAATACTCTTAAGTTTGGTCTGTTGTCTGAAATCACAAATATATTCTTTTTTTCTTTTCTCTCTCTTTTTTATTTTTTACTTTTATTTTTTCTCTTTTCCCTTCTTTTTCGTCAGTTCTTCACTTTTTTGTCACGTCTATGGGTGTGTCATCTAGCTACAAGATTTGACTTCTTAAAGTCGCAATCTTCCGTTACCAAATGATTTTCATTTTCTCTTCACAACAGCACAAGAATTATATTTCCTGTTTGTAAAAATTCAACATTATGTTGACTAAATGGTTACACATGCCTTTATATTTGATTAACACAATTGGTGATTCACCCTTGCTTTTTGGTTTGTGGCTATTTAGTCAACCGAATAAAATGAGTTAAGGCGGATGAGTTGGATAAAATATTCGGCTTCTTCATTTTGCAACCTTTAAATTGGTTGGTGACATGAAAAAAGTGTCTTCATTCCTCAAAGTCAGCAATCTAACTTCTCTTAATTTAGGTAAGTTGGATATATGACAATCTCTTCATTAAGAAATTTTCATCTCTTAAGATCCGCAACTGCTGAAACTTATTTCTCCCACATGACTCTACACATGTGATGTGCTATTTTTACCCATCAGACAACACTGCTTCCCTGGTTCATTATTTAACTTTATATGCATTGGCTTAACTTATTTCATAAGGTTATGAGAGAGAGAGAGAGAGAGTGAGAGTGAGAGAGCTTTCACAGTTACAGAAAAAAACAAAGTTTGATAGTTTATAGACAGTATGTACTTTTAACATTGTAAAGATTAAGGGTGAATAGGTGGTAACATAACAAAACTATATATTTGTGTTGTGGTCCTGTTTAAGGGATCACAATTATAAGGTGAAAGAGTCCTGTGTTCACTGTGAGCGGTTAAACTACAAGTGGACTCCTCTGCTTGAAGGTAGAAATGTCCAGCATGATATAAACCAGACAAATCCATATTGTCCATGGATATAGGGGTGTTAACTACCCCAGAACAATATATATATATATATATATATATAGTTAAATAAAAAGAAGACAAAAGGAAAACTGTATTTAACTTGCCTATGCATTTCGTCCAGTGATGGACTTTATCAAAGCAAAAAGACAAAATGAGCTTTATTCCAAATTCAGTCAGTTAAAGTGCCATACGTGATACACGCTTGGGCGATCATGTCTCGAAAGAGACATGACTGACTGGGCAGGAGATTATCCCGCAGTAGGTTGCCATTGCTTTCTGCGGTAGACTGGTTGCCGACCAAGGCTATAGAACCCAATCTGTTCTGTTATTTAACCCATAACTGGAAGGAAGAGACGGATTAATACCTTTCCCAAGGGTATTTGCGCGTAAATGAATACAATGGATTCAACTGGAATTCGAACTCGGCTCCCCGGTTTCTCGTTCCGAGCCGATATCCACTGTACTACAACGCACATCCTATTCCAAATTACGTATCTATAAACAAACAGTGTTGGCAACTATAAGAAAATGCTCACAAATCATTCAAAAAGATTAACAGAATATTTTAGTTTTAGAACTCCTTCATGTGTAGTGCAAAGTCACGAGATGTTAAAATGAAGGGAATTCAACTGTTTTCATTGGACTTTTTATGATGTATGTTAGTCTCTTTCAGTATCAGTTCCATAATAAAGGGTGAGATTAGGAAAAAACCATCCTGTCCTTCATCTCAAATCATAACTGAGTGTATATATATATATATATATAAATTATACTTCAGATCATGTCCAAATTACAATCTACTACAAAAGTGTACATTTCGTTTAGACACTGAAAGAACAATGTCTCATCAGGCAGTAAATTTTATTTTTGAAAAGAGATAAAAATTCACTTCCTTTTATTGGCAAAATTTTTTGTACACAGTAAAGGGGACATGAAAGATAAAAAACCAGAAGAGGGAATCAAAAAAGGGAAGGAACACAGAGGGAATAAAAACAAAAAGGGGAAAACTAGAGGGAAAGAACTAAGGAGTCATGAGGGGAAAAAAACAATAAAAGATGACTGGAGGAGAAATAGATGCCAGGTTTAGATAAGAAGTAAAAGTATAGGCATATATAAACTTAGATGTCTTCATTGCTCTATTTTTATATTGAGCACTGTTTTAAATTAATGTTTTGAATGTTGTAAATACTTTTTTTGTTCCTTATTCATTTGGATGTGTATATATATATATATATATATATATATATATAGTACTGCGCGGAAGTATTAGGATAAGAACTATTTTATCTTTTATGAAGCATATTGACAGAAAAACAATTAAATTGAAGTAATTTTATTTGATTTACTCAACAAATGCTTTAACAAGAAAAATATACTTGTCAAAAAATAAATTTAATATTTAGTATAATAGCCTTTTGCTTTGAAATAATAAAATAATTGCGACAATTTACCAATCGCACCTACTCTCTCTCTCTCTGTATATATATATATATATATATATATATATATATATATATATATACACAGTACTGTGCAAAAGTATTAGGACAAGAACTATTTTATCTTTTATGAAGCATATTGACAGAAAATAAACACTTTAATTCAAGTAATTTTAAATGCTTTAACAAGAAAAAAATACTTGTTCCAAAATAAATTTAATATAATAGCCTTTTGCTTTGATCACAGCCTTCATTCTGTCAGCCATTGACATCACAAACTTCTTCAGTGTATCTAATGGTATCTCCTGCCAAGCAGCTTGTATTTGTTCCCTTAGTGTGTCTTGTGAAGTAACATTAAATTTATCAATTCGAGTGCGGGGGGGGGGGGGATAAGAAAAAAGTCAGTCATATCCAAGGAATAATAGAATAATGAGTAGTTTCAAAATAACTTGTTTAATAGAAAATAGGAAAAAATTAAATATAACTTCTTTTTAATAAACATTTCTTTTACACCTTGTTTTAAATAATCAATATTTATTAGCAATTTACTTGGCTTTTCACCCTGTATTTGAATTTCAGTGAGGTTTTCAGGAAAATCACCCCTGTCCTAATACTACCGGTAGTGTGCAAAAGTGTTAGGACAGGGGTGATTTTAAACTTTATTTTGATGCCTCATAAAAGATAAAATAGTTCTTGTCCTAATACTTTTGCACAGTACTATATATATATATATATATATATATATATATATATATATAGAGAGAGAGAGAGACATGTATAAATGTAAATATAGATATATCATCAAAATTAATAAAACTTTTTAGGCATCAAGGTTTGTATTCATCTCTCTGATATAAACACTCACAAGTGTATTAATGCGAAAACAGGTCAGAAAGGCAAACAAATCAACTGAAAAGCAGAAAAGAAAATATTTAATTGCAAAATTTTAATCTTCTGCCAGAATGAATTTTTTCTGTTGACTGCTTTCACAAAAATAAATTAAACTTTGAGAAATGAAAAATGTACAATTAATATTTTTTCAGTATATCAAGATACATAAATATAAAATTTTATATATATATACACACACACACACAACATGGGTGTGTATGTATATATAAATGCATACAAACATGCCTATATATATATATATAGAGAGAGAGAGAGATGTGAGTGGGTATGTATATATATACACACACACACACACACACACATACAGATAGATACATATAGATACACTCCTGATTAAAATTTTAAGACCACTTAAAAATTTTTTAAAAAGAAATATTTTTTTTACGGATAGAATGTTTGGAATGTAGCTTTTTGTTTCCATAACCTTTTAGATTGTAGTATTGGTAAACTTAAGTGGGAGGAGTTTAAAATCTATCCATAAAAAAAAATTTTCTTTTTAAAGATTTTTAAGTGGTCTTAAATTTTTGATCAGGAGTGTATGTATATATACATACACATACAGATAGATACATATAGATATGTATATATACATATATATCTTTATGATATATGCACACACACACACACGCATATATCTCTCTGATGTACACACACACGCATATATCTCTCTGATGTACACACACACGCATATATCTCTCTGATGTACACACACGCATATATCTCTCTGATGTACACACACGCATATATCTCTCTGATGTACACACACACACACACGCATATATCTCTCTGATGTACACACACGCATATATCTCTCTGATATACACACACACACACATATATCTCTGATATACACACACACGCATATATCTCTGATATACACACATGCATATATATATATATGTATATATACATATATATCTTTGATATATACACACACACATATGTGTATATATACATATATATCTTTATTATGCACACACATGCTAGAATATAATATTAGAATTAATAACCCATATGATTTTAAGATAAAGGGTCTAAATGAAAACACAGTAATATATATGTTATGTAATTTAATTAAATCTAAATCCAAATATATTACACATATCCTACTAGTGTTAATGAAACAGTGTTTGACGTAATGTAACAGATTAGGTATTAATTAGGTATTAATAAATATACTTATTATCCCACACCGACAGTAAGCTTTGAAGTTTCATGCACGACACAATCTCCAGGTACTTAGTATAGACAGAGTGTTATGTAATTTAAATTTTAATAAAAATACCTGGTTATCGCAATGTTAGCATAAGTAAATATACCGTAATTACAGTTTTTTAATTTTATAAATTAAATTTGGCATTTAAATAAACAAAAATTACGTATATATCTAACAAAAATACTTTAGATGTGTAAATATTCATCTTTCATATTAAACATAAAGGGTGCTTGTTTATACATAAAAAATAGTGCACTTTAAGCGCAGCTAATGGGTGCATGGCCGAGTGGTTAGAACGTTAACCTTTTGACCATGAAGCCCAGGTTCGAATCTCATCATGGTCAATTTGTCAGGAAGGTGACATCTTGATGTTATCGGTCTGGAGGAGGCAATCCCAGCATGCAGAACCTTTGGAAAGTACCTGAAAACTATACGTGTTGACATAAGCCTTGTGAGTGAAACTGAGTAAACAGTCCCATAAAGGTTGTGCTCGCATGAAACCACAAGTCATCGTGACCGAGGGTTTGAACGTCTTGGCGTTGTTCAAACTGATGTTCATGTCAGATAACACGCTCTCTTCCAGAAACTGTAACTAAGGTCTGATCAGCATAGTTGCAGTATAAACCACAGGTGGGCTCTGTGGGTAATGAGGAAACAAATGTGCCTGAGCAAGCATCTGCAATAGGGATTAGCTAGCCACTGTTGTAGACAGACATCCTTGGTTTGGTTTGTTTTATAGCATATCAACATCAATGGGTTATATAAAGCTGACAAGACTTTTACAATATATTCGGATGAATAGAATATCATTTGTTAAAAATAAATGCTGTAGATCGGCTTTCTTTGAGATATTTTTGTAAATTGGTTTTTGGGGAGAATCACATGTATTGCTGGTATGTATTTTTTGTAAAAAAATGTAGTTCTGGTAATATTTTAATTTTCCTCAAAAGTGTATTTCTGGTAATATTTTCTTCCCTTCAAAAATGTATTCCTGGAATTTTTAGCATAAAAGTCTCTTTCTTTACTTTCATAGTGTTTTGGCCCCAATTTAGGGAGCTAACTATTTGCCCATAGCTGGGGCCCTAACAGGTGCTACCATTCTGCGTCAAGGTGAACCTGGAAACAACAGCAATTAAGAGGTATTTCCATGCTTTGCACAATCTTCTGATCAGAAGTCTTGCTACCGGATGCAGTTTATCGCCATATTCAGGAGCAGACACTCTTGGATATGAGTGACTAGCCAAACATACATACATACAAGTGCTTTAAATAATGTAAAGGATGATAAACTTTTTCTATATTTCAAACTATTTTTCTGATTTATATATATATATATACACACACACACATACTACCGACCATAAGTTTGGGACTACTTAGATTTATTCTCTAAGAGAAAGAAATAACAAGTTTTATGTCTTAGAAGAATAAATATAGATATATTTCATTGTTGCTCACAATTGTACAATAATTAAAACCAAAATTAACATAGAGTAATTTCAAATGTAATTAAAGTTAATTCATATTTTCTTTTCATCAAAGAAACTATCACGAGCCTTTATTACTGCAGAGCAAATCCTTGGCATTCTTTCTAATAACTTATTTTTATAAGTTGGTGAAAGTGATTTCCAAGCATCCTGCAAACATTTAAACAACATTTGTTTATTTTCAGGAAGTTCATTTCGAACTGTACAATCAATTTAATCCCTTATTCTCCTTCTTTAATCGTGGTTTCTTAACTGCTACACAGCCTTTAAGCCTAACAGAATGAAGTCGTCTCTTAACAGTAGTAACAGATACTGGATGCTGCTTAGTAGAATTCATTTCAATTGTTAATTCCAAGCAGTTTTTCTTCTATTCTCCTTGCTAGATATGATCAAGTGCCTATCCTCTACAATAGATGTTACTCTGGGCCTACCAGATCTTTTACTGTCAATATTTAACTCAGTTTCACATAGTCATTGAAGGCAATAATGCATGCCATTTTTTGATAGGCTTAATTTTTTAGTGATAACACATTCAGAATATCCTTCTTTCGAAAGAATTTCAACTTGAGATCTTTTTTCAATGCTAATCTGTTTCTTCCTTGCCATTTATACCGTAGTAATATGATTTACAAAAATAAATTATACTGTAATTATAATATCTGAATAAACCTGAATTTTCGGCAAAAACTTGATCACAGTAAGGGGAGTCAAATAGCAAACTGAGTAAATGTTTACTTTAAAAGTTAAAAAAAATACTTTTTTTATTTGACATCTGCGTAAGAATGACAAAAATATAAACACAGTGAAAAACTCTGCTAAAGTGGTCTCAAACTTATGGTCGGTAGTGTGTGTGTGTGTGCGTGTGTATATATATATATATATATAGTAGGTGCGATTGGTAAATTGTCGCAATTTCATTATTTCAAAGCAAAAGGCTATTATACTAAAAGTTAAATTTATTTTGTAATGAGTATTTTTTCTTGTTAAAGCATTTGTTGAATAAATCAAATAAAATTACTTTAATTAAATTGTTTATTTTTTGTCTATATGCCTCATAAAAGATAAAATAGGTCTTGTCCTAACACTTTTGCCCAGTACTGTATAGGGGTGGAGAGAGAGAGAGAGATTTTAAAAGTCAGGGAAGTGACAACCTTCCACCCCTCTTTCCCACTTTGGTTTGAGTTTTGTCTAACAAAATCAGAATGCAAGACAAGATTTGGTAAGTTGGTTCCCATGTCTTAGGTGAAGTGGTCAGAAGAGAGATTTGAAATATGGTCAGCTTGAAAACTTACCTGCTGCTAGAAACAAGAGGAAGATAATCAGAAAGAAATATTGCATATTCAACCAACTGATCATCCAGTAGAAGTCAAACAACACAAATATTATGGTATGTTATGGAAATACCAGCCAACTGATATTTCTTTTCCGTTACTTATTTTGACTTGCTTGTAATCTTGCAATTATTTGATATTTATATATATATATATATATATATATATATATATATATATATACACACTGTGTCATTGTGTTTTTGAATCTGGTTTTTATCATATACCAATCCCTCACAAGTTTGGACCATCCTCATCAAGTGGTAATAAGTGGTGCTGTTTTGGCTAATCTGAGATCAACAACACACCATGGGCAGAATCTGTCAAAAATCAAGGAGGTTGACTGGATGAAGCCAGAGATTATGTTTTATATGCACTACCTGCCATAATTATTGGGTCACCCCAGTTTTAAAAGAAAATGATGTATTTCAGACTATTTTTAGTATTTATTGCCAAGTGGATAATTCTAAATGAAAATAGAATGGTTCTTTTGTTATTACTTTGCAAAATTTTACAAGGCAGTCAGAAAGCCTTTGCTTTGGCCAGCCAATAAGAAGAGACTAGCATGGGGAAGAGAGCACAAAAACTGGACACCAGAACAGTTCATTTGATGTACATGTTATTGTGCAGTATTAACAAAAGAACCATTCTATTTTAATTTAGAATGGCTCACATGTTGGCTCACGAAAAGTGTCCATAAAAGGAATTTTTTTTTTATTGGTTAAAAAACATTTTGCATCGAGGTGTGAAATTTTGCAAGTTTTGTACTATGCAAAGTTTGTAAATTTGAGAAAATTTCTTTTTTTTTTTTTCTGACAAAATCAATGAATCAACTTTGAATTTTAAATTTAGAATGTGTTTTGTTCACTACAGTAGCACTAAAAGATCAACTTAAATATCCTGAAGATTCTTCTTAGATATCAAAACCAATGCCAGGGAAAGTAAGTCTCAGATGAAATCTGCTCTTAACTCTGCTTGACAACAGGAAAATCACTTGATTCATCTCCATCTCTAAGACAAAAGAAAGAAGAAAAGACAATAAGTAATTCTTAGTAAGTAAACAACTCTAGCATTTGTGATGAAGAAGAGCCACCACCTCAGGTGACTTTCAGTTATAAATGACAAGACCAATGGATTGGAGTATATCATGACTCGAACCTTAACATTAGCCCATTCATTGTTATGGCATTTTCGTTCAATGCTATGATAGTTTTTAGCTCTAACAAAGAGCAGAAATTATTATTTCTGTGGCCTTTGTCAGATGATATTGCATGCATAAGTAGAATCAACATTAGTTTTGAGACGAGATTTTGATATAATGCCAATAATGGATATTTCGGGTTCCAAAAATATTAGCTATATCAGAGGCTTAAAAGGAAAGATACTCTGAGCAAATCCCCATTGGGAAAGGAAGTGCAGGGAAAATCATTCACAGTATCCAGAAAATCTTTTCTGTCAGTTTAAAAGTGGAGAATTTTAAAGCACTATGATAAAGTATTTGTTTTCTCTTTGTAAAAAAAAAAAAAAACTTGAAAGTTTTGTGATCAGTACTGCTTTGTTTTTGACGAGTCGAAAATGACTTAATTTCACAAAATTCTCTAAAATAAAATATGTTAAAAAAGTGCTGATAATACAGTTAAATGAGTTGTTTTATTGAATTGAGTCAGTTGGTTGAGTGCCATACGTGATACCCACTTGTGCAATCATGTCTCGAAAGAGACACGACTGACTGGGCAGAAGATTATACCGCAGTAGATTACCATTGTTTTCTGCGGTAGACTGGTTGCCAGTCAAGGCTATAGAACCCAACTTGTCCTGTTATGTGAATCAAAGCTAGAAGCGGAAGAGATGTATTATATTATTAAGTAGTAATTAGTGGGAGATCAGTTTATTACTTCATAACAATATAAAACCGATCCCCCACTTTATGCCCAGTAGAAACCTTAATCATGATTCCAACTATTATATTCAGTCAGTTAAATGCCATACATAATACATGCTTGGGCGATCATGTCTCGAAAAGGGATATGACTGACTGGGCAGAAGATTATACCATAATAGGTTGCTATTGCTTTCTGCGGTAGACTGGTTGCCAGTCAAGGTTATAGAACCCAATCTGTCCTGTTATTTAACCCAAAACAGGAGGGAAGAGATAGATTAATACCTTTCTCACAGGTATTTGTGTGTAAGTGAATGCAAGGAATTCAACTGGAATTTGAAGTTAGCTCCCCTATCTCTCGTTCCAAATCAATATTCACTGCACCACAATGCACGCCTTTTATTGAATTACTTTTGTGCCAAAATTAGTAATTTTTATAGCAAGTTCAGTATAGCATACCTTTGATCTGCTTTTGCCCGTCTGCCAAATTTTTTTATGTGGTGTAAATCATTTACACGTCTTTAGGATAAATATTCGATTTTAATCAAATTTTTAAATTTGATGTTTACGTTTTTCATTGAAGATAGCATTTTGATAAGTTGAGATATGATCAGTGAACAACATACCAATGTTTTCAAAATGCCTAAAACTTTATTTATACATGGACATTTTTTTAAAAAATATGGATGAGATTTGAACTTTTATCTTTGAAACAAAACCAAAATCTAATATCAAAGAAGGTATTTGAATTATACCTTCTTTTAGGAAAGCCATAGTGATAGTTTAACATATTTTTTTTTGTACTGAGTTACTAATGTTTTGTGATGAAGTAGACCAGTGGTTCTCAGATGATGCAGCATTCCAAAAAAGTGTATGTGGAAAAGGATAGCAGGTGAGGCAGAAAGATTGAAAGACAATCAAAGATTTAGAAACAGTTTAATATGATTTTAAAATTATAGATTACTCTTAATTTAATGCATGTTCCAGTACAAATAGTTATAAATAATTATTGACCGATTTTATCACTGACATATTTTTGCATTATATCAAGTATTAAGAATATAGTAACTAGAGTCTGCAAATTGGAAGAGAGAGTTATCAATGATAATGATCTGACTTCGAATCTGCAGTTATTTCCCTTTAGTCCACTTTCTGTTTTTTATTTCTAAATGTACTTTTTATCATGGAAAATTTGGTGAGGTGCAAGCAAATTTTAGTTTAAAAAATGCAGCCCAGAGAAACAAAAGCTGGAAGCAATTGAATGAGAAAAAAACATTAGCCACATGATTTTTTTGCAGACCTGAAGCAGATTACCACTACATTTCATTTTGCTGTTTTTCATTTTTTTTTTCTTTTTAACTTTTTTCAGTGCAGTTCTATCAATTGTTACTTAAATTTTCCAATTACCAAAAAAATGCTTTGAAAAATTACAATATTTAAACAAATTTTTTTGGTTGGGGATCAGTTTCTCATACAACATTAACATAAATCGATCCTCCATTTTCAATCCACTATTCTGAGAAACTGGTCCCCCCACCACAAAAATTGTTTAAATATTGAAATTTTAGCAAATATTTTTTGTCATTCATAAAGTTTAAGGTGTAAAAGATAATATTGCACTAAAAAAAAAGTCCAAAAAATTTGACAATGAACAAATTTACAGGTGGCGGTAATGTCGTACTGGTGACTGGTTTCAAAATGGAGGCTTGATTTACTATAACATTGTATAAGAAACTGATCCCCCCACAGAAAATGTTTCAATATTGAAATTTTTCAAAATTTTTTTTGTCAGTCATAAAGCTAATCGATAAGACTGCACTGAAAAAAAGTAAAAAGAAATGAAAAATGAAATTAAATATGGTGGTAGTCTGCTTCAGGTCTGTCGATTTTATTTTATTTTATTTATTTTTTTATTTATTTATTTTTTCTGCATAATTATTGGTTAAGCAATCTAGATCATGGGTATCAATTGGTTTTTGGCTTTGTATTTTGTTTGTGCCATGTTACTTCAAGACATTTGCAGACATGGCTCTCCACTATTTCCTCTCCTATGTAGTTCTTCATAAATTGTCTTTTTGCTATCTTTACTAAATCCTGTTCTGCCAGCCATTTACACAAGCTGTAAATTGTGTTTTCCTTTGTCACTTTTATTGTCCTGTGAGTATCAAATTTTCCAAGCCCTCTTTCTTTATTATGAGTCATAGAAATTTCAGTTACCTTTTTCAGATGTTATATATGAGTGTCGTTTTTGTCAACAAAACTTTGTTGTTGCTCACACGTTCCGAACTTCTTTTTGGTGAACAATATTTTTGTTGTTTCATTCTCTTTATCTATAGTATTCACTACCATTTTGGACTCTTCTTGGTTTCTAAAGAAATTTTCCAATATGACAGTCCCCATCTTTAAGGAAAAAAACTAAGAAACAAACAAGTAATCTATCAGCAAAAATACTGACCATCTTAGAAATTGTGAATATGCATGACTATTTTTTAAATTTTATCAGTCCTGTTTTTTTATGTTATCTGAGCTTATTTGAACAACCATAAAGATTTAAATATTTTGTTTTTGCTCACATGAAAATCCAAGTTTAAATTTGATAAAACTTCTAGATGGTTTTAATCCATTTTAATCCAATTCAGAATTCAAAAGGAATTTGATTTTAACGCTAAATTTGTATCAGGTAAGAAATGCCATTTTTAGTTAAGACCCAAACTTCAAAGGGTTGTGAAACTGTGTTACCTTCCAAATGATTATCATTTGGGTAAACAAAAAACAATGAATAGGAAAGCAATAAGCATTAAAACAAATTATAATAAGAAATTGTGTGTTTGTGAAAGTACGAGAGAGAGAGAAAGAGAAAAAAAAACCCCATGAAAATGAATGTGTCCCAGTGGGGAACACTTTACCAACTTGCGACTACGTCTAGAACCAAGAGCATGAAAAGACCAAAACGAGAGTGAGTACAGAATATTGTTGACTATTTATAGGCTTAAAGAGCACCCCACTAGCAAGTGTTTTGGCAATGCCAAGTGGGATAACTCACAAATTTAATGTCATGTCTAGACTGTTCATGTATGAAGAATAGCAAATTATTAATTTGAACAATATCGAATTCTAATAAACAGAAATAAGAATTTTGTTTTAAAATATGAGACAAAGTTCGTGATGGAAGAAATTACAATTGTATGTCTTGGAGACATTCTTGCTGTTTCTTTGATTGTGTTGTAGAACCGGCAAACAACTTTTAAAAAATGTCTACATGACATTGGTTATCATCTTTTTAATGTACCAAAAACATTTTTTTATAAATTTAATTCATTAAAACACTTTATAAATTCAGTAAAACGTTTTCGTGATTTACATTTAGTTAATGATTGTTGAGTTTTCAAAAGATATTTTGTTATTCGTGAATTTGGCAGTATTTATTCATTGACTAGCAGTATAACCCGGCATTGCTTGGGTGTAATGAAAGCTTTAAAACTAATCCATGGTCCTGGAGCTAAAGAATATTAATAAAACAATTGCGACAATTTACCAATCGCACCAAATAATTGCGCCAATTTACCAATCGCACCAAATATATATATACTAGCACTATAGCCCGGCGTTGCGCGGGTGTAATGAAAGCTTTAAAACTAATCCATGGTCCTGGAGCTCAGACTCATTGGATGTTGGCACGAAAGACTAAAAAGCAATAGTTGTTTCCAGTTAAAGCAAAACTGTAGACTGAAAGAAAAATGAATGGATGTAAGTCAAATTTTGATTTCCTGGTATCGATATTAAATAAGTTTTTTTCGTTGTAAACTGAATTTTGAAGGCTAAATAAGTCCTCTGAGTAAATGGTATCATGGTTGAGACTAAGAACTAGTTAAAAAAAAAAAAATGATGTATTTCATATTATTTTTAAGTGGATAATTCTAAATGAAAATAGAATGGTTCTTTTGTTATTATTACTTTGCAAAATTTTACAAGGCAAGGAAACAAAGATGAACTCATCCGAATCACCCTAAATTTTCTTTGTTCTTTGATTGATGAAATTGCAATATAGGTAATAATTAGATATTTATAAACCCATTTGCTGCACGTTATTGTGCAGTATTAACAAAAGAACCATTCTATTTTCATTTGCAATTATTCACTTGGCAATAAATACTAAAAAATAGGATGAAATACATCATTTTTTTAAACCACTAGGTGGCCTAATAAATGGCCGGTTGTGTATATGTTGATAAATTTCACGTGTTCTAACTTGTTGGAATATGAAAGAAAGTTTAAAAATCAACATGAACTTTCCAGAAAACCGAATACTTATTTCTTCATCTACCTTCACATTGGTTAATTTATCGTTCTTTATATTCCTTTACTTATCTTCGTATTTATCTCAGTCTGTTCCTATCATACATGTCTGCTTCAGTTTGTTATTATCAATCTATCTTGAAAGAGATTTCTACAGTACTGTGCAAAAGTATTAGGACAAGAACTATTTTATCTTTTATGAGGTATATTGACAAAAAATAAATTTAATTAAAGTCATTTGATTTGATTTACTCAACAAATGCTTTATCAAGCAAAAATACTTGTTACAAAATAAATTTAACTTTTAGTATAATAGCCTTTTGCTTTGAAATAATAAAATTGCGACAATTTACTAATCGCACATACAATATATATATATATATATATATATATATATATATACACACACACTACCAACCATAAGTTTGAGACCACCCAAATTTTTAGCAGAATCAAATTCACCGAGTTTATATTTTTGTTATTCTTATGCAGATGTCAAATAAAAAAAGTATTTTTTTTCAACTTTAAAGTAAACATTTACTCGGTTTGCTACTTGACTCCTCTTACTGTGATCAAGTTTTTGCCGAAAATTCAGGTTTATTCAGATATTATAATTACGGTATAATTTGTTTTTGTAAACCTTATTACGACGGTATAAATGGCAAGGAAGAAACACATTAGCATTGAAGAAAGAGCTCAGGTTGAAATTCTTTCGAAAGAAGGATATTCTGAACATGTTATCGCAAAAAAATTAAGCCTATCAAAAAATGGTGTGCATTATTGCCTTGAATGACTTCATGAAACTGAGTTAAATATTGACAGTAAAAGATCTGGTAGGCCCAGAGTAGCATCTATCGTAGAGGATAGGCACTTGATCATATCTAGCAAGGAGAATAGAAGAAAAACTGCTTGGAATTAACAATTGAAATGAATTCTACTTGGCAACATCCAGTATCTGTTACTACTGTTAAGAGATGACTTTATTCTGCTGAGCTTAAAGACTGTGTAGCAATTAAGAAACCACTATTAAAGAAGGAGAATAGGTTTAAATGACTACACTGGGCAGAACAGCATAAAGAATGGACTTTAGATCATTGGAAAAAAGTATTATGGACAGATGAATCGAAATTTGAACTGTTTGGAAGCCAAAGAAGAATGTTTGTCAGACGAACTTCTGAATGAATGAATTGTTCCAACTGGAAGTGGATTTGTAATGGTTTGGGGATGCTTTGAAGGAGAGATAGCTGGAGACCTTAGAGAGATCAAAGGCATAATGCGAAAGGAAGAATATCATTCAATACTGTAGAGGCATGCAATCCCTTCTGGTTGCCGTATTATTGGACAAAAATTTTTTTCCAATGTGCTAACGATCCGAAGCACAGCTCAAAATTATGCCAAAATTATCTGAAATCAAAGGAAAACAATGGAATTTTGAAAATTATGACTTGGTCTTCTCAGCCTCTGGATCTTTTTCCAGTTGAACTAGTCTGGGATGAAATTGATCGTACAATTCAAATGAACTTCCTAAAAATGAACAAATGTTATTTAAATGCTTGAAGGATGCTTGGAAATCACTTTCACCAACTTATTTTTATAAATTATCAGAAAGAATGACAAGGATTTGCTCTGCAGTAATAAAGGCTCGTGGTGGTTTCTTTGATGAAAAGAAAATATGAATTAACTTTAATTACATTTGAAATTACTCTATGTTAATTTTGGTTTTAATTATTATACAATTGTGAGCAACAATGAAATATGTCAATATTCTTCTAAGACATAAAATTTGTTATTTCTTTCTTTTAGAGAAAGAATCTAAGTGGTCCCAAACTTATGGTCAGTAGTGTGTATATATATATATATATATATATATATATATATATATATATATATACACTATGACCAATATATTATATAAAAGGAAAGACATAAGTTAAAAGCATAAAGCTATGATTTTAATGGGTTATGAGGAAAATAAAAGTAAAATCGTTTTAATGGGCTATGAGGAAAATAAAAGTAAAATCGTTTTAATGGGCTACGAGGAAAATAAAAGTAAAATCGTTTTAATGGGCTACGAGGAAAATAAAAGTAAAATCGTTTTAATGGGCTACGAGGAAAATAAAAGTAAAATCGTTTTAATGGGCTACGAGGAAAATAAAAGTAAAATCGTTTTAATGGGCTACGAGGAAAATAAAAGTAAAATCGTTTTAATGGGCTACGAGGAAAATAAAAGTAAAATCGTTTTAATGGGCTACGAGGAAAATAAAAGTAAAATCGTTTTAATGGGCTACGAGGAAAATAAAAGTAAAATCGTTTTAATGGGCTACGAGGAAAATAAAAGTAAAATCGTTTTAATGGGCTACGAGGAAAATAAAAGTAAAATCGTTTTAATGGGCTACGAGGAAAATAAAAGTAAAATCGTTTTAATGGGCTACGAGGAAAATAAAAGTAAAATCATTTTAATGGGCTACGAGGAAAATAAAAGTAAAATCATTTTAATGGGCTACGAGGAAAATAAAAGTAAAATCATTTGAAAATTATTTAATAAAAGCTAGGGAAAAAGAAATTCCATAAAAGTAAAATCATTTGAAAATATTTATTTAATACAGAAAACAGAAATAAACACGCCAGTTACGTGTAAACTTCTAGCAATACTAGTTTCTTTGTTACATTTGAGTTATTTTCATCAATGGAATCTGAGAAAAGAAATTATTACTTATAAAGTTACAACTGAGAATCATAAGACACAAAAATAAATAGTTTTTTTAGAAAGTTTGAAAATCATCTAAATACAAGACGTTTGAAGTGTCCCTGAAAAAGTCAGTACAATACAGTGGACAAAATTATCTAATACGGGACATATTGTCCAGTATGTAAAGGATGTCTGGCAACCTTAGACTTGCATCATTTAAAATATTTTCTTTCACATTAGACACAAAAGAATCTACATTGAATAGCTATTTTTAAAAACGTGCTTACAATTTTCCATTGTAAATCTGAAATTCATCCAATATGAGTTTTTTTTTTCTGTTAAATGAGAATAATTTTTATATTTAAAAATTGAATAACGTAGAGTTTAATACCATTTTCAAGTGTTAATGTTATGAGGTAACTGTGGTTATGATAGTTCATTGGTTACCATGTGTAAGTAAATGATATCTTTATGTTTTAACTTTAGTAAAAAAACAAAAAAAAGAAAGTTCTTTTTTTCTTTTCTTTTTTTACAAAATTCATTCAATTATTCTTTCAAACAAAAAGATATAAACAGGATTTTTAGAAGATTTTTAAATTTGATATTTTCATTTATTGTCAAGAATGGAGATTTGGTGAGTGATCATGACAATATTTTAAAAATGGGATCTTTTTTGTTAATTCATATGAAATAATGTAAAGTTAATTAATGCAAATAATAATTTAAATTTAAGGCAAGATAAATTTTAAATCAAAGTTTTTTGTTTCTTTTTTTTATTTATTAAATTTTGGTACTTTTTCAGATTATAAATTTTAAACCAAAAATTTGTTTAGTTTGCCTCAGAATGAAAAATTACCAAAAATCAAGGAGTTATTCTCATTTCTTAAATGCGGATGATATTCAAGAAACTTACAAGGTATTTTTTACAATTTAAAAAATAAATCTGTTTTTGGTTCGTATCATTTTTCTAAAACTGGCTATTTTAAGCTATGCAAATACACTAGTGTCAATGAGATCTTCCATATTTTGAGAAAGGAAAAAACAAACAAATTCCCTTAACTCTGGGATCAGCTATGTTAACTTCTGTAGCACCCCACCTCTTTTCTAGGATGAGTTATAAATATTTCTTGACACACTTGAAGAATGAGTAAAATTTTATGATGCATCGCAAGGTCTGTTGCCCCCATCCTGCTGAGGGAAGTTTAGGGATGTCCAACGTTGAGTTCCGTCAACAAATACTGTGGCTGAAATTCTTAGATCGAATGTGTTTGCAAAACGAGGGTAACGACCTCTTCTGGAAGGAATACGCTAGGAAAGCTTTTCCAGATTTGAGAAGAGTGCATGAGGAAAAGGAGGAGGCCCTACGTAATCCTCGTGCTGAGTGCTCCTTTTATCGCGAGTGTCGACTTGCTCTGGATGAATTCACATAGGTCAAGGAAGGCCTCTCTGACACCTGACTTATCTCCTAAGGCATTATATCGAGTGTTAGTACGGGGGTCTGCAAAAGATGATCTGAGGGAAGCGTTAGGTTTGATGAATGAGGAGTTTCACTCTCTGTGGCCTTGGGTGCTTGGGTGGAGATGTCTCAACAATGACAAGACATTCCTTACCTGACTGGTGTTGCGGAGGGCTCTCTGGGTCGGCAAAAGGTTCTATGCAGTGGTGTTGGCAGTTACACGAAAGTGCATGCAATGTGGTGTGGGGGTGGAGTCTTTGGACCGCATCTTCTTTCAACACAGTGTCATTCGGCCATTGTGTTAGTTAATTGAAGGCTACATGGTTCGTGTCTTGGGTGAAAATTTTTTATTGTCCTTGAAGCCAGTGCCATTTGTAACAATGCTGTGCCTCAGTCATGTCAGTGTTTGTTTATGCAAACCACTACAAAGAGACAGTATTCGGATGTATACTAAGTTATAACTTAATAATAATTACATTCTCTCGCTGCCACCATCTGATTAATTATGGTCCATAAGCTATCATCTGCAACAGCTATGGAGAGATTAACCTAACCCTTCCTTCCAAACAACAGGTATATAAAAATTTTTGTCATTGTATGATGTGCATTGTGGTGCAGTGGATATCAACTCAGAACGAGAAATTGGGGAGCTGAGTTCAAATTCCAATTGAATTCCTTGCATTCACTTACGCGCAAATACCCTTGGGAAAGGTATCAATCCATCACTTCCCTCCAGTTATGGGTTAAATAATATGACAGATTGGGTTAAATAATATGACAGATTGGGTTCTATAGCCTTGGATGGCAACTAGTCTACTGCAGAATGCAATGGAAACCTACTGCGGGATAATCTTCTGCCCAGTCAGTCATGTCTCTGTCGAGACATGATCACCCAAGCGTGTATTATGTATGACACTTAACTGACTGATAGATGTAAATTCACTGTCAAGCTGTTGTAACTAAACCAGCTACCCCATCCTATGTTCTTGAGGGTGACGCTGGGTGTTAGAAAAACAGTAAGGCTAAAAATAAGACTTACAAAAGAAGCAAAAGAACTCTCAAAGAGCCAACGGTTAGCGAACTAGAGGCAGTATCTTGATAAACCACCATGAAAAAAGCAACGGGAGACCACTCCATTAATAATCTTAATAATCATAGCCATGAATAAACAATATATAAAACCTAGAGGTGTAAAGAGGGTTAAGTCTAAAGGAATTGATTCCTCACCCAGTGAGGAGCAACAGGTATCACCTGATGGTCATCCAGTGACTGTTAGCTTAAATGAGCATAAAATTTCTTGGAACTGATCCCTCACCTGGAAAGAAATGACATGAGCAACTGGTGTCACCAGACTGTTATCCTGCGACTGTTTATGCCAAACCAAAAATAACTCTTGGGACATGGAACGTCAGAACAATGAACAACTGGAGAATGCAAAGCAGGAGATGACTAAATTAAATATCAACATTTTCAGTATACGAGAAATGAGGTGGTAAAACAATGAAGATTTTGTCGGTGACAACCACAGGTTCATTTAAACAGGCAGTGTAAGTAATGAACAAAGAGCTGGCTCGATAATAGACAAAGACATGAAGAAATACATTCTGATACTCACAGGTCAGATAGAGGATGGCAACGAAAGGGAAACTGATACTTAACATCAAGAAATGACAGCTGAAGTTCCTGGGACATGTAATGAGGAATAAGGGCTTGGAGAAACTGATACTCACAGCACAGGAGAGACAAAAGAAAGCAATGTATGACATTAAGAAATAGCGCACCCCAGTTACCTACATCTAGAGCGACCGCAAGAGTCAACCCAACCAACGTGCAATGGAAGAGCCTCACTGTGAGAATTTGATGTGAATTTTAGTAAATGTAAATTCTTTTTATTTTGGGAGGAATTATCAAACAGAATAGATCCTAAAAATTATTTTAAAAGTTTTTCATTAAATAGCAGCGTACATTTTTTCTTTTTGTTTTTTTAATCCAAATTAGCTTTTAAGCTGTTATCTTTCGAACAAAAATAAATTTGATCTTCAAAGGAGTCATTTAAATTATTCAAAATGTGTTTTAATGTTTTCTTCGCTGAGTTCAAAGTGATAATCTATAAATGACCATTAAAAGTTCTATTTTAATTTTGTTATGGACAAACGAGAATTAGAAGTAAAAACTATGCAAAGTTTATTCATTTTAGTTTCCAGTTTTTTTTTTTTAAGAAAACAAGAATATCTGAGACAACATGAGCAATTCGATCAAACAGTTTTTAGACAAAATAAAATATTGTTTTATTTTGTCCAATCTCTCAACTTGAATTTATTTTGAAAACAAATAAATAACAGCTAAATACAGATTTGAAATTCATCATTAAAGAAAATATCACGAATAGTTTTAAAGAATTTGTCTGTAGTTCCGAGATGAGTTAGTATTTACATTATTGATACTATTTGGACTGTTGTCCTCATCTTATTATCTTATTTGCTCATTAACTTTAAAGATTTCAATATGAGCTCTGGAAAAAAAAATGTTTTCTGAGATGTTAGGTTTATACACTAATGTCCTCAAGGACACATGGCTCAGTTGGTTACTTGACTTTATTCAAAGAGTTGTGAGTTCAATACCTGACTACAACCATTGTGAACAAATAACTTAGAGAGTTGAGTTAAATCGCACTACAGTATAACCTGTATATAAGAGAAACCCACATATAAGAGATATTTTGTTGGACTAAAAAAAAAAAAAAAGCTTTGGAAATAAACGAGGTATCAGCAGTTCAAATGGAATGAAATTTAACTACTTTGAAACCCGCTTGCATCATAAACTAGGGCAGTTATCCCAAACTAAATCAACATTGTCTTTTTCTTTCTAAAAACCCCTACCAGCAGTAATTCCTCCAGGCAGGACCTCTTCTTTGAGAGGGGATGGTAGTCATTACTCAACGCCTGAGGCATCCCCAAAAAAGGGGCTTGAGCTATTTCTCCATGGGATTGCCATTAAACACACTTTAAATCTTGTGTCCCATGTGTTAACAACATGGGAGTGCTAAAAAAAAAAAAAAATCTCCCATTTATTTCAAGATTCCTTTTTGAACTTTTTTGAATATCCATATGCCACATTACTGTCAGAAATACGTTATATAAGTATTTTGTTTTAAAACAATCCACACAGAAAACATCAAAAATGGCATCTCTTTTCTTTTATCAAATAACAAATAACTTCTGACACATTAATATTATTTCATGGATGGGAATCAAAAGGTCAACAGCCGTAAATCAGTTCTTCAGGATTTGCCCAATCGAGAGATGTTAAATATACTGCAATTGATTGGAAAACTAACAGATGTCAATTCACAAATGTGTAGAGAAAAATTGCCCAAAGGAGTTATCATGGGTGGAATCTAAGATCTTGCTTGATGAATCAGATATAAACTGAAAAACTGGTACAAAAAGACACACAAGGCAAAAGAGATCAAAGAGCACTTACTTAACATGCTTACAGCCACAAATACGAGACGACACACAAAAAAATCCAATGAAATGTTTGCAATATTATTAGTTCTGACCTGGCATTTCAGCTTAAATCATTTTCTCTCTCGGACAAACATGACAATAGACTGGCAGTAAGGTAGGAACCAATTTTTCTCCTACTTACTGACACTCTACTTTTGTCATACGTTCTATAGTCAGTCAAAGTGCCATACGTGATACACGCTTGGGCGATCATGTCTCGAAAGAGACATGACTGACTGGGCAGGAAATTATCCCGCAGTAGGTTGCCATTGCTTTCTGCGGTAGACTGGTTGCCGACCAAGGCTATAGAACCCAATCTGTCCTGCTATTTAACCCATAACTGGAAGGAAGAGACGGATTAATACCTTTCCCAAGGGTATTTGCGCGTAAGTGAATACAATGGATTCAACTGGAATTCGAACTCGGCTCCCCGGTTTCTCGTTCCGAGCCGATATCCATTGTACCACAACGACTGCAATATTTTCATGCCAGTGGCTCTAAAATATGGTCAATGTAGTCTCGTTTTTGTTATCATTGTATTTTTCATTAATAAAGAAAGCTGTCCTTTTGGGGCAACAGGCTGATGTTTCTGTAGGAAATACAGCCATAATATAAAGCTATTTAACAATGATTAAAAATGTCCTGTGATTATTTCAAGTCATTAAATGGATTTTTTAACACAATATTATGACTTATTAATGTTACAAGTGGGCCTATGCCATCAAAAATGAAGGCAAAATATTTATATCAATATGCCATCTAAAATGACGGCAATATATATATTGAAATGCCTACTACTGAGTATCTTACATTAAGATATAAGAAAAGAAACCAAAATATTACAAATTCCATTGAACATGACAGAAGGGAAATATATATATATATATATATATATATATATATATATATAACATGGTACACTTGGTATGTAATCTGTGTAAATTCCATAAGAGATGAACTCGAGAGAACTCAATGTTAAATTCATTTATTTAATTTAACAGATTAATATTTTTTAAAGGATTTTTGATTATTAGCTTGGGTGATACATATTTCACCGCTTTGATGTTCTTAACGTGGCTCGTCAGATCCAAATAGTACAACAGTAGGCAATCGAAATATCACCCCCACCAAAAAAAATTTTTTTCTCTTATTTGATTCTTCATGGACGGACATTTGTGACGTTTATATACGAAAAGGTTCTCAATCATTCAAAAAAGAGCCCCAATTTCGATTGCCTACTGTTGTACCATTTGGATCTGACGAGCTGCATTAAGAACATCAAAGCAGTGAAATATGTATCATCAAAGCTAATAATTGAAAATCCTTTATAATATATATATTTCTTCACTATACAACAACATAATTATTCCGAAACATTAAAATAATAAGGCACTGCGAAAGAACAAACGTGGCAAGAATTTTAACAACTGGCAGTAAAATTTAATAACTGGTAGTAAAGAGAATGAACTGAGCTGATGTTGCCTCACTATTGTCTCTCTCTCTCTCTCAGTCCATGAGTGTGACAGGAGGGAAATGTGTGTGCGTATATGTGAATAGAATAAGTAAAGAACACATGGAAAAAAAATTTAACTTTAATCTAACATGCTTCATTTTAACAAGCTTCTTCAGACATTTTTTTAAAGATGAATGATTTAGAAATAGAATATAAATTATTCTATTTCTAAATCATTCATCTTTAAAAAAAATCTCTGAAGAAGCTTGTTAAAGTGAAACATGTGAGATTAAAGACACTTTATTCGTACTTAATCTGTACTTATTCTATTCATTTTGTCAGCTTTCAATCCATATATTCAACTTATATATAAACACATAACGGTCTTTATTATAGTAGAGAAAATTTTTAGTGTTGGAGTAAACATCCCTGATAATTTCTCAGTTTGAAAAAACCAAAGTAACATCTGCCAACCTATAAACATCAAAGGAAACTACTTACAGACGGCTATGTTTTTATCATTTTAGCCATGAAAGCACCAACAGCAAAGCAAGGTTTACTTGTCGCCGGCAGTGG
Source organism: Ascarosepion bandense (assembly GCA_037127315.1). NCBI lineage: Eukaryota > Metazoa > Mollusca > Cephalopoda > Sepiida > Sepiidae > Ascarosepion > Ascarosepion bandense. The sequence continues at coordinate 1,484,918 of JBBBDQ010001528.1, read as the reverse complement.
ACTGGCTCACAAACAGATCTTGAACGACAGAAGACAACAACAAACAAGGCAACAACTTGAAAAAAAGTATCACCAAGTCTATTTTTGTTAAAGAAAATGCATCGTGAAAATAATGATATTTTTCATAAAAATACTGATTTTTTTGCACTAGGCAAAAAATAACTGCAATATCATGTCACGTTGTCCTGAGAGAGAGTTTATTGCATATCATTGCTGCTAGCTGGAACAGAAAAACTGCTGGAGCAACAGGATCTTCTGACCTACTGGATATTAACTAGAGTGATGGCAAGATGGAGATGATGAGGGCTGCTAGATTGAACGGCTGCTGCAGGCTGGAGCCATGGGCTGACTGATGACTATGGCTGCTGCAGGCCGGAGCCATGGGCTGACTGATGACTATGGCTGCTGCAGACTGGAGCCATGGGCTGACTGATGACTATGGCTGCTGCAGGCTGGAGCCATGGGCTGACTGATGACTATGGCTGCTGCAGGCTGGAACAGGTACTTTGATCCTTATCATCCTGATCACAGAATGCTAGTATTTCTCCATACCTCCCCACTCAGAAAGGATGTGACACAAGGTCAGGGTTAATGTGGGAAACTGAGCACAGACATTCAAGCCAACAGTTAAAATTTGCCCAGCACCCACATATGCAGGATTGGGCACTAAGCTTATCTATTCTCAGCTGAGTCTCTGTCTGTAGAAGGAGCTTTGACTGAGTTGAACACTGCTCGAAAGCAAAGAGCTTGTCTGTCTTTCTCAGCCAAGTCCGAGTTCAAAGATCAAGCTCCAACTGAGTCATTCTGTCCCCAAAGACAGAAATGCAATTGAGGCAAGACATTCATCCAATGGCAGGGCCGTGGATTGCTTGTTTTTTGTTGCTATATATCGTGAATCAATCTTACAACCATGCTCTTTCTTCTGATTGTTTTTTTAACAATGTGAGAGTGCGGACAGGATACAACTCTTTTTGAAATGCACAGCTTTCTATGGAACATTCCATGTTTCTAAGATGGTAAATAATTTCACTGTTTTTATAAAATATATACAGGGTGGAGAGATCCCTACTTAACCCTTGACTTATATATATATTTTTTTAAAGACTTAATTTTCAAAGGGTGTAAATATCATCAAAATTAAGGAAATAAAATTTTGCTAAAAACAAAGACGAGATTACTGGATGGTTATCAGATATCTGTCCTTCAATACGGCAGTGAATGCTGGACAATCTCATCAAAGATGAAGGAGAGACTTGAAATGTGGTTCTACAGAAAGATGTTGAAGATGTGATGGACCATAAGGGGGCCATAAAACAAGCATCAATAAAAAGAAGACCATGAATAGAACATTGCTTTAAGTGAATTACTATATTTTAATAAATTCTGAATGAGCATTAAATCATGATCATACACACACATGCACATATATATATTTTTTTTAAAGACTTAGTTTTTAAAGGGTGTAAATATCATCAAAAATTAAGGAAATAAAATTTTGCTGGAAACAGACAAGATGATTGGATGGTTATGAGATAGCTTTCCTTCAATATGGCAGTGAATGTTGGATAATCTAATCAAAGAGGAAGGAGAGACTTGAAATGTGGTTCTACAGAATGATATTGAGGATGTTATGGACCGAATTTGTTAGCAACAATAAGATTTTGGAGAGGATGTAAAGGAAATAGAAATTACTACTTGACATCAAGAAAAAAACAGCTGAAGTTTCTGAAAAGTGTACAAGGAAGGAGGGCTTAGAAAATCTGATACTCACAGGACAGATGGAGAGAAAGAGAGATAGGGGAAAGCAATGTGTGGCATACATGATGAACTTGAGCAAATGAATGGCAGGGCAGGATTTGCAAGGAGTAGCAAGAAAAAGGCGTTAGGCACTACAAAGGATAGGGAGATTTGGAGGACCATGATCACTTACATTCTGAAAGGTCACGGCACATATAAGTATTAGTAAAATACAGTTAAATGTATCATCTTTGCAAGTCTTCTCCCAAATTTTTCGTTAGAAAGTTGCCTACTGGTTATTATCAATACTAAAGAAAAAAAAAAAAAAAAAAAAAAAAAAAAAAAAAAATATATATATATATATATTAAAGCAATATGTATTGTATGATACTAAGAGGGATATACGGTATATATTATATATGAATGACAATTGTAGGTTTATATTATATGTCTGGCATTTGTGATTGATTGTATCTCGTGATTGGGATTCGTGAGGGTTATTTTCTGTCAGGACAATGGCTAATTATGGAATGCTGAGTAACTTCATTACCATCCATTCAATGCCGAAGCCCTAAAGTAAAAATATTTGATGAAATAGAAACCATTTTATTGCAAAATTACAAATAAGGACAAAGTAAGCTCGATTTGCTACTTGTTGTGATGCAACGAATATCGGCACCTATGAGAAACTTATGAACCCATCTCTTCTCCCTCCAGCTATGGATTAAACAGCAGAACAGATTGAATTCTGTAGCCTTTGTTGGTAACCAGTCTCGCACAAAAAGTAGTGGCAACCTACTGCAGGAAAATCTTCTGCCCGGTCAGTCACTGAGCGAAAGAGACATGATCGCCTAAGTGTGTATCACATATGGCAATTCACTGAGTATGGAACACTAGCTGTAACAAATTTCTTTTTTTTTTTTTTAATCGTTTCACCACAGAAGGCAGTACCACCACTGACGCGCAGGGGAAAGGCATGAACCTATCTCTTTTTCCTCAAGCTATGGGCTGAATAGCAGGATAGATCAGTTGCCAACCAAGGGTTATAGAACCCAGTTTACAAAAAGTAATGGCAACCTATTGCAGGAAAATATTCGGCCCAAGTACGTATCACATATGGCACTTAACTGACGGACTGACAAAGATCCCAGTGGGTCAAGCATAGATAGCCAAGTCAATTTTATTTTCCATTCATACAACAGCGAAATCTCAATCAAAAACTGTGACTCAATAAAAAGAGCATCACACACACACACACACGTGTTGAATGGCAACATTTTTAGATCTTTTGATATTTATCCAGGACTAGCAGTATAGCCTGGCGTTGCTCGGGTGTAATGAAAGCTTTAAAACTAATCCATGGTCCTGGAGATCAGACTCTTTGGACGTTGGCACGAAAGACTAAAAAGCAATAGTTGTTTCCAGTTAAAGCAAAACCGTAGACTGAAAGAAAAATGAATGGATGTAAGTCAAATTTTGATTTCCTGGTATTGATATCAAATAAGTTTTTTTCGTCGTAAACTGAATTTTGAAGGCTAAATAAGTCCTCTGAGTAAATGGTATTATGGCTGAGACTAAGAACTACAATTATACCTACTTAGAGCCAAACCTGAAGCAAAAACTAAAATAAAATGGCTGAAAAAAAAAATACAGACATACAGGCAGATAAACAGACACGCACAAACATCTTGCCTTTTATATATATATACATATATAAAATCGATTTTCTGCATTATTTTAAGAACTGCAACCTTAAAACTTCTGAATATCGTTTCTTATGTCTTTGTCAATGATTGTATCAAATTTGATTAAAATCAGACCACTCCTTCTATAACCCGATTTTTTCGATTATCGATATTTATAGGGGGTACCTCGACACAAAACCTAGCTAAGAACACTCGCAGACGCTTATAGTACAACTGTGTAAATTTTCAAGAAAATCGGTTCAACCATTTCGGAGTCTATAGGTAACGAACACACACAGATGCACACAAAGTTCCATTTATAAATAAGTTTAGATTTAGATTATATATATATATATATATATACAAAAATAAATATAGAATGGTCTTTAATAGAGAGGATTCTTATTTTCTTTTTTCCTTCCCATTTCCTGCGTTCTGTTTCTACTTCCATGAACGTGTTTAAGATTTATTTCTGTCAGAATTGTGCTCTCCTCGGCCTTACCATCTTTTCCGATCTCAAGTGGAATCATTACATTGTGTCAATAGCTAAATCCACTGCTAGGAAGGTTGGATCACTGTGTCGGGCCAGGACGTTTATTTCTCCTGAATCCATCTTGCACATATACAAATCAACAATCTGTCCGTGTGGGGAATACAGCTGTCATATATAGTCAGGCACCCCGGCTGTTCATCTCAGTGTTCCTGACAGGCTCCAAAGGAGAATAACTAATATGATAGGTACCAACTCCAGCCACTTTCTCACCGACAGGATGTAGCTTCCCTCTGTCTGTTCTACAAATATTTTCACAGCTTCTGCTTTGACAAACTCCAGCCACTGGTGCCGATGCCACAGGTGTTTACTTGTGCAACCATACTGGTAACCGGGTCCCACCTATTCACAGTTAGATCAACCAAATGCAGCTGACAATTCTACTCCATCAGCTTCTTTTCTCGCACTTCCTGCCTGTGGAACTCTTGCTTTTCTGACGGCTACAACCTCTAGGAATTTAAATGCAATGTCAATACCCATTTCTAGACCACTTGACTACAGTTCTTTCTACACCAACCTGTATATCTTTTCCTTTTTCTCTACCTTTGCAACTGTCATCACACCTGTATTTCCATCCTTAACTGGTTTGTCACTCTTTACTCTCTTCCTATATAATCTTTTTACTCTTATGTAGCCCCCTGCACATCAGTGGCATTACCGCCTTGCTCGAGGTGATACAATAAAAAAAATAATATCCAACTATATTGTTTTAAAACAAGCATTGTTATAAACATGAAGAACAAAAAAAACAGACATTTCTTTCATTGTAAAGAAATAACTTTTGACACTAAGAACTTATTCTAGGGGTGAGAATCCAAAGGTCAACCCCCCACCCCACCTCAATTGGTTCTCCAGGATTTTGACCAGATTATATCAAGAGATGTTAATATACTGCAATTGATTAGGAAGCTAACAGAAGTGAATGGGCAAATGCATAGACAAAAATTGCCCAAGTCAGTTGTGACTGATGGAATCTAAGATCTGACTCTTGCTGATGTCAATAAATCACTGACACAAACCAGCATAGAAAGACAAAAAAAAAACCCCCCCAAAAAAAACAAAGACGATAGATCAAAAACAAATCCTCTCTCTCTCTATATATATATATATACAGCCTTTGAGATTTGAAAAAGAAATCACTTGACTGGCGGTTGAGAGCTAGGGAAAATTTACTAGCCCCAAAATCATTTTACTCGACAGACTCCATTTTCTTAATAGTCACCTTACGCAAGCATATCATGAATCATTGACGGAAAGCAAAAAATGAAATTTTAATTAAAATTTCAAACGTGTTAGAAAGGATTTTAAAAAAAAATTTAAAAATAATAACAAAATTTGATCTTTCCTCTTAATAATAGTATAAACATTTTGATGATAAAACTTTGTTTTATTAAGTTTGAGCTCTTTTAACATCATGATACCCTGTTTGTTTTTGTTTTTTTGCAATTGAGTGGAGGTACCTAAATTTGCACTTTCTTCTGTTTGACTACAACCTCCATCTCTAAGATGATAAAAAAAATAAATGTGATTTTCTCAACGATTTTCGATAAAAAAATTACTTGTTTTATACAAAAAGTTTGCATATTTTTTTTTCTTTCTTTCAAATGTTCATTTTTACTTTTCATAAGCTGGGAGGAAATATAGGATAATATTTTTCCAAATGAGTTTCTAAAAATATATGAGCAATCTGGGCAACAGAGACATTTTGGCTCTACTCTGGAAGTGTTAATTAAACAAATTTTTACACTGACCAGGATGATTAAAGTCAAGAGTTCTGTAATGTCATCGTAGGTCATTCTAAGTAACTTGTGGATCTTCAATGGCATACTTTTGGATTGTAAAAGGAATCAGATTTCCTTTTATTTTTAATCGACCGCTGGTAATAAACTTTAATCACCCAGTTAAGTTTTTAATCGACTGAGTCAATCGAGTGAATGAAATCTCAAAGGCTATAGATAGATAGATAGATAGATAGATAGATAGACATAAATTTCATTGAATTTGGCAGACAAAGAAAACCTTCGATTTTTAAAAAAAGTTTTTCCAATTTTCCATTTGTGGAGGTAAGTGAGTGTATAAACCGGCCAAATGAATTGAAGTGTGCTACTAGATTGGCTCCTAGGTCCTACCTATTTACTGTTGAAATAGCTAAATTCAATTGCAACTTCTGCTCCAACAGCTTCTTTGCTCAAACTTCTTACCTGTGAAACTCCATTCCATTTTCTCACATCCCTGATAAATACAAACTCCAAAAGTTTAAATTCAACATCAATCACCATCTTGCAGATGTTCATCTTTTGTCCATTTCTCAATCCCATCTACACTGTCTTTTTTCTCACTTTCACTCCCTGTAACCCTGGCTTACGAGCAGCATTCCAACCTGACTTGGTGGGTAATGATTAAAAAATAAAACAATTATAAACTGTCTGTAATAATTTAAATGAATCGACTGTAGTTAGGTTCATCAAGTCGGTGCTAACAATCCTGTTCTGAGCTGCATAGCATGTGCTTTGCCAGGACTACATATCGCATACATAATTTTGAATTCAGAGTTTCCATCTCCTAGACCAGTTGCTAGCCAAGGCTATAGAACCCAGTCTGTCCTGCTATTTAATCCAGATCTGTGGGAGAAGAGTATTAGGAAACAACCCTCGTCTATTGAACAGGTGAAGAGGCTCATCCCTTGTTTCCTGTTTAGGATGTGGTTTCCGGTTTTCTCTTTTCCAATCTTCACACTTTTTTTTTTCAATTGGAGTAGATAGACTAAACTATCGCCCGGTTCACACTCCACCCACGTCTATTGAACAGGTTAAGAGGCTCATCCCTTGCTTCCTGTTTAGGATGCGGTTTCCGGTTTTCTCTTTTCCAATCTTTTCACTCCTATGTAGCCCCCTGCACATCAGTGGCGTTACCGCCTTGCTCAGGGTGATATAATTAAAAAACTGACTTGAATAAATTTGACTGGAATTCAAAATCCAAGCCACAATCAACTGTAAAAACTGTCTGTAATAATTATTGCAGATTGTGTAAAAATTATTAGTCATTAAAAAATAAAACTAAGAAAACGTATAAGATTTTTGTCTGACACATTCAATGAAACTTGTAAAAATGAAAAGCTGCGACCCATATATTTATTACACAAACACTTGTAGCCACATTATGCAGTTCACACTTTTTCCCAATATTTTGAACTGGAGTAGAGGTTTATTCCTTGTTTCCTGTTTAGGATTGGTTCCTTCTAAAGTCTTTTTCACTCCCAGTCGTCCATTGCATTATTGCTTCACTTGGATGGACTTGATTAAAACACTGCTTCTGATATAATCACTAAAGTTAAGCAACATCAGGGTGATTGTTTGAGAATACCAGGTACTGTAAGCTTGGATGTGCAGGTGGTGTAATGTATAACTGCTTGGAATCAGAAATCGAGGAGCCAGGTGAACAATTAAGAGTATGAGACTCACCTTCAAAAGAAGGTTTCCAACTAGCGTTCAATTGGTAGACAAAAATAAACAGGGTTGTAACTCAATACATGTCCCTCTCTCTTCTCACCATTGGGTGGATATTGTGCTGATATTTATTGAGTACAATATCCACACTGGAATCATCAGCCAATCAGAACCTACAGAATAGACTTGCCTAGATGGCAGAGTGAAATCTTTCAGGCTGTCATATAAACCACCTACCAATTTGCTGGGCAGCTCTGAGCTGTCAGTTTCAACTGATTACTGACTGTTGCTATCTAAGGATTCTAAGCCAAGTTCCAAATCAAGTTGGGTTTTTCATTTTTTTTTTTTAAGCATATCACCCCGAGCAGGGTGGTAACGCCACTGATGTGCAGGGGGCTACAGAAGAGTAAAAGCACTAGATAGAAGAGAGCGAAGAGAAGGACAAACCATTTAGAAAGGAGCAAGAGAAGGGAGGGAATATTCATATTCACTTACATGCAAATACCTTTTAGAAGGGTAAGAATCCTCTTCTCTCCTCCCACCTATGGGTTAATTAATAGAACTTATATCAGTAAATCATTATTATATAAAAAATTATTAATCTAAAAATATTTTCTGGCTCTGCATATGTTGAAAATGTTGATAAACCTTAAAAAAAAAAAAAAAGCAAGATAAATCAATCTCCTACTCTAATCGGTTCAATTCAACAATACACAACCATAGAAATAAAGAACGTGTACATATGCATATAAATCTAGACGCACACATAATCTATTTAAAATGGTCTGCAAATATGCATGTTCAATTCTCATTAGGAGCTCAATAATTGAAACAGTGAATCAGAAAAGGACTAAAAACAGTAAACATCCACACACAAACGAATTCAAATTCTCTCACTAGCGTGAAATTTTTGACAGCTGTGACAAATTTTAATAAAGAGTTCAACAAGCACAAAATTAACAACTCTTTCACTTGCTGTTGAAAGAAATTTATTACTCAGTAAATCCGTTTGATTCACACAAGAATAAAAAAAAAATAAACGGAAAATATTAAATTGGATTTGATAAAAGTTATGGAAATAGAAAAGATTAAAGCTTTGTTGGAATTTGTCATTTTATAGGGAACACAAGATTTAACATTTTGGTCAGTATATTAATTCAGTTAAGGGCGATCATGTCTCAAAAGGGAAAAAACTGACTGGGCAGAAGATTTTCCCGCAGTAGGTTGCCATTGCTTTCTGCGGTAGACTGGTTGCCAGCCAAGGCTACAGAAACCAATCCGTCCTGCCATTTAATTCATAGCTAGAGGGAGAAGAGAGATTATATTACATTATTATATTAAGTATAATTAATGGGGGATCAGTTTATTACTTTACAACAATAGAAAACTGATCCCTCACTTTATGCCTTAATCATGTTTCCAGCTATTATATTCAGTCAGTTAAAAGCCATACAAGATACACGCTTGGGCAATCATGTCTCAAAATGGGAAGCTGACAAATAGGAAGCCGAGTTTGAATTCTAATTGAATTCCTTGCATTCACTTACACACAAATACCCTAGAGAAAGGTATTACTCTATCTCTTCCCTCCAGTTATGGGTTAAATAATAGGACAAATTGGGTACTATAGCCTGGGAGCTGGCAACCAGTCTGTCGCAGAAAGCAATGGCAACCTACTGTGAGAAAATCTTATGCTCAGTCAGTCATGTCTCTTTCAAGACATGATCACCCTAAGTGTGTATCACGTATGGCATTTAACTGACTGACTGAATATAATAGTTGGAGACATGATTAAGGCTTTTACTGGGCATAAAGTTGGGAGGTCGGTTTTCTATTGTTATGAAGTAATAAACTGATCCCCCACTAATTACTACTTAATAATATAATACATCTCTTCCCCATCTAGCTATGAGTCAAATAACAGGACAGACATGGTTCTATAGCTTTGGCTGGCAACCAGTCACTGCAGAAAGCAATGGCGACCCACTGTGACTTCTGCCCAGTCAGTCATATCTCTTTCGAGACATGATCGCCCAAAGCATGTATCATGTATAGCACTTAACTGACTAGCTGAAGAGTTGATGACACACACTTGAAAAGGAGGAAAACAGGAATAGAGAGTTACTTATGGGTTCACTTGTTCACACACTCGTTTGCTGCTGATAGGATGTTTGTTAAAGGACTACGTATCTGTCGGATTTGTCTACAAATTCGGAAAGGATCAACTTTTAGTAGCTAATCTTCCAGATTGAATTCTGAGTTTGAGTTTTGTTTAATGGCATATCAACACCTTTGTGGGTTATTTAATGCCAAAAAGGTGGGTCTTTAAGTTATTTTTTTTTAATGTTCGGTTTTAGTGAGAAGGTTGATTTAGTCAGATTTTAATGAAAATTTTTGTTTTTATTCTTTTTTATTTTAGAAAGTGTTTTCTAGTTTAGCATTCAAAAATGTTTTGCTGAGAATAATTTTTTTTTCCTTCAAAAATATTTTTTGGTCATATTTTCTTCTTTAAAAATGTATTATTTGGTAATATTTTTCTTTCAAAAATGTATATATTCTATAAAAGTCTATATTTATGTATATATTTCTATAAAAGTTTATTTTTATACTTTCATAGTGTTTTGACCCCAGTTTGGGGTGGTGGTTAACAATTTGCCTATAGCTGGGACCCTAACAGATGCTACCACTCCGAGTCAGGGCGGACCTGAGAACAACAGCAATTAAGAGGTGGTTCCATGATCCTCACAACCTCCTAATCAGAGGTCTTGCTGCCGGATGCAGTTTACTGTCAGGTCCAAGACAGTCCAGATTGAAACAAACACATTCATTGGATCATAGTTTCCCTGTACAGCAAGCTTAGTTAAAAGTTTAGATTAGAAATTTGACGCCAGTAAAACGAGAAATAAGATAAAGCAGTTCGGGTTTTTATATTTGCAGAAAGCCAGACATTTAAGTCTTTATCAATAATCAAGTTTTTCCGTGACAATACTCCAAGACAAGGAAAGAACACAATATGAAACATTGAAAGAAAAAGCTGTTCTAAACCAAGAGTAACGACTGGCATTTTGACAGCACCCGTCATCAACATCGATGTGCAAAGGGCAATAACACTGAAAGATCAATAATAATCAATCCCTCATATGATATAGGATATTGATTAACAAAGTCAATCAATGTCGCATTACAATAATGAAATCGTGATTATTTGAAGAACAAAAAAGAAAAAACCGATCAGGTTAAAAATATGAACATCAGCCTGAAGTGAATATCAGTTTTTCCAATAGCGTTTCGAATGAAGAATCAACCAAAGTACAGCTTTTTTTTTCACTTTATTAACATCTCAATACAGTAAATAGTTGTTTCTGCTTTCACTGTCTTTCAGTATTTGTCTATGCTTCTGAGATGAAGTATTTACATTGTTTGGACTGTTGTTCTCATCTTGATTGCCATATTCACTGTAGAAGTCAAATAACTTACCTTTCAACATAACTCTCCTTTTGTCTCTCTGCAGATGAATATTCAAGAGTGTGGATATTGAGCTCAATATACACACTGAAATTATCAGCCAATCAATGCTTACACAATAGACTTGCCTGTAACAGAATGGAATCTCCCAGGTTATTATTTAAACCACCTACCAATTTGCCCTGGGGGTTTTTTGGCCAGTTAGATTCAACTTCTATTCTAGTTTATTACTGGCTGGTTGTTCTATAAGACTTTTACATGGCGCTGCGAACAGGATACAAACCTGTGAGGGAATAACCCATTGGATTTCAAATGTTTCAGCCATTGTACGCTCTGGCCTTCTTCAGGATCTGTCTATGCTTCTGAGATAAGGTATTTACATTGTTCAGAATGTTGTCCTCATCTTGATCGCCATATTCATGACATTTCAGTCATTGTAAGCTCTGGCCTTCTTCAGGAACTGTCTATACTTCTGAGATGAAGTATTTACATTATTTATATTGTTTGGAACTATTGTCCTCATCTTGATTGTCATATTCATGATGTTTCAGCCATTGTATGCTCTGGCCTTCTTCAGGATCTGTCTATACTTCTAAGATCAGGTATTTACACTGTTCAGACTGTTTTCCTCATCTTTATTGCCATATTCACGACTGTCCAGCATTCACTGACCATGTTATTTTTTTGTTTTTTTTATCCCTGTTGAATAGCTGTCCCACAGACACAGTAAATTTGTAATAGAAGTTCCCTGAATTTAACTAATCCTAACTGTTATAATAAAGAACATTATATATATATATATATATATACACACACATTCCTGCATCACAGCCAATAACTTTATCAATGAGGAATAAATAATCTTGTCATTAGATGGCAAAGATGTATAGATGCTCAAGGCTCATATTTTGACGAATTTCAACATTTCCACAGTTAATTTTTTAAGAATTAAATTGTTTCTGAAATTGAGCATTATTTTTGTCACAACCTAATACAACATTAATAAACAATTCAAAATATCATCATCTGGCAAAGATTCTTTTCATTCATTTAAATAATTTTAAAAAATTTTAATTAAGAAGATTATTTTAATTTATTTAGATAACTCTGTATATATTTTTGGCACTGATTGATGAATCTGAGTGTGTCAAGAGGGCTTGGGCAATTTTTCTCGGATATTTCCATTAACCCCACTTCAAGCTGACCTTGTGTTACATTCAGTAGAGATGTAGACATGGTGGGGATGGGAGAAGATGCCTGGTTCCAGGAATTCCAACCCTACAACTGTATCATCCCTATTGCACTAAAAGACATGGAATCTGAAATATTAACCCTAGCATGACAGTGGTTGCAGGAATTGAGAAATTTTTCTCTTAGCCCCATAGTGGCGAGACCAGGTAAATATTCTCATTGGCACCAAAAAAAAGTTTATGTTTGGAAGGACAGGCAAATATCTATATTTTTTACTGTCATGGCGACATCACCGACAGACTGAATGAACACTTCCAACCATTACTTATACGTCTCCTCATAAGAGGTGAGAAGGAGTAGCCTGAGGAGAGCACCCTCAGAGCAGCAGCCTGAGAACAGTTGAGAGTTGGTCTACGAACACTGCTACCTTAATGATTATTACGAGTTCTAAAGCCGAGGTTCAAATCATATTATTGCACACTAACTCATATTATCATTCCTACTAACCAAGTTCCTAGTATTGTATTCGTTCCGTGTTTAATATTTATTCGTATTTTCCTACTTGGTTGTTTTTTGCGTTATTCTTACTGGACCTTTAACTGAGTCCACGATAGTTACCATAAACTTTCAGTACCTTTTTTATGAAAATTTGGACAAAACTGGCATTTAATTATTTCTTTTTTTTTTAATGTTTCAGAAATCTGAAAGAGGCATAAAAAAAAATTAAACAGGGGTAATTATATCAAATACAACACAGTTAAAACGTTTTGCAAAACATTTAATGGAAAATAGGAAGCCTCCTGGAAAATCAGAGTTTTTCAATAGATGGTGTTTCAACATGTGATTTCGTTTCATATGTGCCAGAATCACTCGATAAATCCCGGGCATAACTAATAAAACTTTTAGGCAAAATTCAACTTTATTCATCAATATAGTGTATCATCCTAGAAGGAGACTGATTCCATTGCTTATCTAACAATTTCAATGTCGCTTTTGTTGAACAATTTGTATTCAGCCCTAAAATACGCCTCAGTTTCCGATAACATTTTTTCATTAGAGACAACTCTTCATCCCCCCGAGCATTCCTTTGAGGTCTGCAAAAGCCAGTAATCACTCAGGGCCAGATCTTGAGAATAGAAGCAATTCAAAGTGCAATTCATGTAGTTTTGCTAATGTTGCAATTAACTTGTGACATGGTGTGTTGTCTTGGTGAAAGATCACTTTTTGGCGATTGCTTCCTTCAGATGTACCAGTAATGCTATTGATTGTTTTTCCTTTCTCAAGGTAATCAATAAACAAAATATTTTGTACATCCCAAAATATAAAGGCCAAACTTTGCTGGCTGATGTTTGCATCTTTGGTTGCTTTGGATGGCTTTTACCTGCTGCTGTCTTCTCAGCTGACTGCCAATTTGACTCCGAAGTGAAGTGGTGGATCCATGTTTCATCCACTGTCACACATTTATGCAAAAACTCTTTGTTGCATTGAAACAGTTGCAAACAATGCACTGAATAGTTGACGGGCTGTTGTTTTTGATTGACTGAGCAAATGTGGCACCCACTTTGAACACAGCTTTCTGATTGACAAATGTTCATGCAAAATGGTGAATACACTGTCTTCTGATATGTTCAACTCCTCTGCTATCTCATGCAACTTCAATTTACAATCAGCAAAATGAGTTTGTGGATTATTTTGGTGTTTTCCAGGACAACTGCTGATTTTGGGGGACCTGAGCATTCAGCATTATTTGTATCTGTACGATCACGTTTAAAGTCAGCATACCACCTCTTAACCATTCTTTCCAACAGAACAGACTCCAAATAACACATTGCTTTGCTTGAACAGTATTTTTCCCATCAGAAAGCAATGCTTTATCAACACACAAAATTCAGATTTTTTTTTTGTTTTAAAAATTTGCAACAGTAGCTTCAGTTGAATAACTAATCTGTAAACTAATAATTCGATTGGGCCCAAATTTTGGCACGTGTCATTTGAAGGTTAGTACTTCATAAAAATCACATGGATTTTTCATTAGTGGCACTATCAATGTGTCAGGCCTGGGACTTATTGATTGATGTCTTTATATATATATATATATATTCCACTTGCCTGAGGAGACCTCATGGTTGAAACCTGGATAGCACAATTGGTTGTCTTTTTAACCTTTTGTTAAATATATAGAGAGATTTTCTAAGCATATCTTAGATGTTGCAGGAACCAGGGAAAAAGCTCATCAGAGCAGTTGCCATGAAAAGACAGAGGGAAGCGACTTCTCGTCGGTGAGTAAGTGACTGAAGGCAGCACAAGGTCAAAAGTATGGGGTACACAGTGAGGATTAAATTCATATTCTTTCTTAATTGTTCTAGTGAGACAAGTTTTTTAAACATTACACCAAGGTGCCCAAAAATGGCATATCTATGTCTAAATAAATCTATCTACAAGTATTTAAATATTATCTTAGAAATTCACTTAAAATGAAATAAAAATGTACTTTTGCTCCACCTCAATATATTTCAGAGTTAAGTTCTCATTAGGTTACATTCAAATAAGAGTCATGCAACATTAGGGGCGACCTTCACTCATATATATTGCACACTTGTATACACTCGAGTTCCCTTCACTAAACTCGACCTTCTGTCACATCCACGTCTCAGTGAGGAGACAAGGTTAATGCCTACATATCGCAACCATTTCTATCAATTTTTAAATTAACGTATTTGCCTGCATATTGGAAGTGTAATTCCTGCCCACAAAATAAAAAAAGGCACAAAATATTATCCTGCAACCTTTGTAGCAGTACCATGTGTGAAAGTGGCACAAAGACAATGGAAAAGGTGGGTTTTACTAGGAATCAGTGCACACACAAAGCTTAGCGCTGAAACTAGGGTTCATGAAAGTGAACAAACCTGATATCAATAAAAATATCCCCGTAGGAATATCACACTTTACAGAAATATTTGCTGCTGGCTGTGTGTGTATGTTTTTGCTTAAATTCAGGTATTCAAAATTATTTATAGTTATTTTACTACGAATATATAATGCACATGACTTTCAGTACAGTTTGTTGTCAATATTACATGTCAACGTTTGTTGAATTGTTTAAAGGTGAATATTTGATGGAGCAGCTAACAAGGATCAAACTCAGTACACAGTAGTAATAGTCAATCAGATAAACCATTCCCAAGACGCCAAGGCATCCCAATGTAGAAGATTCGTTTATGCATTAAGTCAGTTAAGTGCCATATGTGATACAAGCTTTGGGCGTTCATGTCTCGAAAGAGACATGACTGACTGACTGGGCAGAAGATTATCCTGCAGTAGGTTGCTATTGCTTTCTGTGGTAGACTGCTTGCCAGCCAAGGCTATAGAACCCAATCTATCCTGTTATTTGACTCATAGCTAGATGGAGAAGAGATGAATTATATTATGTAGTAATTAGTGGGAGATCTGTTTATTACTTCATAACAATATAAAACTGATGATCCCCCACTTTATACCCAGTAGAAATTGGTTTCAGTCGGTTGGCATTACTTTCTGCAGTAGACTGGTTGCCAACCAAGGCTATAGAACCCAATCTGTCCTGCTATTTAACCTATAGATGGAGAGAGAAAAGACGGAGTAATATCTTTTCCAAGGCTATTTGCACAGCGAATGCAACGAATTCAACTAGAATTTGAACTCTATTCTGATTTCTCGTCTTGAGGCAACATCCACTGCACCACAATGCACATTCACTAAAAAAATATGTAACCCTTCATGAATTTGCGTGTCATCCTTGAACAGCGGCCATGTGTACATTAAGAGGATACTAAAAAAAAGTGATGCTTAAAATTGCATTCTTTCCGAGGTCGGATTAGGACAATTTCAATTAAGTGCTATTTTCAATTTTCTCAACATGAGAGACAATGCTAAAATATCAGAAAGTGCCGATTTCTTACAAGGAATGGTAAGTGCAATGTTATTCGCATTATTATCATTTTACCAACTTTGTACGAGTAACACTTGCTGTGAATGCAAGAAATATATGAAAAAGACTGAAGCGAGAGAGAAAAAAACTGAAGGTTAAGAAAGAGGAGAGGAGATTCGAAATCATAACAGGAAAAAATTGACACGTGAAAGTTTTCTTTAAAAGTCTGATTGTTTCCTGGAGAGAGCAAAAAAAAAAAAAATTTTTATATTGCTGAGTTTGGCTGTAGATTGCTGCCAAAACATAATTGGTTCTTTGCTTCCACATGAGAAATTAATGTATGACGCGAGGTCAAAGTTTCACAATGATTTTACACTAGCAACAAAGACACTTTTTTTTTTTTTTTTTTTTTAATCACTTTTCCCGGACACATTTCTTCAGCTTTATAACGCCAAACCAAACATATAATTAAAAACGGATATATTATTTACACTTTTCGGGCTGTTGCCCTCATATTCATTGCCATGTTTACAACATTTCGGCTGTTGTATGCTCAGACCTTCTTCAGGAATTTTGATCCCCTCAAGGACACACAGCCCAGTTGATATAGGCATTGGTTAGTTTCAGTGATTTGACCCAAAGAGTTGTGGGTTCAATACCTGGCTACAACAGTGGTGAACAAAGAATTTAGAGAACTGTGTTAAAGGGAGAGAACTACAATGCATCCAGAAGTTGCATTTCACATGGAATAAGAGTGATCAAAATAGAGAATTTGGTTCAAAATTCTTTAATTTGATCACTCTCATTCCATGTGCAATAGCACCTGAACGTCAGAGTGTACAATGCCATAAACGCAGCAATAAAGATGAGGACCACATTCTGAACAGTGTAAATACTATCTCATCTTAGAAGTATAGACAAATAAATGTATCTGTTTTTATTTATTTTTGTCATAATCGTTTCACCCCAAGCAAGGCAAGACAGCCACTGCAGTGCAGGAGGTTAGTGTGAGAAATGTAAAAAAAAAAATGGTACAGGGATATCAAAGAAAAAGACAAGAAATGGATGGGAATCAAAGAGAAAGAAAATGGCAAGTGACGTTGCATTTAAACTTTTGGAGGTTGTAGCTATCAGCAAAGCAAGTACAGGGAAGGGAGTTCAACAGGAGGGAAGTATAAGAAAAGAAACTATTACAGTAGAAGTGGTGGTTACATTTGACTATTTTGATGGTAAAAGGGTGGGACCTAAATGCCAATCTAGTAGCACAAGTAAATTCATACAATCAGACCACCAGGGAAAGAAGCTCGTCAGAACAGAAGCTGTGAAAATATTTGTAGAAAAGACAAAGGGAAGCCACATCCCGGCAGTGAGAAAGTGACTGAAGTTAACCCTCTAGGGGCCATTCGTATCATATTTGATACAGTATTTCCCTATAAGGAAACATTTGGTATTTCCCTATAAGGAAACATTTGGTATTCATTGACTGAGCAGTCAGTACTGCTTTCATTTGAAATTTATAAAATTATTTCTCTTAAAAAATTTTTCAGGAAAATATTTCTTTCAAGGCTTGTTTTCATACTGTATCAAATATGATACGAATGGCCCTAGAGGGTTAAACTGCCTAATATGCAAAAGGAAACAATTTAATGAAAAGTTTCATTAATGGACAACCATATTAATGTTAAAAGATCTAGAAAAGCGGTTGTTCGACATTCATTTCACAGTTAGACAGGAAAGACTGAACCAAATCAGAAACATTGGCCAACAACACTGTAACTCCTCAAGTTATGAAGGAAATCAGCACGCAAAACCGTCTAGGGCAAGGAATAGGTTGAAACGGCTCTCTTTTGTCTTATAGAATCATTTCTGTCTTTTACCAACATGGCAGATGCTAATCTCCTAGGGAGGAATTCTATTGCACCTTCTAATGTTTTCCACTGACATGAATTGAAATGATTATATGGAATCAGTTGCTGGGTCTACAAATAGGAAATTCGGTACACTGTGTCATGTTAGATTCTGACAAAAAAAAAATATCTATCTTGAATCTTTATAAGTCTACCATTCCTATGTGCATTGAATAGTGCTGTCACATCCTGTTTTTTAGTGGGTTTTTCTTGTGCTTGCTAATGCTTACCCAATACAAGGCCTAAGACCCACTCAAAGTAGAACGTTACTATGTAGTGCTTTATGAACATAAAGGATGAGAAATGAAGTTCTTGTGGTTAGAGTTAGGTTAGAGTTTTGTTTAATGGCATATCAACCTCTGTGGGCTATTTAATGGCAAAAAAGTAGAGTTTTAAGGTATTTTTTTTAATGTTCAGTGATAGTAAGAAGGTTGATTTAGTCAGATTGTGATGAAAAATTGTTTTTTTACTTTTTTTCATTTTAGAAAACTGAAGATGTCCTCTAGTTTTGTATTCAAAAATGTATTGCTGGTAATTTTTTTCTTCAAAAATGTATATTTTTCTATAAAAGTTTATTTATATGTATGTATATATATATATATATATATATATATTTCTATAAAAGTGTACTTTTATACTTTCATAGAGTTTTCACCCCAGTTTGGAGGTTAACTATCTGCTCATAGCTGGGACCCTAACAGGTGCTAATACTCCGGGTCAGGGTGGACCTTGGGAATAACAGCAATTAAGAGGTGGTTGCATGCTCCTCACAGCCTCTCAATCAGAGGCCTTGCTGCTGGATGCAGTTTACCATCATACGCAGGACTGAAGTTCATGGGGGGGCTATGCAGGAAAGATAAGAGTTAACGATAGACTTGAATAGGTTAAAACTTAATTAGTGAATAACATTTCAGAGTTCAGGCAGTAACATTAGGAGTATAGAGTTGAAGTAGACTTTAGAAGGAATTGGAAAGCCAATTCTGAAACCTGAAACAAGGAATAAACCTCCACTCTTGTTCAAGCTAGTTAATAATGCCACTAAGGCACAAAGGGCTTACTGATTATGTATGAAAATGAGAGGACTTTCTGAGAAAAAAACAAGAAACCTAATTCTAAACAGGAAACAAAGGATAAATCTGCTCTCCTGTTCAAAAGACTGGTGAGGAATGTGAACTGGATGATAAGCAAACCTATCTACTCCTAGTACTTCTGCTACATATTCCACAAAAGATTCTGCAATGTTATCATTCCAGGTCTGACAGCTCGGCTTCAGCCACTTTCCCACCACTGTAACGTTGCTTCCCTATAATTTTTCTACAAATATTTTGATGATAATTGTTCTGATGACCTTTCCTCTTTGGTACCAAAACTTACGGATGTGTGTTGTGGTGCATGGATGTGCATTGTGGGGCAGTGGATATCGACAAATCGGGGAGAGCTGAGTTGAATTCCTTGCATTCACTTATGCACCCTTGGGAAAGGTATTAATCCATCTATTCCTTCCAGTTATGGGTTAAATAACAGGACAAATTGGGTTCTATAGCCTTGGTCGGCAACTAGTCTACTGCAGAAAGCAATGGCAACCTAATGTGGAATAATCTTCTGCCCAGTCAGTCATGTCTCTTTCGAGACATGATCGCCCAAGCGTGTATCATGTATGGCACTTAACTGATTGACTGAATATAATAGTTGAGAACATGATTAAGGCTTCTACTGTGTATGAAGTGAGACATCTACAGCCTTGGTTGGCAAACAGTCTACCACAGAAAGCAATGGCAACCTACTGCAGGATAATCTTCTACCCAGTCAGTCATGTCTCTTTCGAGACATGATCGCCCAAATGTGTGTCACATATGGCACTTAACTGACTGACTAGATTGGTCTCATTAATTTACTGTTGAAATTGCTTGATGTACCCGTAAGTTTTATGTTGATGATTTCCTCACTCACAACTATGGACTTTAAAATTTAAATGCAATGTCAATTGTCATCTTCTGTCTCTTTGAATTCCACAATTTTCTGTACTTTGTTGTGCTTAATAAATTTTATCTTTTTGTTATCTCTCCTAATCCCTGTTCTGGCCATTCATTTACTGAAGTCCATTAGTTGAGTTGAGCATTGTTTTCCTCTGTCTCTCTTGCCGTAGCGAATTTTCCAAACCCTCTTTCCTCGTTATGTTCCCTAGAAATTTAAAGTGAGTTTTCATGGTGTTAAGTACAAGTGTTCTTTTTGTTTCCATTTTCTTTGAAACTATGTCACTACTCACATGTTTTTGCCTATGGTATCCTCAGTATCCTTCTGTTGAACGATATTTCTTCTTCCTCTGTGACAAGATTGTTCAATATTCACAGCCGTATAGAAAGATTGACTTTACATAACAGTTCAATACACTTTTTTGGTTTTTAATAAAATATTTCTGTTTCTTAATACTTTGCTTATCTTCTGTAAGGCATTTGTCAGGGATGGCACGGTTTTCTTGCCTTGGCGGTCAAGTATAAATTTAAGAGATTTTCACAGTTTACCTGCAGATAAGACTTCAGACAGAAGTAAATTTGTCAGTTTTATCCATTCACACATTGTGCAAATTGACAACGATATCACCACAGCCAGTCCAGTAAGAATTGGTCAGTAGCCAGACACAGGAAGAGATGGTACTGAATAGAAACTGCCACTTTCAGAACCCAAGCCTGAAGTCAAGCCCTAGCTCAACCTTTTCTCCACTAGACACCCCTGCCTCTTTCGGATATTGTGCATAGAGAATGAAGTTGATATTAGCCATCAGGCACCCCCGGAGAGAGAGTTGACGAGGGCACCTCACAGGGTCATGATTGGAATTAGATAGAAGCCAAGTTGATGACACCAAAGTCTTCAGTGTTAGCCAGACACACTGCAGGATGCTCATTTGGATTCGCTCATTTAACAGCAAGAAGATGGATAAATCTGCTTGAATAAATTGTCACTCTTTTCTTTTCATCTATGTCGGTATTTGTGAAATGAATAATTTTATGCAAAAACAATTCAGTCAAGTTGCTGATTTAAATTTCACTGACAAACAAGTTATTGACCAGTCACTCGATCTGTTTTAGTTCGGTTCATTTGTTTCATGATATATCAAATCTTTATGGGTCATTTAATGCCAACATTCAATTTTCTTGAGAGATTTGATGTACACACAGAAAATACCATACAAAAAAAAAAAAAAAAAAAGAATTTCAAATACACAAAAAACAGAAATTAAAAATTATTTTAAAAATACAAAGGCATGGCGATTTGTATTAAACGTTCAATTTTTGGTTAGTAAATATAATCTTCACTTAATAACTAATGCTAACAAATCATTAAAGTATTTAAAAAATATTTTTGAAAATTTATATATTATAATTAAAAAAGAAATGAAAAAATGCTTTTAAAATTTCATTCAGTTAAGTGCCATACGTGATACATGCTTTGGAGGCAGAAGATTATCCCACAGTAGGTTGCCATTGCTTTCTGTGGTAGACTGCTTGCCAGCCAAGGCTATAGAACCCAATCTGTCCAATTATTCAACTGGAGGGAAGAGACAGATTAATACCTTTCCCAAGGGTATTTGTGCACAAATGAATGCAAGAAAATCATTTCATTATTAATCAAAAAAAAAAAAAATTTTCCTTCAGACTATAATGTCCTTAATTTATATTATTCATTAAAGCAATTAAAAGTTCATCAAATTGAATAATGTCATAGTTATATTGCATTTTTTATTTTACCACTGGGAGCAGATTTTCAAAAATAAAGGCAAAAATATTTGAAAAAAAATAACAGATGATTTACATTCCCCCAATTAGTCCTGTGTTTAACTAATAAAGCCAATCTTGCTTACAAAATTTAATTTCTTAAAATTTCATGAATTTACGTGGAGGTGGGTAACACGTAAAAAAAACAATGTTTTACCAAGATTTTTTTAAATATTAATTTTTAAAAAATTTCATTTATTTGTGTAAAAGTCTTGAAAGCTTCATTAAAATCCAACAATTTGATTTTTGCAAGAATTTCTAAACTCATGAAATTTCACAGGAAAAAAAAAAACTGACTTGCATAATATCACATTATGCATTATCAGTCAGTAAAGTGTCATACATGATACACGCTTTGGGCGATCATGTCTCGAAAGAGACATGACTGACAGGGCAAAAGATTATCCCGCAGTAGGTTGCCATTGCTTTCTGCGGTAGACTGGTTGCTGACCAAGGCTATAGAACCCAATCTGTCCTATTATTTAACCCATAACTGAAGGAAAGAGATGAATTAATACCTTTCCCAAAGGTATTTGCACGTAAGTGAATGCAACGAATTCAACTGGAATTCGGACTTGGCTCCCGATTTGCCGTTCCAAGTTGATATCCACTGCACCGCAATAACACCTGTAATGATCTGGTTACATGCTAACGCAAACCAAAATGATTGTTTTTACCAAACTTTTGAAGATGTTAAAATGGGATTTTAAAAAAATGAAAATGATTAAAAATAGTTTGATCTTTCTTCCTAATAATAACAAAAGATTATCCCGCAGTAGGTTGCCATTGTTTTCTGTGGTAGACTGGTTGCCGACCAAGGCTACAGAACCCAATCTGTCCTATTGTTTAACCCATAACTGGAGGGAAGAGACGGATTAATACCTTTCCAAAGGGTATTTGCACATAAATGAATGCAAGGAAGACGAGTGAAATTCTACACTACCCAGTCAGTTAAGTCAAACGCAAATCACTTAAGTGCTATATACAACACACGCTTGGGCGATCATGTCACAAAAGATATGACTGACAGGACAAAAGATTTTCCCTTAGTAGGTTGCCATTACTTTACGCAATAGACTGGGTTCTCTAGTTTTGGCTGGCAACCAATCTGTCCTGCGATTTAACTCATAGCTGGAGGAAGAAGAGATGGATTAATACCTATTCTAAGGGTATTTGTGCATAAGTGAATTCAATGGGAACTCAAACTTGGCTCTGATTTTTCATTCCGAGCCGATATCCACTGCACCATGACGTACACCCCAGGAGATATTGACATTAAAAAACGTATCTAGGAACAAAAGCATCATCATAACCAAATTCGACAAATGAAGTTGTACAGTTATAATGGAAAAAGATATCTACACTGAAAAATTAGAACCGCTTTTAAATAATAACAACATGTATATAAAGATCAATGAACAAACAAACACAGAGATACAAAATTTCAACAATAAAAAAAAAACTATAAAAAAATTAAAAGAAATCTCGACCTAAATTATTAGAATATCAATCCACTATACCCACACTAGATGGCTTCACCCAAAATTCATAAACCAAACATTACCATTAGACCTATTATATCCGGTATTAAGAGTGCTCCCCATAAATTAGCTAGAGATCTATCATTAAAATCCTTTCATCATTTCTAGGCACCATTGGAATTTCCATACAATTAGAAACATTAATATGACTAATTTGTCTGTAGCAAGTTTGGATACAAATCACTCTACAAAACACTAGCAGTATAGTCCGGCGTTGCTCGGGTGTAATGAAAAGTTTAAAACTCAGAGTCTTTGGACATTGACACGAAAGACTGAAAAGCAATAGTTATTTTCAGTTACAGCAAAACCGTAGACTGAAAGATAAATGAATGGATGTAAGTCAAATTTTGATTTCCTGGTATCAATATCAAATAAGTTTTTTTCGCCGTAAACTGAATTTTGAAGGCTAAATAAGTCCTCTGAGTAAATGGTATCATGGCTGAGACTACAATTATACCTATTAAAAGAACTACAATTATACCTACTTAGAGCCAAACCCGAAGCAAAAACTAAAATAAAAGGGCTGAAAAAAAATAGACATGCAGGCAGATAAACACACACACAAACATCTTGCCTTTTCTATATATATATATATATATAATCGATTTTCTGCACTATTGTAAGAACTGCAACCTTGAAACTTCTGAATATTGTTTCTTATGTCTTTGTCTATGAGTGTATCAAATTTGATTAAAATCGGACTGCTCCTTCTATAAGCTGATTTTTTCGATTATCGATAATTATCGGGGGTACCTCAACACAAAACCTAGCCAAGAACACTCGCAGACGTTTATAGTACAACTCTGTAAATTTTCAAGAAAATCGGTTCAGCCGTTTCGGAGTCTATAGGTAACGGACTTACACACACAGACAAAGTTCCATTTATAAATAAGTTTGATTGAAATTTAGATTAAAGAAATAATTGTAACAAGAGATCAAAAGATTTAAGTGATTTTTTTCTTGTCTTAAAAACCAGGTTAGCAAATACAAGTAGATCCGATCAGACCTCGAACTACTGCCAGTCCTGATGAAGGGATATCCCCTTGAGGAAGCATTGTGTCTTGAGAGAATGTTGGGTCTCACACTCAGACTTCAAGTGGAACTTTTATATACGATTCATCATTAAAGATGTCCCTTTTATAAATATTTTCATGGCTTCTGCTCTGACGAACTTGGGTCACTAGTGCCCTTTCCACAAGAATTTACTTGGGCAACCAGACTGGCAACAGTTTTATAGTTAGATCAACCAAATGCAGGCGACAATTCTATTCCAGCAGCTTTTTTTCCTGCGCATCCTGCCTGTGGAACTCCCTTCCATATACTTACTTTCCTGACGGCTTCAGGAATTTAAATGCAAAGTCAATTCCCATCTCTTATCCACTTAACTTCAGCCCTTTCTACTTCAACCCGTGTATCTTGTTCTTTTCCTTTCTCTCTACCTTCACAACTGTCTTCACTCCTGTGTTTATATCCTTCTCTTGCCCTTTCTCTTTCACCCCTTGTAGTTGGTTCGTCTTTCTCTTCACTCTCCTCCTACCTAATACTTCAACTCTCTTATGTAACCCCCGGTACATCAGTGGCGTTAGCACCTTGCTTGGGGTGAAATGATAAAAAAAAAAACAAAAAAACCACAAAAGGTAAAAATGATCGGTTCGCTGTACTGCTCCAGCAAGAACCTGATTCCTTATGCTATCCATTACTTTTATAAGAGCATAACCAGATCAAAAATTGAGTACTGTTTCCATATTTAGGCTGGAGCTACATAGACCTCACCTTCCAGTCTTAAAAGAGTTCAAAAGCATTTGCGAGTCATTGCTGGAAAATTCTTTTCCACCTTTTAACCTTTCTCTCAAGATGTGGCGAGCCTCTCACTGCTCTAATGCAATTTCTATAGAAAGTGCTCGGATGAATTACATATCTTGGTTTCGCCAGATCTAACCTTCACAGGATCCGCCATGCCACTTACATAGCAGCAAATCAGCCATGTTGCCTCCGTATTCCATCTGCGAGAAGTAAGTTCTATCCAACCAGACAGTTTCTTCCTTTGTTCTTTGGTTGGTTGGTTTGTTTAACCAGCATATCGACCTTCTTTGAGTCATTTAATGCTGAAAATCTTTTTTTTTAAAGTTGTCTTCAAGATTTAAATTGCTTTCGAGGTTGTTTGCCTTCAAACTTTCGATTGCTTTCAAAATTGTTTGTCCTCAAATTTAATTGCTTTCAGATTGTTTACCATCTAATTTTTAATTGCTGATCACAGTTGTTCCTTGGTCACAAGGTTATACTGAACACAATACACCGTCCCACACACAGCTGGGTGGGAGCAGTGCGTCCACATCCCTCCCAAGGGCACCAGTGTGCACGTAAACGACTGTTCTGTGGAACAGACACTCAAGGGGATGTTGCCCTGGCCACTACAATCTTAACCTTTTCACATCTAGAGTTAACCGCGTCTCCTCATTTCTATGTAAATTGAAGGCAAGGAATCTGAGTCATTAATAGAAACATTAGAAATACATAGAAAAAAGAAATGTTAAATGAAGAAAGATGATACAAAAAAGAAATAAAGAAAAACCAAGAGAATTTTGTTTAATCGTATCACCACGAACAAGGCGGTAATGCTGCTGATGTGCAGGAGGCTACATAAGAGTAAAAAGATTAATTAGAACAGAGTTAAGAAGAAGACGAACCAGTTAGAAAGGAGCAAGAGAAGGATGGGAATACAGGTGTGATGACAGTTGCAAAGGTGGAGAGAAAGGAAAAGATATACAGGGTGGTGAAAGAACTAGAGTCAAGTGGTTAAGAGATGAGTATTGACATTGCATTTAAATTCTTGGAGGTTGTAGCCGTCAGGAAAGCAAGAATGTGGAAGTGAGTTCCACAGGCTGGAAGTGCAAGAGAAGAAGCCGCAGGAGTAGAATTGTTGTCTGCATTTGGTTGATCTGTGAATGGGTGGGATTCAGTTGCCAATCTGGCTGCACGAGTAAGCACCTGTTGCAGAGGCACCAGTGACTTAAGTTTGTTGGAATGAAAGTGAGAAACAATCTACCATAAAAGGAAAGAAACATGGAAAATATGAAATGCTGAATTAACATAAAAACAAAGTTTACATTTATAAAACATTTTTATATTTTCAGGAAAATAAACTTCAAGTTCACTCTTATTGCTCTTTGATGGGAGTTTCCTTGCAAAACTTTTGTTTCAGGCAATGCAAAAAGTGTGAAGCAGTTTGATTATATTATTATTTCCCCTACTATCTATTTAGGTTGTTGCTGAAGGTCTTCCTAACATCCCTGTGCCTTTTGAGGTGTTTTTCTTATTTGGTCAATCATTGTTATCAATTTTGTTTCGTCAGTCTGCAGTAGTGTGTTTAAGGAAATGAACAACATCTGGAGATCAATGCAGTACAGCACCAACACCAACCTCAAGCTATACAAGAGCTGTGTTCTATCTCCTCTACGGATCTGAGTGCTGGAGAATGACTAAGGCGGATCTCGCCAAACTTCGATCCTTTTACACCCAATAGGGTAGCGCACGCTATACACCATTGGGATGTAACGGATGATGAAAACAGTCTGCAGGATCTAATAAAAGACTGTCTTTAAGACTGAGCAGATTGGTTTCCTTAGAGCCGTTTTTAATAAATGCTCCGAAGGTGTCACATAGCTGATAGATTAGACATTTCTGAACTAGTTGGGGGTCATCTATGACCTCCGAATGCTAGTCTAGATTTGTCAATGATTTAAGAACATGGCTAGAGTTCTCAGATTTGTAAAATGAAAACATTTAATTTTAATGATATTGACTTATCGCCACCAATCAAATTAATTACTGTCGAACAATACAAAAATAAACATTACAGTATTTACATTATTCGGACTATTGTCCTAATCTTTGTTGCCATTTGTACGACATTTCTTTCGTTGAACGCTCCAGCCTTCTTCAGGTGCTGGGAATTTCAAACCGAACCCTTTCTTACGATTACTGGGGTATATGAACTCCATTGCTTGCGAGAAGCCTCAATTGGAAGTCATGAGTTATTTCCTTCTAACCCTGCAAGTTATTTGTTCACCACTGCTGTAGCCTGGTATTGAACTCACAACTCAGAGTCAAGTCAGAAACTAACCAACATCTATATCCACTGGGCCATGTGTCCTTAAGACTTCCAATTGGGGCTTCCAGCAAGGAATGGAGTTTATATACCCCAGTAATCATAAAAATAAAGTTCGGTTCAAAATTCCCAGCACCTGAAGAAGTTCGGAGTGTACAATGGCCGAAATGTCGTACGAAGATGAGAACAATAATCTGAATAATATAAATACTGTAAATACTACTTCATCTCAGAAATATAGACAAATACTAAAAATAAACATATTTAGAATCTGCAATGTTATCAGTCCTGATTTGGTATCTCGGTTTAAACAATTTCCAACTGCTGTAAATACTTTCATGACAATTGTTATAGTGAGCTTTTTCTCTTTGGTAAAGTGACTAAATAAATTTAAGTGTAATACTAATGTCGGAGTGGAATGAGAAATCAGAGAGCCGAGTTCGAATTCCACTTGAATTCTTTTCATTCACTTACTCACAAAAACCCTTAGGAAAGAATATTAAACAATCTTTTCTCCTCCAGCAGGACAGATTGGGTTTTAAAGTCTTGGTTGGCAAATGCAGAAAGTAATAGCAACCTTATGTAGGAAAATCTTCTGCCTAGTCAGTCATGTCTTGAGAAAGACATGATCACCCAAGCGTGTATCACGGATAGCAATTAACTGATTGGCAACTAGGTTTCATTATTTTACTGTTAAACAATTTTATTTTATGTTAACAGTTTCTTCTCTTCAACTTCTGGAATTCATTACCGGCTTATTGGGTTCTATAGCCTTGGCTGGCAACCAGTCTACTGCAGAAAGCAATGGCAACCTACTGCGGGATAATCTTCTGCCCAGTCAGGCATGTCTCTTTTGAGACATGATTGCCCAAGCGCGTATCACGAATGGCACTTAACTGACTGACTGAATATAATAGTTGGAAACATGATTAAGGCTTCTACTGGGCATAAAGTGGGGAATCAGTTTTATATTGTTATGAAGTAATAAACTGAACCCCCACTACTTACTACTTAATAATATCTCTTTCCCCTCTATGTCAAATAACAGGACAGATTGGGTTCTATAGCCTTGGCTGGCAACCAGTCTATTGCAGAAAGCAATGGGAAACTACTTCAGGATAATCTTCTGCCCAGTCAATGAAGTTTCTTTCGAGACATGATCGCCCAAGCGTGTATCACGTATGGCACTTAACTGACTGAATATCTTAAAATGTTTAAATGCAAAGTCAATCACAATATTTTGTCCTCTTAAATCCTGTTCCATTTATCGTCCACATTGTAACGTTTTTTTCAGTTTCCTTGACTCTCAGTAACTCCTAGTGTCTTATTGAACTTATCGATCTGCTTCAGGTGAAATGATTAAAAAAAAAGATAAATGGCTTAATAATGAAGCTAATTAAAAAAAACAAAAAACAATGTTTTTCTTTTTTCCTTTAAAGAATGAAGCAAGGTAATAGCATCTCCTTTACAAGCAATCCATTTGACTCTCGACAAAAAAAAGAAACCCTCTTTACAAAATTACGTCAATGAAATCTGATCTACAAATTAATTTCTTACAAAGAATACATTTTATTCATACGAAAAAAAAAATCTTGTCAGTATTGAATAATCCACAGAGGCCGATACGCCGCGAAACAAAAACAAAACCAAATTGAAACCTGATCTACAAATTTATTTCTTACAAAAACTACATATTCTATTCATACAAATCTATTCTAAAAATCTTGTCAGTATTAAATAACCCGTTGAAGCCGATATGCCGGGAAATAAACTAAACTAAAACTAAATCACCAATATCTATGATACTTATAATACTCTCTTATTGCCTCCTACTCCTTCCTTAACAATATCACTCAGATACCCTCTACTTTGTGTGACTCTTGAGCCTTGCAATGGTTGGAGTATCAGTAAAAAAAAAAAATTAAAATAAAAGATTAAATACATCCTTTACAAGACAGGTTCAGATATTTTAAACCACCTGAACATTGTCGTTATTTTAACTATTTTCTCATTTTCCTTGACTCCTTGTGTCTTAGTAACTTTATCGATCTGCTTGGAGTGAAATGTCTAAAAAGGGGAAAACATTTACCTAATTATGAAGCTAATTAGAAAATAAATAACTTTTTTTTTTTGCTTTAAAGAAGGTAATTTCATCTCCTTAGGAAGAGACCCAATTTCATGTAACGTTTTGCACTTATATTCTCCCAACACATGCAAGCAGTTTTTTGACCAATTGGATTCTTAAAATAAACATTTCAGACAAAAGGAAAGTAAATACAACACAGTGATTGGTTACGCAGAAAAGAAAAGTTTTAGGCGGACCTGAAAGAAACTACCACCACCTTTAAATTTGTTGTTTTACTTTTTTTTTTTGACCTTTTTTCAGTGCAATCTTGTCGATTACACCCTAAACTTTCCGATTGACAAAAAAAAAAAAAAAAAAAAAAGAAATTGAAAAAATTTCAACAATTTTAGGGGGGGGGGCTCAGTTTTTCATACAACGTTATAGTAAATCGATCCTCCATTTTGAAACCACACGCCGGTACGACATTACCTTCACCTGTAAATTTCTTGATTATCATTTTTTTTTTCAGTGCAATCTTATCGATTAAACCCTAAACTTTCGGAGTGGTAAAAAAAATCTGTAAAAATTTCAACATTTAAATAATTTTAGGGTGGGGTGGCTTAGTTTTTTTTAAACAACCTTATAGTAAAAATCGATCCTGTGTAATTAACTTTTTTTGCTTGCGCATATTCAACAACTGAATCCTTTGCGAAATTTTTGAATAAAGCCATTCTTGGAGTTTCCGAAGATGCCATCGTAAGAACTGAAGAAAACTTGAAAAAGACAAAAACAAGAGTAATAACTCGTCCCAAAAAAACAAAACAAAGCGACCCCAACGCGTGTGGTTCCAAAATGGAGGATCGATTTACTATAACGTTGTATGAGAAACTGAGCCCCCACTAAAATGGTTTAAATACTGAAATTTTTTCAGTTTTTCTTTTTTGATAATTGGAAACTTAATGTAATAACCGATAAGACTGCGCTGAAAAAAAAAATCAAAAACAACAAATTTAAAGGTGGTGGTAGTCTCCTTCATGTCCCCCAAGTTTTACTGTTACCGGATACAGAGCGATGTTTATCAAGAAGAGTTAGATTTTTACTTGTCCTGTTTACTTAAAAAACATTTTCAAGAATAACTTTAAGAAAGAAACCTCCAAGAAAATGTGTCGCTGACAACCAGGGCCAGATTATTCTTTTAGACTAGTAAAGGCTGCAAGCCTAGGAATCAGGGGCCGGATTATCCTTCAAGATAATCTAGGCTAGAGCTTAACCCTGAAGGTTTTAGAAAGCAAATATTTTAATTTTCTAGATCTTATAACTTCTAGTTCCATAAACTAAAATAAATATTAAAACTAGGTTGTAAAAAAAAAAAGAAAAAAAAAAGTTTTTTCTACAGTTGTGTGCTTATTTGGTTTGCAATAAATAGTAAAATAGTGGAAGTTCTTAATATTTTTAATGACAAACGAAAAGTAGCTGTTCTTGTTTATTTGAAGAATCTGCAATAAGTTTATTTCAAGTTTTGTAAATGTCTAAAATATATCACAAGTAAAACAAGATATTCAAGGAAGATTCTGGTGAATTAGAGAGTGGCTCTGTATGAGGAGGAAGAGAGGATAATTTAATTAACTTAGGGGCCCCAAAACCCATTGGGGTTGATATGCCGTTAAACAAAAATAAACTAAATCAACTAATATCTATCCTACTCATAATATTCTCTTACTTCCTTATATATATATATATATATATATATATATGTGTGTGTGTGTGTGTGTGTGCTTAATTACTTAGTTTCTGGTCATAAGATTAGACTAGTGCACATTTGTATCAAAAATTGTTCAATACAATTATATTGTAGAACTTTTGAATATTTTCCATTTGTAAACGTGTTATTACGCGACCTAGGTTTCTTCCATGAGTGGTGTCTTCAGGTGATTTGCAATAACTGATTTTACAGTTTATTGTTAAGAACGCTCACGTAAGGGTATTTATTCATTTATTGTTTTTTTTTTTGAACGCTCACGTGGCAGATAATTTTTGAATGCGCAATTTTTAAAATTACAAGGAATTATGACGTTTTCATCCATGATTGTATGAACTTAAGACATATTTTTTTTTAGTATGGTTACACTTAGTCATAATTTCCGTTATTTTATTCAGTAGTTCGTTTTTGTTTTGGAATAGCATAATCTCTAACTACATATTTTGCCACCGTTGTAAGATTTGGCTGCTTTCACTATACTCCACGTTTTGCCCGGGCCTTTTCCATATTTTGATTTTAATTTCCACGCGTGGCTAGCCAATTTTGTACAGTTTTTTAAGTTTTCTATTTTGAATGCAGACTTGTGATTCAACGACCTTGTCTTAAAGGTGTCTTTGGTTGAACCCAAATATATTTTATTTTGTCCATTTAAGTCATGTACCTTTGCTTTGTAAATGACTTCTTTTGTGTTGCAAAGTCCTAGAAATCTAAGTCGCTTATAACTCGTTTACAAATGGAATATATATATATATATATATATATATATATATATATATAATTTACAAATGAGTTATTTCCGCAACCTAAGTTTCAACCTTTCAATATCCTCAGGCGATTTACAATAATTGATTTTACATTTTACAGTTTCTCGAACAGGGATTTTTTTAGGAACGCGCGACTGAAATTTTCAAATACCCGTAATTTTTCAAAATTAGGGACAAGTTATTTAAGGATCTTAGAACACTTTCCTCCATGTTTGTATGAATCTAGTAAGTATTTATGGGTATGATTACATCTGGACATTATTTTTGATCTTTCGTTTCGTAATTTTTTTTTTTTTTTTTTTGAGAACAACAAAATAGCTAACTTTACCTCTTGGCACAATCTGCAGACATCGCCACCGTTGCATGGTTTTCACTATTTTCACTATACTCCAAATTATATCAGGGTCTTTTTCATATTTCAATTTTAATTTCCACACGTGCCAAGTCAGTTATATTTTAGGAATGGATTTTTCATTTATTAATGCGACATATTTTATTACTTAAACTTTTTTTTTTTATGGACACCCATGTTTGAGTTAGGTGCTGTTTTATTAAACAGTTTAAAAATACATATGTTCTTCAATAAATAAACGGAACGTCTACTCAAATATGGTTATTCACTAAAAATAACATTTAAGTAATGATGTGTGTGTGTTTATGAATTTTGATTATTTTATTTATTGTATATATTAAGAACAGTTTTGAAAGGAAAGAAGAGTGATGAATTGCAAAGCATTTTATGGCGCGTTTGATCTGTTGAAATCAACGTCAACTCATAGGACAGATTAAAGGCAAGAAAACCAGAGGTGAACACATAGCGAGTTTGATCGAATGGATAGTAGAACGAGGTCAAAGAGAAATAACAAGAAGATAAAATTTATTTAAAGTTACAAACGACAGGAAAATTTGGAGAGCCGTGATTGCCAATGTTCGGAAAAGACATGGTAAATAAGTAGAAACAGATGTAAATTAACGAGGCAACAGATAAACACAGATGAAAAGTGCAAATGCACGTACAATGTATGTAATGCCCTATAATGCTAATAATTTTCTACAAGGAAAACAGTAACAGATCAAAAAAAGATCCCATTATTTTCTTATCTTTTAAATGAAAGCAAATCTAATTACTTTCAAGAACTTTGTGCGGCAAATTAAAAAAAAAATTCCAATAATTTTGTTTGGCTTAATAGAGAATCTTTTTTTCCTTTTGGACACAAAATTATTTTTGGACGATTATTATTATTATTTGCAATGTAGAAATTCTAAAATAATCTTTGTGTGAAAAAAAAATTACTGGCGTAAAAGTCAAACTGAACTTCCTATCAGTTGACTGACAGGTGCGCAAAGACAGACAGAAGGAGTGACCACCAGACAGACACAATGGGCGCGCAGAGGCGCGGCAGACAGACACAATGGGCGCGCAGAGGCGCGGCAGACAGACACGACGAACGCGCAGAGGTGCGGCAGACAGACACGACGAACGCGCAGAGGCACGGCAGACAGACACGACGAACGCGCAGAGGCACGGCAGACTGACACGACGAACGCGCAGAAACGGGGGAGACTGACACGACGGACGCGCAGAAACGGGGGAGACTGACACGACGGACGCGCAGAAACGGGGGAGACTGACACGACGGGCGCTCAGAAACGGGGGAGACTGACACGACGGGCGCGCAGAAACGGGGGAGACTGACACGACGGGCGCGCAGAAACGGGGGAGACTGACACGACGGGAGCGCAGAAACGGGGGAGACTGACACGACGGGAGCGCAGAAACGGGGGAGACTGACACGACGGGCGCGCAGAAACGGGGGAGACTGACACGACGGGCGCGCAGAAACGGGGGAGACTGACACGACGGGCGCGCAGAGGTGCGGCAGACAGACACAACGGGCGCGCCAAGACGGGGAAGATTGACTGACAGTTTAGCATAAAGTGACAAGAAAAAAACATATATGCATATTATTTTCTATTAAATCTTTTAGGCAAATTTTATTGACTTAAAAATGTGTCAAACGTTAAATTGTACTTATTCCGTACTGCAAGATATTTGTACACCTTATTGTAGAAAGGTGAGGTATAACTACTTGCATAATTGTCTTCGTCATGTTCACAATGTTTCGGCCGTTATATGCTACGGTCTTCTTTGTAAATAGTGTATTATTATTATTATAGAATTAATACGTAAGAGAATTGCAATTGCTGTTACATTACAATATTCAGAATATTTTAATTATGTAAAATTTGACAATGTCGGATTCATCCATTTTGTCAGCTGGTTCGTTGATTTTTATTCCTGATTGCACGCGACTGTAACTAAAACTAATGAGATTGACAATCTTTAATTCAATATTCACAGATCTTTATGAATATTTTATACAAGTTGGAACATGAAGCAAACAGAAACGTTTGCCTCTGTGGAATTCGTGTTTGACTAATTGGTCAAGAACTGGATCGTGTAAATGATTTAACGTTAGGTAAATTACTAGGGGTTTATTTACCCGCTCACTTGACTCCAGTGCGCGCCCCATGAGTGTTAAATTCGACAAGCTCCTTTTCCTAATGAAGTATCCCAGAAGTTGCAACTGCACCTTCCTGATTATACATTATACAAAAAGGGGGAGAGAGAGTGAATGACGTGAATATGCACACATATCAAAGAGAGAAAACACGTCCGCAAACACACAGGTACTGAAGAGAGAGAGAGAACACATATCAGAAAAGGAGAGAGTGAACACACACGCACCAGAGAGAGAGGGAGAGAAAGTGTGTGAACACACACGCACCAAAGAGAGAGAGAGAGAGAGTATGTGTGTGTGTGTGTGTGTGAACACACACACACGCACGAGAGAGAGAGAGAGAGAGTGTGTGTGTGCGTGTGTGTGTGTGTGTGTGTGAACACACATGCACCAAAGAGTGAAAGAGAGGGAGAGAGTGTGTGAACACACACGCACCGGAGTGAAAGAGAGAGAGAGAGAGAGAGAGAACACACACGCACCGAAGAGAGAGAGAGAAAAAAATGATCACACACGCACAGGAGAGAGGGTGAACACACACACACCAAAGAGAGAGAGAGAGAATGTGTGAATACACACGCACCAGAGAGAGAGAGAGAGAGAGAATGTGTGAATACATAAACAGAAGAAAAAGAAACGAGAGCGCACACACACACACACAGAAGGAAAATACGCAACAGACGCGTAAAAAAAGATTAAAAAAAAAACCGCGCGTATCAACGGGAGACAAAAACACGAAGGTAAAAAGTCACAGATAAAGAGGGACAAAAACACATCAAGAGAAAATCAAACAATACGAACTTAATTATAAACTTTGCCAGGATAATTTTGTTTGTGCATATGTGTGTCTGCCAGAGTGTAATAGTTAGCAAGTTAATTTTACAAATAATTAATTATCAATATATAATTTAATTCACACAGTATAAATCTGTTTCCGTGGCCTTGTGCTCTACAAGACCAAGCTGAGAAAATACCAAAACCCTTTAATTACCCGAATAAAGAATGGAACGTTTCATATTCCAAAGAAAATCATTTTTGATAAAAGTGTGATTGCCGCCACATTAGCAGGCATTCACAATTGAAACTGGCTTTTCTTAACGACGCTACAACCAAACAACCTTTGAAATCTGCAAGTGAATATGGCGCAGTAGGGAATCTCACGAAGAAAGTAACCTTTTTCTATTTTTATTTGATTTTTTTTTTTAAATAGGAAATTAATTAAAAAGATGAATGAGTGCTAAATCTGCAGCTAATGCAGAGGAGGTTCAAAAGGAGAGACTAAATGAAAATATGTTTGCACGCTCACCAAAACCAAAGCCGGATAGTGACCCATACAAGGAACAAAGAGAGGGACATAACATCCCCACAACTACCACAAAAAGTCAGATCATTGATAATCCTTGACATTTTTTTATAGAAACCAGTAATCCACATTTTTTTTTTTTTTGCTAGCTTGTAATACGATTTGTTTTAGCTTTTAGTTAATACAGTTTTTTTTAGCAATCAATACCATTTAACCCATCATTTAGTACCGTTTGTTTTTAACCCGTAATTTAATACCGTTTGCTTTTAACCCGTAATTTAGTACCGTTTGCTTTTAACCCGTAATTTAATACCGTTTGCTTTTAACCCGTAATTTAGTACCGTTTGTTTTTAACCCGTAATTTAGTACCGTTTGTTTTTAACCCGTAATTTAATACCGTTTGCTTTTAACCCGTAATTTAATACCGTTTGCTTTTAACCCGTAATTTAGTACCGTTTGCTTTTAACCCGTAATTTAATACCGTTTGCTTTTAACCCGTAATTTAATACCGTTTGCTTTTAACCCGTAATTTAGTACCGTTTGCTTTTAACCCGTAATTTAGTACCGTTTGTTTTTAACCCGTAATTTAATACCGTTTGCTTTTAACCCGTAATTTAATACCGTTTGCTTTTAACCCGTAATTTAGTACCGTTTGTTTTTAACCCGTAATTTAATACCGTTTGTTTTTAACCCGTAATTTAATACCGTTTGCTTTTAACCCGTAATTTAGTACCGTTTGCTTTTAACCCGTAATTTAGTACCGTTTGCTTTTAACCCGTAATTTAATACCGTTTGCTTTTAACCCGTAATTTAGTACCGTTTGCTTTTAACCCGTAATTTAATACCGTTTGCTTTTAACCCGTAATTTAGTACCGTTTGCTTTTAACCCGTAATTTAGTACCGTTTGCTTTTAACCCGTAATTTAGTACCGTTTGTTTTTAACCCGTAATTTAATACCGTTTGTTTTTAACCCGTAATTTAATACCGTTTGCTTTTAACCCGTAATTTAGTACCGTTTGCTTTTAACCCGTAATTTAGTACCGTTTGTTTTTAACCCGTAATTTAATACCGTTTGTTTTTAACCCGTAATTTAATACCGTTTGCTTTTAACCCGTAATTTAGTACCGTTTGCTTTTAACCCGTAATTTAGTACCGTTTGTTTTTAACCCGTAATTTAATACCGTTTGTTTTTAACCCGTAATTTAATACCGTTTGCTTTTAACCCGTAATTTAGTACCGTTTGTTTTTAACCCGTAATTTAATACCGTTTGTTTTTAACCCGTAATTTAGTACCGTTTGTTTTTAACCCGTAATTTATACCGTTGGTTTTGAACCGTCAGATTAATGCTGAGGTTATCATGGACCGAGCACATGAGGTGTTGGAGAGGTTGCCAAACAGATGAAAACTCATACATAATATCAAGAAGGCACAGCAGAGTCTCCTGGGACACGTAATGAGGAAAGAGGGCCTGGAGAAAGTAATACTCACCGGACGGATAGAAGGAGAGTGAGAAAGGAGAAAGCAGCGCGAAACATATTTGATGTCTTGAGAAGAAGAATTAATAACGTTTGTTTTTAACCAGTCAGATGAATGCTCAGGATACCATCGACCGAGCACGTGAGATGTTGAGGATACCAAAGAGAAGAAAACTCATACATAATATCAGGAAGAGAGCTGAGGTTCCTGGGACATGAAATGAGGAAAGAGGGCCTGGAGGATCTAACACGCACAGGACGGATAGAAGGAAAGAGAGACAGGCGAAAGCAGCACGAGACATACTTGGGCAAATGGATGGCCGATCGCAGTTTGGGAGAGATACTAAGGGGGAAAAATATTAAGAGCGACAATAAACAGGGAGAAAATGTAAGTCCAAGATTGCCTACGCCCTGAAGGAACACAGCACATGAAGAAGAATAATTAATAACGTTTCTTTCTTTTTTTTTTTACTGTAATTAATATATATATATATATATAAAGGCCATCTGTGAGTGTGTGTGACTGTTCCCTATGCACGCCTACAGTTTTTAAGCTACGCCATTCAAACTTTCTAGGGACACATATCTACAGGGAAGCCAGGTCGACACATACTTTTTGAGTTTAAGTTCAGCAATTTTCCCTTTCGCACTTTTTGGCTATTGGTGCAGATTGTTTACATTTGCTCCTTAAACCATCTAAGATCTAATATGGTTGCTAGATTACGTCACAGAAATCAAAACCCATGTATCAAACGCGACTAAATTTTTTTTTATAAAAAAAAATGAGCCATTATATTTAATTTTATTCCGACGTTTTATTTCCGTAAAATATCTAAGATCTAAGATGGTTGCTGAATTACGCCACAGAAATCAAATCACACGTGTCAAACGCGACTAAAATAATTTTTTATTGAAAAAAAAAAAATTAAAAAAAAATTAAAAAAATGAGCCTTGACATTTAATTTTTATTCCGACGTTTTAAAAATTCATTTGGTCAACAAAAAATGAATATTATTCCCCGTAATTTTGAAACAAAAATATTAAAAAATGTAGGCATAGGGAACAGTCACACACAGACTCACAGATTACCTTTTATATATATATATATATATATATATATATAGAGAGAGAGAGAGAGAGAGAGAGAGAGAGACAGACAGACAGACAGACAGACAGACAGAGAGATTATATTTCTGTGTCTGCAGCGAATATTTGTTTCATCCGCAGAAGAAATTAAAATGTTCTGAGTTGCACGGGCAACGCCGGGTTATGATGCTAGTTTAGTATAAAACCGGTTTGAAAATTTTCGATAAAATAAATGATCATTGCAGATTATCAACAAAGGTTTAAAGAATTATGCGTGGAAAAGAAATATGTTTAATGTTTTAGGCAATTGTCAGCAAGGCTAAAACAGACGACGAAGTAAATTCTCCTGTAAATGACATTATATTTGCCAATCCGTAGTAAGACATTTAGGTGGCACTACACAAATAAGGACATTTATATTTCAATAATCACGGAATTTTAACCCCCCTTTTTACGCATACTGCTTCATATTTGAGACTGCGGTCATTAAGACGTTGTTCTTTTATGTGCCTTGTCCTTTCAGGACGTAGGCGATCATTGCCTTCCAAGTCTCCTTATCCCTGGTGGCTCTTAGCACGCCTTCTCCTGTTACACCATGCAACCCTCGTTCCAGCATCCAATTGATCAGACCCTTCAAATATGTTATCCGCTGTTTTCCCCTGTCACTTTTTCCCTCTATCTGGCCTGTTAGTATCATGTTCTCTAAGCCCTCCTTCCTCATTGCACGTCCCAGGAATTTTAGCTGTCTTTTCCTGATGCTCAGTATTAATTTCCTTTTTGTTTCCATCCTTTCCAAAACCTCATTGCTCACATGCTCGATCCATGATATCCGCAGCATCCTTCTGTAGAACCACATTTCAGTTGTTTCAAGTTTTTCCTTCATCTTCGAAGATATTGTCCAATATTCACTCCCATATTGAAGAACCGACATCACATAGCAATCCAGTACTCTCTTCTTTGTTTCTAGTGAAGTTTTCCTGTTTCTTAATACTTTACTCAACTTCTGTAATGCTTCTTACGCCATGCCAATTCGCCTTCAGATCTCTGTGTCACTCTTTCCGTCTTCTGTTAGAACAATTCTCAGGGACTCTCTTCTTTGTTTCTAGCGAAATTGTCCTGTTACTTAAAACTCTTCTCAGCTCCTGGAATGCATCCTTGTGCTTTTGGATCTCAGGAATATAAATGTATAGAAACTGCTGTGACCACAAAGTGAGGGGTCAGTTTATATACTGATTGTAATATGGAACTGATCCCCCACTTTAGATCCTGTGTGCTTCTGTAGAACCACATTCT
The DNA here is from genome assembly GCA_037127315.1 of Ascarosepion bandense. Lineage (NCBI taxonomy): Eukaryota > Metazoa > Mollusca > Cephalopoda > Sepiida > Sepiidae > Ascarosepion > Ascarosepion bandense. The sequence continues at coordinate 1,445,343 of JBBBDQ010001528.1, read as the reverse complement.
GGGTGCTTCGAGTTTTTCCTTCATCTTTAATGATATTGACCAGCATTCACTGCCATATTGAAGAATTGACATCACATAGCAATAAAAATCGATATTTACTAATGTTTTCTATTTTTAAAAAATCCAGTAATTAATAGGTTTTAAATAACAGGAAAAAATCCGAAATTAAGTTTAAAAATCTATAATACCAGATTATTTTTCTTAATGCGTTGATAGCAACAGGTCAATTAGGAAATCAAATGCCAACACGTGGTTTGTGTCAGAAATATATATATATATTTTTTTTTTGCCATAAAAAGGTGTTATTTTTCGTTGTTTTTAATGCAAATAATTGAATACCGGCATCTCAGACAGGAATGAAAAAATCATACTATCAAAAAGAAGTCTTTATGGAAAAAAATAACTGAAAATTTAACATCAATGAAGCATTTAAAAAAAAAAAAAAAAGAATTACCTGAATTTGGCGATTGAAGCTCGATTTCGTCTGACCTTTTTTTTTAGCAAACAAAACACCGGTAGTGTTTTAAAACCTACAATACCATTTTTTTTTTCTTTTAAAAACCCATAATTAATACTGGATTTTTTAAAAAGGCGATATTTTAACATATAGAAAACAGAAAATAATACTGTTTTTTGTTTTGAATTTTTTTAGAGGTAGGTGTCTGCAATTTTTATAGGGAGACGTGGAAAGCCATGATCATCTACGTCCTGAAGGGATAGGGCACACAGAAGAAGAGACTTTGGGTTACTTTACAGCCACTTTCCTGACAAGCTTGTGTAAGTGGATAGTGAAATATGGGACGGAAGGCTTAGCAAAAGACTGAAAAGAATTTCTAGGAACAGAGAGTCGTGATCACACATGTCCTGAAGAGATGAGGTCCATTCTTTTTTATGATCTATTTTAATGACCCATGATCACTTATGATCTGAAGAGATTGGGCCCAAAGAAGAAGTTCATCATGTTTTTAATGATCTGTTTTAATGAGCTGTGATCACGTGTCCTAAACAGATGTGGCCCAAAGAAGAAGTCCATTGAAGGTTTTAGTGAACCATGATCATATTTTCTAAACAGATGTGGCCCAAATAAGTCAGTCATATTTATAATGAGCTGTTATTTATAATGGCGTTTTTTTTGTGTGTGTGTGAATTCTTCAGAATTAGATTCCATCAGGTCTTGTGAGTAATTGTTGATCTTCTCATGAAGTGCAAAAATTATCAAAATGAAAACTGTCCGTTATTTTGTTAAAGATTTTTATAGTAAAATTCTCAGCAATACATTTTTGAAAAGAAAACAAAAAGCACATTACCAGCAATACATTTGACTTTTGACGAAAACTCTTTACAAAAATACATAAAGGAAACCTGATTTTACCACTGATAAAAAAATAAAAAAACATTGAAGTTGTGTGTTTTTTTTTTGTTTTTTTTTAAATAGGAGTGGATAGGTCACACTATCGCCCGGTCAATACTCCTCCCACGTCTACTGAACTGGAGTAGAGGCTTGCCCCTTGTTTCCTGTTTAGGATGTGGTTTCCGGCTTTCTCTTCTCTCTCTTCAGACCTTGGTATTGGTGCTTCCGTGAGTTTCCTGCGATCTGGCCGGTTGGTGGCAACGGCTCATCACTGTGAGGGTACCGGGTTGGCAGTTTCCTGGTTGCTGCTTCCGACTGGTAGTTAGGAGCCCTAACTCTTGCGTAGCGTCAAGATCGGCTGCTCTGATCAACAGTTGTATAATATCGGGGTTCTTGTAGTGCCATGTCGCGCATGGATAGGTGTCCCTGCAAGCACTTTCGGTGGGCAACCCCGAGGCAGCACCTTGTTGCAGCCCTAGCCAGTTTCCCTCCCGGCACAGATCGTGGATAGTGACCGCCTGTTTCCTCTACCCTAGGTCCCTTTCTACAAACAGAATCATGACTAAACAAATCAGAAATGACCCTAAACCAGTTAAATCCAAACCACCTAAACCCATTAACCTCTCCTTCACTAATATCCGGGGCATTCGTACTAACTTTCCTAGTGTAGAAGCGTTCCTGCATGAAAAGTCCCCTGACATCCTTGCGCTCTGCGAAACTAACCTCAACCCAGCTATCCCCTCCTCTGACCTCTTCATCCCTGGTTATCTTCCCCTTTTAAGGAAGGATTCCACTGTCCACATGCATGGACTAGGTGTCTATGTCAGCGAACACCTCCCCATAGCTAGGGTGACTTCACTCGAATCTACTGACCACCAATACATATGTCTCCACCTGTCTCTCCTCAGTTCGGTTAGTTACCTATTTTTTCTTTACCGTTCTCCCTCCTCTCCTGACTGCTCCCTACTAGATAGCATTGCTGACGACATAGATAAGGCTATTTCCTATCACCCATTCGCCCACATATTTGTATTTGGAGACCTCAATGCCCATCACTCTGAGTGGCTTGAAAACGCCGTTACTGATCCGGCGGGCATTCACGCCATGAACTTTGCAATTTCCCAATCCCTTATGCAAGTGGTGGACTTTCCCACTCGCTTCCCACTCGGGTCATTCCTCACTGCTAGATATATGTTTCACCTCTGCGCCTGACGCAGGTCAAGTCTCGCAGCTTTGCCCTCTCGGCAACTCCGACCACGCTGTAGTCTCTCTCAGTATTTCTTTCCAATCTCACTCCCCCCAGGAGCCCCCTTCCTATAGGACCTCCTACCTCTACCAAAAAGCTGACTGGGATGCCTTTCGCGATTTTCTCTGCGACGTCCCTAGGGGAAAAGTGTTCGACCTATCAGTTGATGACTGTGCCTCTGATGTCTCGTCATGGGTGAAAGCTGGCATTGATGCCTTCATACCCACCAGGAAGTATTGCTTAAAACCTCATTCCTCTCCGTGGTTCTCTCCAGCCTGCTCAGCCGCCACTGCCCACAGGAACCATTACTTCCGTCTATTCCGGAGACAGTCAACTGATCACAATAGGCGCCTGTTCACATCTGCTCGCAATGAGTGCAAGAGAACCCTAAATGACGCCAAACAGTTGTTTGCTGAGAGAATGCGACAGCACATAGCTGACCGCAAGTTCAGCTCCAAGGACTATTGGAGGATTTGTAAACGAGTGCTCAGCAATAGGAAATCCTCAATACCTCCTTTAATCCATGGATTTGAGGTTCTCGCGTCATCTGCGGACAAAGCTGAGTGCTTTGCCCACAGATTCTCATCCAACTCCACATTCGACTCGTCCGGAGTACACCCACCCGACTTCCCTATTAGAACTGAGGCCAAACTGCACGACGTATATATTACCCCGACAGTAGTATCCAGAGTAATTTCAAAACTCGACCCCCATAAGGCGTGTGGAGACGATGGAATCCCGGTGATAGGACTTAAGAGGTGTGCACCTGAACTTTCCCCTGTCCTTTCTAAACTATTTAACTACTGCCTTTCTGCTTCCTGCATGCTGGAAGTTCTCTTCAGTCGTTCCTGTATTTAAGAATTGTGGTGAACCCTCAGACCCATCCAACTATCGCCCTATCAGTCTTCTACCGATATTCGGGAAAGTATTCGAGGCTATAATCAATGCTGAAATAATTCATCACCTCACCGCCCACAAACTGTTCTCCAACAGGCAATATGGATTCCGCTTTGCCAGGTCCACGGCCGACCTGCTAACAACCGTAACGGAGTACATGCTACAGGCCCTTGATGTGTCTGACGAGGCTTGCGCGGTTGCTCTGGACATCGCCAAGGCTTTCGACAGGGTTTGGCACTCTGGCCTCCTATGCAAACTACGCGGTTATGGTATTACCGGTCGCCTGCTTGACCTAATCCAATCTTTCTTAAATAACCGCAAAATGAAGGTCGTTCTGAATGGTCGTGCCTCTTCGTCCTACAGCACGAATGCTGGTGTCCCACAGGGCTCTATCCTGGGCCCGACGCTCTTCCTTATTTTCATCAACGACCTCCCAGATGAGATCAAGTCCCAAATAGGCATCTACGCAGATGACACTACAATATACTCCCGCACCAGTAAGAAACCTGTCGTGGCGGACAGACATAATCTCGCTGCTGACCTTGAGCGGGATCTACACTCTGTGGTGAACTGGGGCAAGAAGTGACTTGTCAATTTCAATTCGTCTAAGACCAAGCTGTTGTCTGTCAACCATTACAGGCAACCTCTCCTGCCTCCCATAACCATGGACCAAGCGATTCTCCCGGAGAGTAATACACTATGCCTCCTCGGACTTACCCTGTCCTCAGACCTCAAATGAAACCACTATATTGAATCCATAGCAAAATCTACTGCTAAGAAGGTTGGGTCACTATGTCGATCCAGGATGTTTTTTCCACCTGAATCCATCCTGCATATACACAAGTCAACCATCCGTCCGTGCATGGAGTACTGCTGCGATTTATGGTCAGGTGCCCCTGCCGTTCTCCTCAGTGTTCTTGACAGGCTCCAAAGGAGAGTCTGTAATGTAATAGGTTCTGAACTGGCGGCTCGACTGCAGCCACTTCCCCATCGTCGAAATGTGGCCTCCCTTTGTCTGTTCTATAAATACTTTCATGGCTTCTGCTCAGACGAACTTAAGTCACTGATGCCTCCTCAACAGGTGTTTACTCATGCAACCAGACTGGCAACTGGGTCCCACCCATTCACAGTCAGGTTAGCCAAATGCAGACGACAATTCTACTCCTGCAGCTTCTTCTCTCGCACTTCCCGCCTGTGAAACTCGCTCCCGTATTCTTGCTTTCCTGACGGCTACAACCTCCAGAAATTTAAATGCAAAGTCAATACTCATCTACTAACTACTGGACTCTAGCTCTCTCCCCACCCCTGTATAACCTTCCCTTTCTCTCCACCTATGTATCTGCCATCGCACCTGCTTTCTCAGCTTTCTATTGTTCCTTTCTAACTAGTTTGTACTCCTCACTCTTTTCTAATTAATCGTTTTACATTTATGTAGCCCCCTGCACATCAGTGGCGTTTCCGCCTTGCTCGGGGTGAAATGATTAAAAAAAAAAAAGAAAGTGTTTAGATAAGAACTCACGAAGGAGTGAATTCCACAAAATGGCCGTTCTTCAGTGGCGGGGGCGGGGAGCTGTATGCATGGAACTTACTTCTTACATTTCAAACACTGGGCAATTTTTTTTTAATCATATCACCCCAAGCACTAAAGAATAGTGATCATCTGAAAATTTGCCATGGAAACGTGTTTGAACATGGATTCTGCTTAGATCTAAAAACCTTTACGAAGGCACTTTGTGTCAATGTGCGGTTTGATGATATTGAATAATGGCATTCGCATTTATGAACAAATCCAAAGTTGTCACTTCAGTCTGTTCCATGTTGCAATAAAGAATCAAATGGACTGAAAGGATTGTACAGCTTGTGATAGAAAACCATTCATTGCATATACATAACTTAGGCAATCTTAATAATTGTTTTTAAATATTTATTCCATTTTTTTATTTATTTTATGATGCCTGTGAATTTTAGCGAATTTGCATCTTTTGTTCATTGATTGATTGATCAGACTTCTTAAACATATTGTCGCTAATTAATGGTGATGACAGAAACGTTTATTCTGCATTATATAAAAATCCTATCTGTCCAGGGTAGATAATAAACTACATCTGGCAGCAAGGTCTCTGTCTAGGAAGTTATAAGGAGTGTGGAACCACTTGTAAATTGCTGTTGTTCCTAGGTCCACCTGTTAGGGTCCTATCTATGGGTAAATAGTATAGCAAAATCCCCAGCAATATATTAAAAAAAAAACTCATTACAAGCAATAAATATGACTTTTGACAAAAACTCTTTTCAAAAATATGTCAATGAAACCTAATCTATAAACTGATTTCTTACAAAAAATGCATATTCTATTCATAGAAATTTATTCTAAATCTTGTCGGCATTAAATAACCCATTGAGGTTGATATCCCATAAAGCAACATAAACCAAACTTAAAAACCCGATGTTCAGATGTGCTTCATGTTCAAGATTACTGGGCTTATTTTAAACTGATGATCACACAAGATTATATCCTTTTTCCTGTAAACTCTGTTGCAGATAACAATGTGTGCGTTTAGAAAACAGAAATGTGCCTGAACAGGCATCTGCTATGGGGATTAGCTAACAAACCTAGCAGAGGAGCAGCCAGTAATTTGTATTTTTTTTAATTTTTTTTTTTTTTACGTATAATAAAATCTGATAGCTGTTCAAATGTCAGAGAGATTTCTTCGGATATTTTCAGTTAAATATTCTTAAAAGAAAGAGACCCACCTCCAAAGATGTCCGTAAATCTAGACAAAAAAAAAGTCTGTGTGTGAGTTTCTCAGCCTAAGATGACAGAAAAGCAGGTTTCAATGACAAGTGTGCAATCAGACTTATAGAGGAAATGAAAGAAATGTCTATAATCATTTCAATTCCTCATTAAGCTTGTCAAAACGCCTTTCCCAAAAACAAAGAAGCCCTGATGTATCGCAGTCTCATTCTGGCTCATCTTTTGTAAAGAACGGGATAATTATAGTTCTCCTAACCAACCACTGTTCAGTTAATGAGATCGGTAGATATACCAGGTCTCTTTATCCATCTGTCTAGGCCTCCCACGGTGATTGATAGAAAGCAAAGGAAACTTTCAAATGAACAGCCAACTTTCTCAGTAAACAATGACAATCTGGGTTTGGTTGGTGGGCAGTCAATAAACAATAACAGGAAATTATGAAGTCTAAATATTCAAATTGGTCTGAAGACAAAGAATATTTTCAGACTGATTTTTGCTTTGACAAACGGACAGAAATGCTAGCCTTTTTTTTTGTCTTTTCCAAATTTAAATGCTATACTTACTTTAAATTAAAGAATAACTGTCAGTTTTGTGGAAAATCCAAGTCAATCACTTTCACTAAAGTTGTGAATATTTTTACTTGACAGCATATCTAACATTATCCGTTTATTTCATACCGAATTCAGTCATTTTAATAAACGAGAGATATGTACAAATAGGTCCAATTTGCACGAGGTTAAACAAGGGTAAACATGGGTCCGGTTGCATGAGTAACCAAAAAGGCAAACATAAGTCTGGTTTACACGAGCGTCAAAAAACGATAAAAACTGGTACAGTTTGCCTTAGGGTCAGAAAGGGCCAAAATAGGTCCTCTTTATATGAGTGTCAAAAATAGGTAGACATTAGTACAGTTTGCATGAGAGTTAAAAATGTAAACAGATACGGCAAAAAAGTGAGCGTTTTGATGAGTGTTACCTCCACCCAACCTCTGCACGTTGTTACAAGAATGAATTTATATAAAATAATATTAATAATGTCTAAAAAGTTATAGTAAGGGATTCTATTGAGTCGTACTTGTTATTACAAAAAGGTTTTAATTCATGAAGTATTTGTTAAATAGAGAAATTAGGAATAGAACGTTTTGGAAAAATGTAGAATGTTCGAGTAAAATCTTGAGAATTCTAAAAGATTTTAGAAATATGCAAATTAGGTGTTAGCCTTTATAAAAATAGGTATTTTGGTCAATCGTTTTTTTTTTCTTTTGTTTCAACTTAACACATAATAACATGTATATATATATATATATATATATCTGGCATATTCTTGATCCCACTAAGAGATGTCTGATTAATAGCAAAAAAGAAGCCGTATAAGGAGTTAGAAAAATTGAACCATAATATTTTCAAAGAAATCAAGAGAACATGTTCCCTTAGGATAGAGGCAATTACAGCTCTTCACAGCCTTGGTATGTGAGAATTGTCATGGCTTCCACAATCAGGATGGCCCGTCTCCTAGATGAGACGTCACCCAAAATGAGAGATGATAGTTTTCAGGTCGATGTTTTGGTTTCGGAACAATTAGCAGTGTTAGGCGAAGCTACCTCTGGCACAGCCTATTCTGTATTCAATTTCTTCATCTCCTATACTAAATTTGTTATGTTTCATATGCCGAGGTATCTGATGTGTTTAGTATTTGCTTTACTAATTCTACATCTTGAATTTTCATGACGGATTCAAAGTAGGTGTCGTCATGGCTTTCATTCCAATTCTAGATTAGTTTCTGTTTTGGTTTATCATGAGTTCTCTTTTCCGGAACATTAAATAAAGGATGCTTATTTTCTGTTTAAAATCATTCTTGTCCCAACTATGTCTACCTATGTCATCAGCATAACTGCCTCGTCATCAATATGACGCATGTAAGACTACAATATAAAACCAGAAAAGATTTGTCAAATTCTGAGATTTTCTCATAGTGTATAAGGATGCATAACATTTTTAAAATATACCATCAGGGCTTATCAATAACTTTGATTAATATATCCTTTCGTTTCTCTCCGCCTTTGCAACTGTCATCACACCTGTATTCCCATCCTTCTCTTGCTCCTTTCTAACTGGTTCGTCTTTCTCTTCACGCTCTCCTAATTAATCTTTTTACTCTTATGTAGCCCCCTGCACATCGGTGGCGTTACCGCCTTGCTCGAGGTGATACGATTAAAAAAAAAATACAAAGAGAGTGATATTAAGTAACAATTCAGTATACTTATCTTTATTTCGAATGAAATTTTTCTATTTCTTAATACTTTGCGATAGTGAAAAATGCATTCCAAAAGACAAGACATCTGCCCTAAGATTCCAGTAACACACCTTTTGTCCTCTGTTAAAACACTTCCTAGATATTTAAAATTTCCCCACTTGTTTAATTTAAATGCAATCTCAAGACTCGCCTCTTAACAACTTAACTCTAGTTCTTTCTACACCACCCTGCATATCCTTTCCTTTCTCTCCACCTTTGCAACTGTCATCACACCTGTAATCCCATCCTTCTCTTGCTCCTTTCTAACAGGTTCGTCTTTCTCTTCATTCTCTCCTATCTAATCTTTTTACTCTTATGTAGCCCCCTGCACATCAGTGGCGTTACCGCCTTCTTCAGGGTGGTACAATTATATATATATATATATATATATATATATACACACACACTGAGCTGAAATAATCAGGAACTTGGAAGAAATTTCTTGGTGAGAAAGCTGCTTTATTTGAGGAATTATGCAGGTGATATTTCCGTTTTCAAAACATTTATCTTGAGTACTATTTCTTGCAAAACTTGGAAGAGAGTGTGATATCCACCAATCACTTGGTTGTTGGTGACAAATAAACAAAATGGCTTTTTCACACTTGCCTAAACTACAAAGAAACTTTGCTTACATTAAGTCATATTGCAGTCATCTTACATAACAATGAGTTGGTTGATATTGTTTAGTGACATATCAACACCGATAAAGGTGTTGATATGTCACAAGAATTTACTCAGGCAACCAGACTGGCAACAAGGTCCCACCCTTTTACAGTTAGATCAACCAAATGCAGGCGACAATTCTATTCCATCAGCTTCTTTTCTCGCACTTCCAGCCTGTGGAACTCCCTTCCATATACTTGCTTTCCTGATGGCTACAACCTCCAGGAATTTAAATGCAAAATCAATTCCCATCTCTTATCCACTTAACTCCAGTCCTTTCTACATCACCCTGTTTATCTTGTTCTTTTTCTTTCTCTCTACCTTCGCAGCTGTCTTCACTCCTGTGTTCACATACTTCTCTTGACCTTTCTCTTTCACCCCCTGTAGCAGGTTTGTCTTCACTCTCCTCCTGCCTAAAACTTTAACTCTCTTAGGTAGCCTTCTGCACATCAATGGCGGAACCGCCTTACTTGGTGTTAATTGAAAATAAATAAATAAAATCAGTCCTTATAATAGATGTGCAACTGGGCAAGGTCAAACGACTGACCAGGATACTTAGTCAGCTACTAAACGGGATATTTGCTGGAGATTATATTAATTCACGAAGACAAAAATGTACAGGTTAAAACCTCCAATCGATTCAGATCAGAAGACTTGTGTAGTGTCAGTGCATTTATTATTATTATTATGTCATTTTTCATCATATTTCGATTTCTGCTTTGGTCTCACTACCAACCAAGTCTGCGGGGAGACCTAAGACAGGTAGTGGCGTGTTGTTATGGCTCCATTTCATGTTTTTCTATCTTCCCTATCATCCTCAGCATTACATAGATAAAGTTTTCCTTAGTGTGTGGGCTGTACTTAATAAGACAATTTTTTGTATATCTCTTAAGCTGGGGTTTCCAGGGATTCTTTCAATGTGTTGTTTTGTTCCATTTTTTATCATTCCAAGTGCACCTACTATCACAACTCTTGTTTTCAATTTCCACATTTTTCCTATTTCAATTTCCAGGTCTTTATATTTTGACAGATTTTCAAATTATTATTATTATTATTATTATTATTATTATTATTATTATTATTATTATTATTATGTCATTTTCATCATAATTTGATTTCTGCTTTGCTTGGGGTGAAGTGATTTAAAAAAAATGTAATGCCTAAAATAAAATATTTTTAACACATTTTTATGAATTCAACTGCAGATAAAATGCATTGCTAGTCATTTTGCTTTAAAAACGTATTGCTGGTATTTTCACCATAAAAATCTATTTTTACACTTCCGCGGAATTGTTTTTGTTTGGTCGCCAATTAGACGGGACCCTAAAACGTGTAACCACCCTATAATAAAAAGTTATCAATAATTTAGAATTTCACAAATTTTTTCCCCCTCTAAAATAAGAGTATCCACTAAAAATGATGTTTGAAGTAATAAAAATATGTTTGATTAAAAATGAAAATCTATTAATTCTTTATAAATTATTTTCTATACGTCATAGACAAAAAGTCTGATCTTGGGACTGTTGCTATGGAAACAAAGCTAAAGTAGAGTGAGTGAAGTCACTTGACATCGATTGACCTTGAACTCTTCCACATACACATTAAGTTTTAACATTCTCGCTCACTTCTGTTGTTTATAGTAGTGTCGAGTAGGAAAATGTGTAGAGTGTGGTAGTTTCACTATACCAGTGTTTTCTTTACTGACTATGGCTTGTGCAGCAGTTTTTGCCCGAGCTCACCATTCCACAGGTTCTACATCCACCATATTCCAGAGATATCATCCCTTGTGATTTTTTCTTCCTTCCAAAAATAAAATCTCAATTAAAATAAACAAGATATCGAGATCTTTAGGAAGCCTAAAAGAATGCAGCAAGTCAGCTGCTCAAAAAGGAGTTCCAGAAATGCTTCCATCAATGGAAATGACGCAGGGTAGATGCGTGGCTTCAGAGAGAAATTACTTTAAAGGAGATTAAATTCCAAGTTGATATATGCCATAATTTTCTTTTTATAGCAGTAATTTCCATGTTTTTGATCCAAGTTCATATGTTATGTTGAACAAGACTGAGGCAATGCTGTAGGTGTGCGGCCTCAGAGAGGGATCACTTTGAAGGAGATTAAATGCCAAGTTGATATATTCCGTAGTTTTCTTTTTATAGCAGTAATTCTGATAACATATGAGCTTGGGTCAAAAAGTATGTTGAACATGAATGAGACAATGCTTTTGTTGTTGTTATTTATGTCACTACTACTACAGATTTAAATCCAGAAAAGAAGACACTTATACATACAAGAAATAAATTAAATAATATAAACAAAATATCTTGTTAGTTTTGCTCAATGAAACATGTATTAAAGAAGAACTGCTGCATATATATATATATATATATATATATATATATATGGCTTTTTATTTATTTGGTTGAGTTAGCTTGTGCATTTATGAGTCTATTACATGAACTATCACAGTCCTGCACCAAAACTGAAAGGTCAGTAGGTTAACGTAGGTGATTGCTGGGTGACCAACCCATCTTGTGCCATGGTTAGGTATCCAGAACAGTAGTTTTCATTTTGCTCACCTGCAGTGTCCTGCAAAGTGCATTCTGTCTTCATTTAAGATTGTAGAAAGGGTCGGGTCCATAGAGCTGTGGTTTAGTTGGTTGTCATCTTCAAGAGTTATTGAGCATTTCAGAAATCGTTTCTGATCAAGTGTTAGAGAAACAGATGCTATTTTAACAAAATGTACAAGGGCTTGAAAACCAGCAACCTATCTCACAAGGTTGTGTAAATGGTTGGCAGAACAGGTGTTAAGGAGAGATAGCAAAAAGAAAAAAAATTATTAAAAGCTTTGGTGAGCTATGATCATAAATGTCCTGAGTTGACATAGACATAGCGTATAAAAAAAAGAAAATGAGATAGATTGTGATTCATATTAGCATATGTTGTAACCCGAAAAGTAATCACTAAAACGGAGGTTGGGAATAATAGTATATCAACAAGTACAAGACTCGCAAATGGCATGAAGTAGATACACTGTGAGTGAACTGCTAGTCAGTAGAATCACTCTCCTCTACTCCATTTTAAGAGGATTGGAACATTCCATTCCTGTATATATGTAGGTATACAACAGTATAAATTTTAAAAAATCCAGTGCTCAAATGACTATTTACATTATTTGTACTGCTGTCCTTGTATTTATTTTTGTATTCATGATATTTCAGTCATTATTTGCTCTGGCCTTCTTCAGGCAATATACGTTGGAAATTCAACCAAAATAAAGGGTTCGGTTTGAAATAACAATATATATCACTTGAAAGGCTGGTATATAAAACAGCCAAAATGTTGGGAATATGACAAAGATGAGGACAATAGTCTGAATGATGTAAATGGTTACAATATCGTATCTTCGAAATATAGACAGAAACAGGATTTTTTTTTATTTTTAACTTGTCTTGTTCTTTAGTATTGCTGTTCAGTGATTACCGATCCTGTTTCCACTGTCTGGCCCAGGGATTGAACTCAGAATAACTATGCCACCAAATTTCCCTGTAAGCAACTTTTTTTAGAATATGGCTGCTACTGCTGTGGTGATCAAAACTTGATTGATTGGCACCAGAAACTGTTTGTATTGGAATTGGTAGCGTTCAAGGCTGTCCTTTTATTTTTATACTATTGCAATCCATTCTTCATTACAAAAACTAATGCAGACTTTTATGACAAGCAGATAACGTCATTAGTGAGTGGATGATTGGATCTTGGATAGCTTTTTGCTGGTTTTGTCCTGATGGTCACTCGAAAGCAGAAAGCTTTTGTCCATTGGCCTTACAAGGAAACTGGGAAGGCTGTAATCTCCTGGAATCATTTTGGAGGAGGCAATGTGCACAGAATTGGTAATCACCAGGAAATGAAAGAACGAAATTGAAGTGAGATGGGGCATCTTAAAAATAATGAAGTTATAATTAAGTAGGGAAGAAAAAAAAGAGACAGAAAAGAAATAAAACAGGTGAGATTAAAAGATTCAATAAAATTAAGTATTAAAAAAAAAAAAAATCTTTAAAATTACTATTTTGTTTTTTTTCAGTTTCCTCTTGAATATATTTTACCTTAAATAAGTTGGAAGAAATATAATTTAAATGCTAATCCACACAAATGAACCAAAATCTACTTTGAAGTACTTCTAGAATAAATACCATTAAAAGTTGAATATATATTGAACTTTTTTAAGCATTAGGTGCATATATATGCATTTAGTGTAAAACTTATTTGCATAGAAAGTGAAATCAACAAGCTGTTCAAATTCTATCTCAGTTTGTGACATTCACTTTTATAGGAAAAGCTATGAATCCACCTCTTCTCCACCAGCTGTGGGTTAAATAGTAAAATAGACTGGGATCTGTATTTTATTTGGAGACAATCAATAGAAAACTAGGAAATCCAATCAAGATTGAAGACCATGAGGAACTATTAGATTGTCTTTGCCAAGAAATCATAGTAAATGAGTTTGAGTTTTGTTTTAACGACATATCAACACCTCTATGGGTTATCCAAAAAAATGGGGTTTTAAGGGGTTTTTTTATATGTTTGGTTATAGTGAGAAAGTTGATTTAGTCAGACTGTGATGAAAAATTGTTTTTACTTTTTTTTTTTTTAAGAAAACTGAAGATATCTTCTAGTTTTGTATTCAAAGATATATTGCTGGTAATTTCTTTTCCTTCAAAAACGTATTATGGCAATAAGTTTTTTTTTTCTTCAAAAAAGTTTTATGGCAACAATTTTTTCCTTCAAAAAATATAATATGGCAAAAATTTTTTTTCCTTCAGAAATGTATTATGGCAATTTTTTTTCCTTCGAAAAGGTATTGTTGGTAATATTTTTCTTCAATATATCTATATATTTCTATAAAAGTATTTTTATTTTCTCATAGTGTTTTGACCTCAGTTAAACTATTTAGCCATAGCTGGGACCCTAACAGGTGCTACCACTCCAGATCATGGTGGACCTGGGAACAACAGCAATTAAGAGGTGGTTCCATGCTCCTCACACCCTTCCAAACAGAGGTCTTGCTGCTGGATGCAGTTTATCGTCATACCCAGGACCTCATAGCAAATCTCAGAAAAGGAATGTATAAGGCGCCAATTACATGGTGTAAAAAAATGTACATAATACAATTTAAAAAAAATATATTATTTTAAAAAATGATATAGTATTTGAAAAAAAAAATTGTGTATTGGGATGCAATGGATATCGACTCAGAACAAGAAAGCAGGGAGCAGAGTTTAAATTCCAGTTGAATTTGTTGCATTCACTTACGTGCAAATACCCTTGGGAAAGGTATTAATCCATCTCTTCTCCCTCAAGCTATGGGTTAAATAGATCAGATTGGGTTCTAGAGCCTTGGTTCACAGCTGATCTACTTCAGAAAGTAATGGCAATCTACTGTGAGAAAATCTTCTGCCGAGTCAGTCATGTCCCTTTGGAGACATCATCGCCCAAGCATGTATCCCGTATGGCACTTAACTGACTGACTGAATATAACAACTGAAAAGATGATTGAGGCTTCTACTGAACAAAAAAATGAGGGATCAGTTTGATATTGTTATGAAGTAATAAACTGATCCCCTACTTATTACTACTTAATAATATAATACATCTCTTCTCCCTCTAGCTATGAGTCAAATAACAGGACAGATTGGATTCTATAACCTTGGCTGGCAACCAGTCTACCACAGAAAGTAATGGCAACTTACTGCAGGATAATCTTCTGCCCAGTCAGTCATGTCTCTTTTGAGACATGATCGCCCGAAGAGTGTATCACGTATGACACTTAACTGACTGACTGAATATAATAGCTGGAAACATGATTAACATTTCTACTGGGCATATGTTATCCACCGCTTTTCCCTGTCTCTTTCCCTCTATCTGGCCTGTTAGTATCAGGTTCTCCAAGCCTTTCTTCCTCATTACATGTCCCAAGAACTTCAGCTGACTCTTCCTGATGCTCAGTATTAATTTTCTTTTCGTTGGCATTCTTTCCAAAACCTCATCATTGCTCACATGCTCGATCCAGGATATCCGCAGCATCCTTCTGTAGAACCACATTCCAGCTGCTTCAAGTCTTTTTCTGATGCTCTGTATTAATTTCCTTTTTGTTTCCATCCTTTCCAAAGCCTCATCATTGCTCACATGCTCGGTCCATGATATCCGCAGCATCCTTCTGTAGAACCACATTTCAGTTGCTTCAAGTCTTTTTCTGATGCTCTGTATTAATTTCCTTTTTGTTTCCATCCTTTCCAAAACCTCATCATTGCTCACATGCTCGATCCATGATATCCGCAGCATCCTTCTGTAGAACCACATTTCAGCTGCTTCAAGTCTTTTTCTGATGCTCTGTATTAATTTCCTTTTTGTTTCCATCCTTTCCAAAACCTCATCATTGCTCACATGCTCGATCCATGATATCCGCAGCATCCTTCTGTAGAACCAGATTTCAGCTGCTTCAAGTCTTTTTCTGATGCTCTGTATTAATTTCCTTTTTGTTTCCATCCTTTCCAAAACCTCATCATTGCTCACATGCTCGGTCCAGGATATCCGCAGCATCCTTCTGTAGAACCACATTTCAGTTGCTTCAAGTCTTTTTCTGATGCTCTGTATTAATTTCCTTTTTGTTTCCATCCTTTCCAAAACCTCATCATTGCTCACATGCTCGATCCATGATATCCGCAGCATCCTTCTGTAGAACCAGATTTCAGCTGCTTCAAGTCTTTTTCTGATGCTCTGTATTAATTTCCTTTTTGTTTCCATCCTTTCCAAAACCTCATCATTGCTCACATGCTCGATCCATGATATCCGCAGCATCCTTCTGTAGAACCAGATTTCAGCTGCTTCAAGTCTTTTTCTGATGCTCTGTATTAATTTCCTTTTTGTTTCCATCCTTTCCAAAACCTCATCATTGCTCACATGCTCGGTCCATGATATCCGCAGCATCCTTCTGTAGAACCAGATTTCAGCTGCTTCAAGTCTTTTTCTGATGCTCTGTATTAATTTCCTTTTTGTTTCCATCCTTTCCAAAACCTCATCATTGCTCACATGCTCGATCCATGATATCCGCAGCATCCTTCTGTAGAACCAGATTTCAGCTGCTTCAAGTCTTTTTCTGATGCTCTGTATTAATTTCCTTTTTGTTTCCATCCTTTCCAAAACCTCATCATTGCTCACATGCTCGATCCATGATATCCGCAGCATCCTTCTGTAGAACCAGATTTCAGCTGCTTCAAGTCTTTTTCTGATGCTCTGTATTAATTTCCTTTTTGTTTCCATCCTTTCCAAAACCTCATCATTGCTCACATGCTCGATCCATGATATCCGCAGCATCCATCTGTAGAACCACATTTCAGCTGCTTCAAGTCTTTTTCTGATGCTCTGTATTAATTTCCTTTTTGTTTCCATCCTTTCCAAAACCTCATCATTGCTCACATGCTAGATCCATGATATCCGCAGCATCCTTCTGTAGAACCAGATTTCAGCTGCTTCAAGTCTTTTTCTGATGCTCTGTATTAATTTCCTTTTGTTTCCATCCTTTCCAAAACCTCATCATTGCTCACATGCTCGGTCCAGGATATCCGCAGCATCCTTCTGTAGAACCACATTTCAGTTGCTTCAAGTCTTTTTCTGATGCTCTGTATTAATTTCCTTTTTGTTTCCATCCTTTCCAAAACCTCATCATTGCTCACATGCTCGATCCATGATATCCGCAGCATCCTTCTGTAGAACCACATTTCAGCTGCTTCAAGTCTTTTTCTGATGCTCTATATTAATTTCCTTTTTGTTTCCATCCTTTCCAAAACCTCATCATTGCTCACATGCTCGGTCCATGATATCCGCAGCATCCTTCTGTAGAACCACATTTCAGTTGCTTCAAGTCTTTTTCTGATGCTCTGTATTAATTTCCTTTTTGTTTCCATCCTTTCCAAAACCTCATCATTGCTCACATGCTCGGTCCATGATATCCGCAGCATCCTTCTGTAGAACCAGATTTCAGCTGCTTCAAGTCTTTTTCTGATGCTCTGTATTAATTTCCTTTTTGTTTCCATCCTTTCCAAAACCTCATCATTGCTCACATGCTCGATCCATGATATCCGCAGCATCCTTCTGTAGAACCACATTTCAGTTGCTTCAAGTTTTTCCTTCATCTTTGATGGAAAGGGATGAAAATATTATGGGGAAACACACCTTTCCACAGATAGTGGACTCTCCCTCCTATAATAAGAGTTAACAGGAAGTTCATGGGAGTTCTTTAGAGTTCTATTGGAGTTCAGCAGAACTAGTCGGCAGTTAGCCAGATACTAAGGAATCAGCTTTCAGTGGAAGAATACCAAGTTCCTAACATTTTAAGTACGTTAAGTCAATTAGCAACCGACATAGCGTGATTATAACCTTCAGTGCAAAAACTACTCCACAACAGAAAAATATCAAATAACATATTCACGCCACACCAAATCACCAAGAAGTATGTCCAAGGTAGTGAAGAAAACACCTGACATAGCATTAGTTTTTATTTGACAGGCAGTCAATGTGACATATTATCTTAGTAAGAAACTACTAAAAGGACTTGTAAAACCAAATTTTTTTTTTTTTTCTTATTAAAAAAAGACACTTCACTCCCAGCTAGCACCATTAATTTTTTTATGTCTTATCAACCTTTTACAGGTTATTTAAAGAGAGAAACACTTTTTTTCTTTTTTACATTGTAAGTAGTTTGTGAAGACAATTTACTAACACAAGTTCTACTCATTAACCAAAGCTGGGGAGTAGGGAGAGACAAAGTGAATTCATACCTTCTCCAAGGTTGGTTGTTTTGATCAAACATTATGAATAATTTTAATACAAATATAGATAAAAGGTAAGATGTTTGTTTTTGTGTGTGCGTGTCGATCTGTATGTCTTTTAAACAAATCCACAATTTTCATCCGATTCTCACCAAACTTTACACAAATATTCTTTAGGCTTCCTGTCAGGTCATGGGCTACTTATTTTTTCCAATCCCCCCTCACCCTATTGGAAATCAATAACCCGATATCCTATCGGGTCTTATCAAAATCGGGTTTTCAGCCCTTTTATTTTGCTTTGGGTTTTGCTGTAAGTAGGTATAATTGTAGTTCTTAGTCTCAGCCATGATACCATTTACTCAGAGGACTTATTTAGCCTTCAAAATTCAATTTGCGACAGAAAACTTATTTGACATAGATACTGGAAATCAAAATTTGACTTACATCCATTCATTTTTCTTTCAGTCTACAGTTTCGCTTTAACTGGAAACAACTATTGCTTTTTAGTCTTTTGTGCCAACGTCCAAAGAGTCTGAGCTCCAGGACCATGGATTAGCTTTAAAGCTTTCATTACACTCGAGCAACGCCGGGCTATACTGCTAGTAAATGAATATAACAAACCCAACCAGAATTAGAACTCAGCTCTGATTTCTGTTTCAGAGTAATTATCCATTTATCAATTATACTACCCTCACAACCAACCTTACTGCACCTGGTACTTCCAAGCAGCCACCCATCTAGCTTGATGTTGATTAATTTTGGTGATCAACCAAGTTTGCACACGTACATCACCTACATAAATTATCATCATCTAACATACATCCATTCCATTAATTACTTTCATATGACAATGTTCATCAATTGTACAGAATGATCTATGGTTTTAGACACTTTTTAATCTAAAAAAATTGACTTGAAATGGTGAGATGAGCCATTTTTATACAGGAAACATTTACTATTCACTGACCAAACAGCATGACTGTCAATTCAAATTTGTAAAATCTTTTTCTTGAAAAACAGCTTTTCAGGAAATTAGATGTCTGAAGTCCACTGTTATCAATCATTGATTCTTATTTTCCCTTTGGTTAAATTTAATGAAACTTGTTTGATTAAATTTTTGCTGCATATATATTTATTTTGAGAAATTTCGTTAGGAAAAAAAAATACTGTCAAATGACACACATTTTCCTAACAAAATTTTTCAAAAATACTCAGGTCAGTAGAGTGATATATATATATATATATATATATGAATAGAATCACTAAAGAACAAGTAAGAAAAAGTGTCATATTCTATTCATCTTGTCAGATTCCAGTCTATATATTCAACTCATATATATATATATATATATATATATATGTTATTTAAGCACCCAATGATTGCTGAAATGCAAGATACTCAGTTGTGCATAAAAAGTAGGATATGGAGATATATATATATTACGGAAATTAATGAAGATTAACAAAACTGGTTATAAACAACCAACAATTTGAAATGATTTGTTTGAATGTTTTTTTTTTGATCGATACTCATATTTAAGTAGATATAGTGTTTTTAAAGAAACATTAAAATATATTTATTTCTACCGGCCTGATTATTTACGATAAATTTTTGTTACGAAAATGTGTGTCATTTGACAGAATTTGAATCTGCAACCCCTATCCACATAGGGGAAGCCACCAAGTGATCTGGCGCATCTTAGACCTCTTGATCACAAATGATTATCACTCTAAACAAAATCAAATTAGGCCTATAACACAATTTTCGATTCATCGTAATAAACATATCTGCTCTGAAATCGATGCTCAATATTAATTTTAATATTAGTTTTCATTTCCCATCCTTTCCAAAATCTCATCATTGCCCACATGCTTGGTCCATGATATCCGCAGCATCCTTCTGTAGAACCACATTTCAGTTGCTTCAAGTTTTTTCTTCATCTTTAATTATATTGTCCAGCATTCACTGCCATATTGAAGAACTGACATCACATAGCAATCCAGTACTCTCTTCTTTGTTTCTAGTGAAATTGTCCTGTTACTTAACTCTTCTCAGCTCCTGGAATGCATCCTTGTGCTTTTGGATCTCAGGAATATAAATGTACAGAAACTGCTGTGACCACAAAGTGAGGGGTCAGTTTATGTATTGATTGTAATATGGAACTGATCCCCCACTTTATATCCAGTATGCTTCTGTAGAACCACATTCCGGTTGCTTCAAGTTTTTCCTTCATCTTTAATGATATTGTCCAGCATTCACTGCCATATTGAAAAACTAACATCACATAGAAATCCAGTACTCTCTTCTTTGTTTCTAGCAAAATTTTCCTGTCTCTTAATACTTTACTCAGCTTCTGGGATGCTTCCTTTGACATGCCAATTTGCCTTCGGATCTGTGTTGCACTTTCTTTCTAACAGAATGTTTCCCAGGTATTTAAATTTTTATACCTACTTGATTTTAGTGTCCCCCACCTTTATTTAGCATTTTGGGCCGCCCTTTTTGCTGATGACCATGCATTCGGTTTTCTTGCAGTTTATTTGTGGTCTTTTCTTGTCACTCTTCAGCTACCTTCTGTAGGAGGTCTTGTAGTTTCCTTTCTGTGTCTGTTATCAGCACTGTATCATCTGCGTACTTTATGTTGTTCAAATTGTGGCCTCTGTTGAAAAGAGATATCCTTGTCTTACACCCCTTTCTATCTTAATTCGTTACCTGTTCATATGCAGGTGGTTTGCTGCCAGTAGAAATTCTTGATTACTCTTTAACACTTGGAAAAAATGCGGTATCAAACCTGAAACTTTGTCTATTAAGTGTACAGCGTTCAGCTCCTGCAGAGGGACAGAAACAGTCATTGCATTCCTAATTAGAATCAAATTAATTACGATTGCAATTTTATTGTTTCTAAATTTTAATTCGTTTGACTCCGTCCCATTGGGTCTTTAATAAAATGCATTTTAAGTTAAAGTGTGGCCAGTACAAGACAAGAAATTGATAAAAATTATTCCAACCAATATCTGAGAAGCCTGAAGAAAATACATAATTTCAAAAAAACTAATTTGATAAAATTTCCTTAATTGAATAAACCGAATTGTAAATGCACATTTGCTGGACAGTTGGACATACTCAGATGCATACTAATTGCAATTTGCTAGCAATTATAATTTTAAATGAATTGACAAAAAATAAAATCAAAAAGCTTGATGAATTTAGTTTTTAACACCAGTGAAGTGATCGGCGTTTAAATTGTAGGGATTCGAGAAAGAAGTTAATTGACGTAATGAACGGGTTTACAATCTCTGATTTTGTCAGAATGAGAGAGAAAAAAAGTTGTGGAAGCTGAAAAGGAAGCGAGTAGAAAAAAAAGAATTGGAGTTCCTCAATGTGGAAAGAAAACGGGGTGGGGTGATGAATTAGCAAAAAAGAATGCAACGGGTGTTTTCATAAATGAGCTAAAAGAAAATGGACAATGGAGCATGACGGAGTAAAATAAGAATGAATAAAAACAAATAAAAGGTCAAGTTACGAATAAGAAAAACAAATAGAGGCCAGGTTAAGGAATGAGAAAAACAGAAGCCAGCTTACAAATGAACAAAAAAAAACAAAGAAAGACCAGGGTCATGAATGACCCACCCCCTACACCACCACCAAAAAAAAAAAAAAAAATATAGTGTGGGTTTAATTAAACATAAATTTTCTAAATATGGTCATAAATCCCAAACTCAGCAGAACTATTTTTTCACCATATTCAAAGAAATAGTTTCAATTATGTGTTGTTCCCAGGTTCACTCTGACCAAGAGTGGTAGTACCTGTTAGTGCCCTAGTTATGGGCAAATAGTTTACCCCAAACTGGAAAGAATAAAATTAGATTTTTATAGAAATATATACATAAAAATAGATTTTTATAAAAAAAAAAGTATAAAAAAAGTATACACATTTGAAAAAAAAAAAAAAAAAAAAAATTACCAACAATACATTTTTGAAGAAAAAAAGTATTAACACATTACTAGAAAACTAGAAGACATAAGTTTTTTCAAAGAAAAAGGAAAAATAAAAATTTAAAAAATTTTCATCAAAATGAACCTTCTCACTATAACCGAACATTAAAAAAATACCTTAATACCTACCTTTTTGTCATTAAATAACCCACAGAGGTGGATATGTGGTTAAGCAAAACTAAAAAGAAACTCTCTGGGGTCATGTTCTGGTCATTTTAGCAAACAACAGTGCTAAGGATCTCTTCTCCCATAAATCCATATGTCTAACCAAACTATGACAAGGAAGATGACTAATTTAAAATTTTTATTGGCGAAAAGTTTTGTTTATAGAGAGAATGAGTAATACTATAAAAATTTATGTGAAAAAGTCCTACACTCTGTCCCTTATCCACTATCTACAGCAAAGCCATTCTGAACCTATTTATGGATTATTTTTGTATTCATGATGTTTCAGTCATTATTTGCTCTGGGCTTGTTCAGGCAATATATGTTGGAAATTCAACCAAAATAAAGGGTTAGGAATAATAAAAAACAAATGCTCTAAAAATTCTTCTTTTGATTATTTTCAACCAATCTGAAGCAGGGTGAAATAATGGAGAGTGACTTGGATTAAGGAATCCGAGCCTATCTAGAAGAAAACCTATACACCCAAATAGGGCATAAATATGGGGAAAATATAAAAACAGAATTCACAAAATCATGGAAAAGATTCCTGGATGACTGTTTTATCCTTTGGAAACCATCATAGGGAAATATTAATGAACTACACAACACACTGCAACAACTACACCCCAAAATTAAGTTCACACTAGAATATAGCTATAAAGAATTAGCTTTTCTAGACATACTAATAAAAAATGAGAGCAAACACATCATCCCAGACATTTACCACAAACTCACAGACACCCAACAATACCTCCACTTCAGGAGTAACCATCCAAAAAGTTGCCTAAAATCCATCCCCTATTCCCTAGCACGACGAATTTGCACGATAGTGAGTGACGAAACCCTACACAAAATACGCCTAGAGGAATTACGAAAAACATTAAAGATGAGGGGATATCCCACATCACTAATAGACAAGGGTTTCCAACTAGCAAAAAAGATACCATTAGAATCCCTCCGGAACACGAAAAAACAACAGGAAAAAATAGGAAAAAACGAAAACATACTAGCATACGTTTCCACTCACAACAAAAACAATCCGGAATTGTTCACTAGGATTAAAGCCCACATAGAGTTACTCAGCAACAATGAAAAAATAAAAGAAATCAATAGCAAACGTCAGCCCCAAAATTTAAAAGACATCCTCACCTCATCAAAATTTGAACAACAGCACACAATACAGGGGGTCACAAAATGCAACAACAAAAAAGGCGTAGGGTTTGAAAAATAATAGTAGAGGAAAAATATTTCCAGTTCGAAAACGCAACTACATTCGAAATAAAATCGGATCTAAGCTGCAACTCGAAAAATGTAATTTACGCACTAAAATGTGACAGATACACAAAAATATACATGGGAGCGACACAATGCTTAAATTATCGTATCTCACTTCATAAGAGCAATATCAGATTAAAGGAAATTATATGTCTCTAAACATCTACATGAATGCAGTGACGGCCTATTTTCAGTCAAACCACTCTATCAAATTATTAATTATGAGATCCTGTTAATGCAGGAAGAAAGATTCATAAAAAAAATACAAACATACTCAACAGAACAACCTAAAAAACAAACACACTGAAAAACATACAGAAACACGCATACATACACTCATAGATAAAAAAAATACACACACCACTCTCAAAAGCAAATCCAATTCATACTAAATAAATAAATAAAAACACCCACAAGCAAACAGACACATAGAGACACAATCCAACTAACACACACACACACACGGAAAAACACACAGAAACACGCATACATATTTCAGTCATTATTTGCTCTGGGCTTGTTTTTATTGTTACACACAATAAAAAACAGGCATACATATACACACAATAAATAAAAAAACACACACACAAACGGACATAAATAAAAGAGGCCCTCACAAATATACACACACACACTAACACAAAGACACAAAATATCACCAAACCTATAAGATAATAAAGAGGCACCAGAATGCCTTAAGAAAACACTTGACTCTTTCATCTGTTTATTTATTTACTTTCTGGTTAACCCATGAGGACAAATGCTGACAGAGAAAAGAGACAATTGGAACAGCATTGAACTCACATTATTCTAATTTATTTTATTATATTTTTTATATTTTTACTGTTCTTATTTATTTATTTATTTTTCACATACTTCCTATTAACTTTAAACAGAATGATCAGATACTCAGAGAAACCTAAAGGTAAAACAATGAATTTGTTCGCCTGAAGAGAGTCAATTTTAGACTCGAAACACATGTAGCACAAATCATGAAAAAAATCAATATTTCATAACTTGTATAAATACCAAAACAATAAACATATATTTTAAGGAAAACATTCATGGCTTCTCACACTTTTTATTTTATACTAATTACTCTCATTGGAACAACCCTATTCCTTTATTCTCTCTCTCTCTCTCTATATATATATATATATATATAAAATCGATTTTCTGCACTATTGTAAGAACTGCAACTTTGAAACTTCTGAATATCGTTTCTTATGTCTTTGTCTATGAGTGTATCAAATTTGATTAAAATTAGACCATTCCTTCTAAACCCAATTTTTAGATTATTGATATTTATCAGGGGGTACCTCGTCACAAGACCTAGCTAAGACGCTTATAGTACAACTGTGTAAATTTTCAAGAAAATCGGTTCAGCCGTTTCAGAGTCTATAGGTAATGGTCACACACAGACACAAAGTTCCATTTATAAATAAGTTCAGATTAAGCATTTTACTAAAAATCTTCTTGCATGTTAAATTCTAGTCATTCACTGATGAGTTTTGATAGGTATTAATGACTGATTATTATTATTATTAAATAAGACCTTATTTAGAAATTCTAGGGCTGGAGCTGCCAGTAGAATTCAGATTTTATTTTTTATTTTTTTTATTTTTGGCAGTTGGAGGGAAAATTTGACAAAGACTGGTTAATGCAACAAACAGCAAAAAGCAAAGAAATCACAATCCTGAGGGAAAGCATTCGATGAGTTCAGGCAGCAGCTGACTTGTGGGTCAGACATTTGGCAAAAGATCAAAGCCTTTATCTTCATTGATCTGCCTTCTTTACACCTGTTAATGGAATCAGACATTGATTAAGCAGCCAAGTAACACCTCATTACAGATTTGCTGCACCTGATATGCAACCAGGATGAAAGTGCGTTTCGCATGATGAGTGAATATTTGGAAAGCTTACACCCATTGGGATGTTAATTCAAACACATGCGTGTTGGCTTCATTATCGTAAATTTGGAAGTTCACAGATATGTAAACTTTGATATCTTTCTTTTCTATCTTAATACATTTAATTTTTTTTTTCTTAGTAACATGCAACAAAAATAATGACAATAAGGATTTGCTTCAATAGATGAAAGCCAATTATGAAAAAGTAAAAACAGAAAAAGAACTTGCCAGCAATGAAGAATGAAAAGAGCTTTTCTATCAACAGCCTGAATATATATATATATATATATATATATATATATATATACACACACACACTAGCAGTATAGCACGGCGTTGCTCTGGTGTAACGAAAGCTTTAAAACTAATCCATGGTCCTGGAGCTCAGACTCTTTGGACATTGGCACAAAAGACTAAAAGCAATAGCAATAGTTGTTTCCAGTCAAAACGAAACCGTAGATTGAAAGAAAAATAAATGGATGTAAGCCAAATTTTGATTTCCTGGTATCGCTATCAAATAAGTTTTTTTCGTCGTAAACTGAATTTTGAAGGCTAAATAAGTCCTCTGAGTAAATGGTATCATGGCTGAGACTAAGAACTACAATTATACCTACTAAGAGCAAAAGCCAAAGCAAAAACCAAAATAAAAGGGCTGAAAACCTGATTTTGATCAGACCTGATAGGATATCGGGTTATCGATTTCCAATATCAGAGGCAAATAAGTCATCCAAGGATAAACTAACCTAATTAAGTCCATGAAGACTTATCGTACCCAGTGGGAGTAAAATTGAAGAAAATGAGCCATATTGATGGCTGAAGTCGGTTTTTGATCAGATTCGATAGAATATTAGAGGTATTGAATTTTGATAATAGGGAAAATGAGTCGTTCGTGATCTAATGTACTAAATCTATTAAAAACTATAATTTTACCAATTTGGAGCAAATTCTGCAGCAAAAATCACAATAAAAGAGCTGAAATCCTGATCTTGATCAGACCTGATCCGATATTGGGGGGGGGGGTACTGATTTCCAATATCAGGAGAGGAAATCAGAAAAAATAAGTCGCCCATGACCTGACCGGAAACCTAAAAAATATTTGTATTAAGTTTGGTGAGAATCAGATAAAAACTGTGGATTCGTATAAAGAACAGACAGACACACAAACATCTTGTCTTTTATATCTATAGATATGACTCCCTAAATAGCCATGGTCATGGGTTCAGTGCCGACATCAAAGACATTTCTCATTCCAAACCAATACACGACCAGCGTACCCACTATTATTACTAAACTGGGAAATGATCTAGTCTCTCAATCAATGCAATGCCATTAAAATGCTCTAACAAAATACTGCTACAGTGTACTGTTTTTGCTGTTAATGTAACAGGCATGCAGAAATACTGATTGGGTT
This sequence comes from Ascarosepion bandense, assembly GCA_037127315.1. Lineage (NCBI taxonomy): Eukaryota > Metazoa > Mollusca > Cephalopoda > Sepiida > Sepiidae > Ascarosepion > Ascarosepion bandense. The sequence goes on along the minus strand of JBBBDQ010001528.1, from coordinate 1,418,565 downwards.
AAGTTCTGCAAAGAATGCCTGCTCAGAGTGAGAAATCGGAAAGCCGAGTTCAAATTCCAGTTAAATTTGAATTCACTTATACACAAGTACCTTGGGAAAGGTATTAATCCCCCTCTTCTCCCTGCAGCTATGGGTTAAATAGCAAGACAGATTAGGTTCTATAGCCTTGGCTTTCAACCAGTCTACCACAGAAAGTAATGGTAACCTACTGCAGGATAATATTTTGCACAGTCAGTCATGTCTCGAAAGAGACATGATCGCCCAAAGCATGTATCACGTATGGCACTTAACTGACTAAATGAATATAATTGTTGGAAACATGATTAAGACTGGACATAAAGTGGGGGATCAGTTTTATATTGCTATGAAGTAATAAACTGATCCCCCACTATATTGCTATGAAGTAATAAACTGATCCCCCACTATATTGTTATGAAGTAATAAACTGATCCCCCACTATATTGTTATGAAGTAATAAACTGATCCCCCACTAATTACTACTTAATAATATAATGTCTTCCCCCTCGAGCTATGAATCAAATAACAGGACAGATTAGGTTTTATAGCCTTGGTTGGCAACCAGTCTACTGTTCAAAGTAATGGCAACCGACTGTGGAATTATTTTCTGCCCAGTCAGTCATGTCTTGAAAAAGACATGATCGCTCAAAGCGTGTATCACACATGGCATTTAACTGACTGACTGAATATAATAGTTGGAAATACAATTAAGGTTTATACTGAGCATAAAGTAGGAGATAAGTTTTAGATTGTTCTGAAGTAATAAACTGATCCCTCACTAATTATTACTTAATAATATAATACATGTCTTCCCCTCTAGCTATGGGTTAAATAACAGGACAGATTAGGTTCTATAGCCTTGGTTGGCAACTAATCTACTACAGAATGAAATGGCAAACTACTGCAGGAAAATGTTATGCCTAGTCAGTTACAGATCAAAAGAGACATGATCACCCAAGTATGTATCATGCATGGCACTTAAATGATCTACATGTGCAGAACTCTTACCATCATTATCATGTTGAAAATTGAACCGAGAATAAAGACCTTACCGATTCTTTTCAGTGCAAAAGACGGAACCAATAAGCCGAACTGTGAATAAGATAAATGAAGAGAAAATATCCGTCATTGAAGCAGCATTTTTTTGCAAAGAAAGAATGAAAAAGCCGTAGGTAAACAAACTTTTAACTCAATTAGTTTTTATCTTGTGAGTCGAAAATAGAAATTCTACAGGCAGAGGAATAAATTTTCTTTAGAAATGCCAAGAATGTTTGCAATGAGAATTCAAACAAAAGAAACAGTCTGGTTCTCTCGACATAAATGGATGCACTTTATTCATTAAGTAGCAATGATTGTTTATTAAGCAGCTATTAATTACCAGAAAGATAATTAAATACCTTGAAAAAGAATACTTGTTGTAACAAATGCTAACATTTACACTAATATTAGAAGCATGTCCGTGTGTGTTAGTGCTGTGATCATGCTCAAAGAACAAGGGGTAAGATTTACAAAACATCTAAATGTGATAGGCTATGTGAAGTTGACCGCAGAGGTTTAAAGCATTGTATGCCATCAAAGTGCAGTGGATATCGGCTCGGAACGAGAAATCGGGGAGCCGAGTTCAAATTCTAGTTGAATTCATTGCATTCACTTGCGTGCAAATACCCTTGGGAAAGGTATTAATCTGTCTCTTCCTTCCAGTTACGGGTTAAATAATAGGACAGATTGGGTTCTATAGCCTTGGTCGGCAACCAGTCTACTGCAGGATAATCTTCTACCCAGTCAGTCATGTCTCTTTCGAGACATGATCACCCAAAGCATGTATCATGTATGGCACTTAACTGATTGATTGATGCCATCAAAATGAATTGAGATAAGTAAAACAAAAAGAAAAGAAAAAAAAAAAGAAAAGAAAGTGATTTGGCCTCACAAACAGTAGGTCAAATAAGGTCACTGGGGGTCAGCAAAGGTCAAATCAATTTGTGTCCTTTGGTATTGGTAATGATGCTATTAGCCTCCTCTTTAAAAAGAAACATTTTATGTTCTATACTGCAGCCAAAAAATTATATTAATTGATTATTATTAATTAAATAATTATATAATGAACATGGACCACCAAGCAACCTTCTTTACTCACTCTCTACTTCTCCCAAAGGGTTTTTTAGTCCTCATGAGCAAGTCTGCCTTGGTATGCTAGATCTCTGGATGTTTTTGACCCAAGAATGAGTTCTGTTGCCCTGACCACAAGACAGATGAAACACCTGAATCTTTAAGGGGTTATTTATCCCCTCAAGTTTTCTGGGTTTTGGCACTATCTGCCTAATAGTTAGAGATCTAAACCTTTGAAGAAGGCTATCCTATCAACAGGTGCATAATATTAGCTGTATTGTAGTGCCATTTTGTGATTGGTTTTTGGACCATTAAGTAGCCTGGATGAGTTTTATGGTGCAGGATGTGTGTTGTGGTGCAGTGGATATGGACTCTGAACGACAAATCAGGGTGCCGAGTTCAAATTCCAGTTGAATTCCTTGCATTCACTTATGCACAAATACCCTTGGGAAAGGTATTAATCCATCTTTTATCTCAAGTTATGGGTTAAATAACAGGACAGATTGGGCTCTATAGCCTTGGCTGGCAACCAGTTTACTGCAGAAAGCAATGGCAACCTACTGCAGGATAATCTTCTGCTCTTTTGAGAGATAATCGCCCAAATGTGTATCACGTATGGCGCTTAACTGACTGATGTAGTCTCCAGTGGGGCCTCTTGATGCTATGAAGAGGGGTACTGTCATGGCAAAGTATCTCTGGCTGAGTCAAAGCAGGTTATTTATGAATGCATCTTCAATAGGTGTCGGTTTAAATGCTTTACTAGTCATCCATGAAAGCAATCAAGTTGAAAAGGAATAAAACTAGCAAACCTAATCTAAAGAAAGAAAATAAGAAAAAGTCGACCATAGGTATACCATCTCCAACAAAAATGTAAAGGGTCTATGTTCCAACTTTCCAGAAGTAGAACTTTTTCAGTCTAAACCTGACCATCTGTTCCTATCTGAAGTGGGTATCAATGCCTCAGTCCCACTACAAGAGCTAACAATCACTGGCTACTCCCCATTATAACAAATCCTTCCGGGGTTATTTGTCCCCTCAAGTTTTCTGGCTTTTGGCATTATCTACCTGATAGTCAGGAATCCAAACCTTCAAGTAACTTCATAGGAAGCTATCCTATCAGCTGTTGTATAATATCATCTCTGTTGTACTGCCATTTTGTGAATGGTTTCTGAACCCTGCAATAGTCTCCAGTGGGGCCTCTCGATGCTATGATGAGGGGTACTGTCATGGCAATATCTCTGGCTGAGTCAAAACAGGTTATTTACGCAATGGGTGCCTGTTTCAATGCCTACTAATCATCCACCAAACCAACCAAAACGAACATGAGAAAAATCAGATTAAAAATGAACGAAACTAGTAAACCCAACCTAAAAAAAAGTCTACTGTTTTCAACATCGATGTAAGCAAGTCTACTTTATATAGTCAGACTTTATAGCTACCATATCCATCCTTTACCCTCCTCCTGGCTCCCCTGTTTTAATGAATTTACAGAACAGTCAATTTCTACCTTGTGTCTGTGACATGGGTAATTACATTTTAATTCTAAACATTTTTTTCTCGCTTTCAAATACAATAAGTAACTTCCCTCCATTTGTCCTCAGCCTAACAACTATGCTTCTGATACTAACTCAAATGAGGGTAGGTGATGCACATGAGCAACCTCCTCATGAGCAACCTCTTCCACTCCCTTTCACTCATGGGATCTTTTAGTCCCAATGTATAGGAGGAAGCTTGCCTTGGTACCCTTGGTCTCTGGGAAATGTGATGTTTCAGATTCAAGAAGGAATTCTGTTGCCCTGATTTCTTGGAGAATGAGACACATAAACCCTGAGTCTCATGCCTGAATCTTTCCTGGGTTATTTGTTCTCTTATTAAAGGTGCTAGAGGTAAACGTTTTCTTGGCTTTGGCGTCATCCACATGATAGTCAGGAATCCAAACCTTCAAGGAACTTCATAGGAAGCTATCCTATCAGCTGTTGTATAATATCATCTCTGTTGTACTGCCATTTTGTGAATGGTTTCGGGACCCTGCAATAGTCTCCATGGCAGTATCTCTGGCTGAGTCAAACCAGGTTATTTATGCATGCATCTTCAATGGGTGTCAGTTTAAATGCCTACTAGTTATCCGTGAAAGCAATCAAATTGAAAAGGAATAAAACTAGCAAACCCAATCTCAAGAAAGAAAATAAGAAAAGGTCGAACATAGGTATACCATCTCCTACAAAAATGTAAAGGGTCTATGTTCCAACTTTCCAGAAGTAGAACTCCATCTTTTTCAGTCTAAACCTGACTTTCTGTTCCCATCTGAAGTGGGTATCAATGACTTAATCCCACTACAGGAGCTAACAATCACAGGCTACTCCCCATTATCTAAACTTATTTATAAATGGAACTTTGTCTGTGTGTGTGTGTGCGTGTGTGTGTGTCTCTCTCTCAGTGTGTGTGCGTGTGTGTCCGTTACCTATAGACTCAAACGGCTGAACCGATTTTCTTGAAAATTTACACAGTTGTACTATAATCATCTGCGAGTGTTCTTGGCTAGGTTTTGTGTCGAGGTACCCCCAATAAATACTGAAAATCGATAATCGAAAAAATCAGGTTATAGAAGGAGTGGTCCGATTTTAATCAAATTTGATACACTCATAGACAAAGACATAAGAAACTATATTCAGAAGTTTCAAGGTTGCAGTTCTTACAATAGTGCAGAAAATCAATATATATATATATATTAAATAAAAGGCAAGATGTTTGTGTGTGTGTCTGTTTATCTGCCTGTATGTCTGTATATTTTTCAGCCCTTTTATTTTAGTTTTTCCTTCAGGTTTGGCTCTAAGTAGGTATAATTGTAGTTCTTAGTCTCAGCCATGATACCATTTACTCAGAGGACTTATTTAGCCTTCAAAATTCAGTTTAGGACGAAAAAACTTATTTGATGTCGATATGAGGAAATCAAAATTTGACTTACATCCATTCATTTTTCTCTCAGTCTACGGTTTCGCTTTAACTGGTAACAACTATTGCTTTTTAGTCTTTCGTGCCAACGTCCAAAGAGTCTGAGCTCCAGGACCATGGATTAGTTTTAAAGCTTTCATTACAACCGAGCAACGCCGGGCTATACTGCTAGTAACAAAATAAAACAACTTAAATTGCTAGGGTCACGGACTCAGTGTGTACATCAAATTCAGTTTTCTCTGTGACAGAGACACAATGAAGCCCCTAATCTGCTGCATATGTATTTACACATGACGCTTTTCTATGCCACATTTGTCTTTGCTCTGAATCGTCCTCAGAATGAAAGGTTGGCATTTTTTTTATTAAATATCAGAAGATTGACAATATCGGTTAGCTCTCAAGTAGGTGGTGAGTTCAATGTTGATCATAAACAGTGGTTAGTTGACCCAAACAAAACCAATAAGAAACCCAATATTGCAGTTTTTTGAGTTTTGAGTTTTGTTTAACAGCATATCAACCTCTGTGGGTTATTTAATGCCAAAATGGTGGAGTTTTAAGGTATTATTTTTTAATGTTTGGTTATAGTGAGAAGGTTGATTTAGTCAGATTTTAATTAAAATTTATTGTTTTCATTCTTTTTTTTATTATAGAAAACTGAAAATGTCTTCTAGTTTTGTATTAAAAAATTTTTTGTTGAGAATAATTTTTTTCCTTCAAAAATGTATATTTTTCTATAAAAGTCGTTTTATTCAAAATTTTTTTTTTGGTAATAATTTTATTTCCTTCAAAAATGTATTACGGCAATAATTTTTTTTTCTTCAAAAATATATATTTTTCTGTCTGTTTATATACTTTCATAGTGTTTTGACCCCAGTTTGGGGGTTAACTATTTGCCAATAGCTGGGACCGTAGCAGGTGCTACTACTCCGGGTCAGGGTGGACCTGAGAACAACAGCAATTAAGAGGTGGTTCCATGCTCCTCACAACCTCTCAATCGGAGACCTTGCTGCTGGATGCAGTTTCCCATCATATCCAGGACCCCAATATTGCAGAAATTTCTCCATATGAATTAATTGAGATCATTGATGAATCCACCCAAGTCACAGATGTGATGGGACCACGAGCAAACCACCTCAACTTTTTTCTAAGATCCTGTCCTGACAAATTCTTAGCAAAAGTTTTATACTCCCATTGGCACGGCAAATCATTCCCACTTCAGTGTTCAGACCAACTCCAAATCAATGACATTCCCTGATTTAATGTTCTATACGATAGTCTTTTGCTATGTGAAGGCAGACTAGGACAGTTTTCAGTCCTATATTATGGAAGTTCCTCTCTGAAATTTCTTTGGACATGTTACCCCCAAAATTGCTTCCCTAATCTCTGAATGGATCTTTTCTGGAATGGTATGTTTTACACCATCCAAATAAATTCCAGGAAAAACCAAACTGTCAGCCTTTGTTCACCCCTGAATGTGCTACAGCCATAGCTCACCAGAACCCTTACTTCAAAATTTATTGAAACAAGTGGTGTTGTCTTTCCTTTACTTCTTTCAGAACTGCATGCAAACACTGCATGTAAGAGAGTTCTGGAAAATGCAAAGTGCATCTATGCACAAACTGTCCAGTCTAAGGTTGAAGAGAAACTAATCTGATTTTGCGAATTTGCAAAGATGACCAACCAAATTCTGAACAGAGGCAAAGCGGCGGTGCCCACACTTATAAATGATCCCGAGGTCATATCCCCCTCGACCGACAAGTGCAAGCTCTTCCCTATTGATACGTCAGATCAATACTAGTCAGTATAAATATTGACTCCAAACCAATGAGAGATCTTTTCCCAAATTATTTCAAGCATGCTACCTACAAAATTGATGCCCTAATTCCTAATTAGATCCCTTTTAGAATGGTGTGTTTGATACCCATAAAAAATTCCTGCAATATCCAAACGGTTAGCCCTAGTTCACCCCTGAATGAGCTGTAGCCATAGCTCCCCAGCACCATTACACCAGAATCTATAGCAGAGTAATATGGCTCATAATTCTTTCAGAACTGCATGCAAACACTGTAAGAGATGCAAAGTGCAGCTACGCACAAGCTGCCCAGGCCAAGTTTGAAACAAAACAAATATGATCTTGCGAATTCAAGATCAACAACCAAATTATGAACAGAGGCAAAGCGGCTGCGCCGACTATGACAAATGGCCTCAATGTCATATCCTCCTTGTCAGATAAAGTAAAAGTCTTTGCCTCAATATTTACCTTAAACTTAAATGCTAGATGACAAAGAACATCCCCCTTCACGACTTCCAATGTCTCACTGAGCAGAAAAAAAATTAGACTATGCTTACCTCTAAGGACATTGAAAATAATCTACTAACAGTTTTAGATTAAAATTGATTTTTGTCAGTGGAGTAAAGAATAAAATGCACAGAACATTATTCCTAGTCATTTACCAAAGAACAGACGATACCAGCCAAAAGAATTGGGATACTGTGTTTGTTATAAATCTTGAATTTGTGACTGTGGTGATTCAAAGTAGAAATAACGTTTTATTCTTTACGATGTATATTGCAGTCAAATAATTATCTTCTTGGTGCCAAGTTAGTGTCTTGGAGTCATTGAGCAGAAAATGATGATAGAATTAGTGGTGCTCACCTCGAAGGATATTGAAAGTAATTTCTAGTAAAATGAAGTCAGATACTAAGTTGACTATGAAGTACAAAAAATTATGTCTAGTATTATAAATAGTTGGTAAGGGGAATAAAGTTAAATTCAACCCCAAAGACCACTGCGGATATTTGACAGAGTTCCTAATTTTCTCTATTAGAGTTGAACGCTTCCATTCTTAGATATTACTTGCTAACCGATACCCTGGTTAGAAAACAAAAAAAGGATGAGAGGCTATGTGGCACTGATCCAGAAGTTATTGGAAAACACCAGAGATCAATTTTAGATAGTCTTGGGTATGACAATAAACTACATCTAGAGCAGAGCCTCTGATCAGATGATTCAAGATTTTCAAGAGTGTGAAACAATCTCTTAATCACTGTTGCTCTCAGGTTCACCCAGACAAATAGGTACCCCCCTCTCTCTACACACACACACACACACACACAAAAAAAAAAAGAAAAAGAAAAAGAAAGAGGAACAGCAATATATTTTGGTATTCATATAATGTTCTTTTCTGGATAAACATTATGAAGAAATTCTCCAAATGTTTTGTATGTCGGAGCACTTTCCGATATACTTTTAGCAATTATCAAGGATGATTTTATTTTTACTTTTAACTGAATGTACAGATTGTTTTATGTATGCATGTATCTAGATTTATAGTAATATTTTATTTTCCACACATGGTCAGCACATTGTGGCCATGTTCATAGTTGATATTATTGAATTTATTCTTTTATTGCATTTTCTTTTTTATTATTAATGCCTGATTTTTAACTTATTTTTACATGTGAACATAAAAAACATTGTTTTAATGAAAATTATATATATACATATATCTCAAATTAGTGAGATCCAAACTGCAGAAACTACTGTTTCTTATAGTGAGGCATTCTTGCTTCAAAGAACAGTGCAGTAGAAAGAACAAACACTAAAATTTTCAAATAGATGCCTCCTTTTCAAATCCATTTTTTTCCGGCCAACTTTAATCGGCAAAAATTTAAATGCAAGGTCAGCTGCTATCTACTGTCTTCCTGATTACTCACTTCTCTTTCAACTCATTATTAATGTTTCTGTCACTAATACTTCCACATCCCTTATGTCTTAGTGGCTTTACTGCCTTGAATGGGGTGATACAGATTAAAAATTATTTTTTAAAAGTGGCAAAATCTTAAAGGTCATTTCATAATGAATCAAGTACTGTTTAAACTGGTGCCTGGTTTTGCATTCAAGCACAACCTCTTTAGTTACACCATTTACAAGGTAACCGAAAAAGTTCTGTCCGTTTTTTTGATTAGTCATTGAATGAAGTTCAAATATATACGAAATGCGTGTAGCAACCGTTTTCAAATTCGGACAGCTGGAAGTAGGAACATCACTCATTATAAAAAAACACACGCACCATGCCTGGCCATCAGTTATGAGCCAGACAGCTGTGAGAAGGATGGAAGTGTCAAGAGATCTCGTTCGGGGCTGTTTGCTTTACAACTTTACAGTGGGCTTATCAACAACTGCATCAACTCGCCGCATATGTCAAGCGTTTGAGGAGAGCGCTGTGGATATTTTGAAAATTCAAGCAGGGAGATTTGTCTCTCCATGATGAGCCTCGCAGTGGACGACCACAAGTCTTGAATGATGGCAACCTGAAGGCGGCCCTTGAAGAGGACAGTAGTCTAACATGTAGGGAACTTTCAAGACAGCTCAACATTTCTGATGAAACAGACTTCACCTTCATCGCCTAGGTAAGATGTATAAACTGAGCAAGTGGGTTCCACAAACACTGTTAGAGATTCACAAGGGACAACAAATGGCAGTCTGTGTATTGCTGCTTTCTCGCCACTGTACAGCATCCTGATTCAATTGAGTGCTTACCAGTGATAAAAAGTGGGTTCTGTATGAAATTTCAAGCGTTGCAGATGCACCCATGCAAGATTATGTTTTGTGTCTGGTGGACAGGTTATCAAGTAATTCATTATGAACTGCTACCAATGGCCAAACGGTCACCGGAGACCTGTACTCGCAGCAATTGAAATGTGTACAATAGGGATTGCGCTAGAATGAGCCAGCACTGGTGAATCGCAAAGGTGTGTTTTTCCTCCATGACAACGCCAGGACGCATGTCGCGCAAGTGGTCAGGGATACCATACAGCAACTTGGGCGGTAGGCTTTGTGCCATCCCCCTTATTCACCTGACCTTGTGCCATCCGATTACCACTTCTTCCCCTCCCTGGATAATCATCTTTGTGGGAAATCCTTCACCAATAAAGCAGACTTGCACAAAGCTCTCACTTTGAGTCAAAACCCTCTGAGTTCTACCGCAAGGGCATTGAGCAGCTGGAGCCACGTTAGCAGAAGGTGCTGGATGTCGATGGTGATTACTTTGAAGACTAAATGTAAGTTACACATACTGTGAAGCATTTTCTTTTTATCCTTTTAAAACGGACAGAACTTTTTTGGTTACCTTGTATTTGGTAATGATGTCATAACGAAAATGAAAAGAGACTCTGCCTTGTTGAAAAGAAGAAAAAAAAAACTAAACTAAACAAAGGCTCTTCAAATAGCCATGAAAAAAATTCCCGACACAATTGATCTTTGAAATCTGAAGGTTATGTCTATACATTTTTGGTGACAGCTAAAATATAAATATATCAAATTTTGTCGATTCGTTTACCAGCCAACATTCTTAGCTTGTCAGAACGAAGAAAAGACCAATTATGCCTGAGAGGATGAAGGGCCTGATCCAGCATGGGGAGAACATTCAAGCAACAACTTGCTATTCAGGCCATTTTAATGGATAGAGGTGTGCAGGTAGTACAGAAAGTGGTACTGTCGAACAGAGTTCAAATCCAGGTTGAGTCTTATTTGCAAAAATGCCCTGAGACAAACATTTACAGTATTTATATTATTTGGACTATTGTCATCTTTGTTGTCATTTGTATGATGTTTTGATCGTTGTGAGCTCCGGCCTTCTTCAGGTGCTAGGAATTTCGAACCAAACCCTTTATTACGATCACTGGGGTATATGAACTCCATTCCTTGCAGGAAGCCTCGATTGGAAGTCATGAGTTATCTTTCTCTAACACTGCAAGTTATTTGTTCACCACTGCTGTAGCCCAGTATTGAACTCACAACTCTAAGAGTCAAGTCAGGAATTAGCCAATGTCTATATCCACTGGGCCATGTGCCCTTAAAGATGAGGACAATAGTCTGAATAATGTAAATACTACCTCATCTCAGAAATATAGACAAATACATGAGACAAATATATTTGTTTAGATCTATATTAAAATCATCCAGTTACCATTGTCTGTGTGTCTGTGTCTGTGTGTCTGTGTGTCTGTGTGTCTGTCTCTCTGTGTCTGTGTGTCTGTGTCTCTCTGTCTCTCTGTCTCTCTGTGTCTGTGTCTCCGTGTGTCTCTGTGTCTGTGTGTCTGTGTGTCTCTGTGTCTCTGTGTCTGTGTCTGTGTGTCTCTGTGTCTGTGTCTGTGTGTCTCTGTGTCTGTGTCTCTCTGTGTCTCTGTGCCTGTGAATATATCACAGCAAGAATGGCACACCTTACAAAAATATTTTGTTAGTGTAAAACGATTAAAAATATTCTAATTTTAAGGACAGAAACACCTTCTGTTTAGTTTCCTGGTTTGTTTACACAAATATGGCAGTGAGTGCTGAACAATCTCTTCACAGATGAAGAAGAGACTTGAAGCAACTGAAATGCAGTTCTACAGAAAGATGCTGAGAATACCATGGACCAAACATGTGAGCAATAATGAAGTTTTAGAGAAAATGGCAACAAAAGGAGACCTACACTTAACATCAGAAAGAGAGTTTGAGTTTTGTTTAATGGCATATCCACCTCTGTGTGTTATTTAATGCCAAAAAAGTGGGGTTTTAAGGTTTTTTAATGTTCAGTTATAGTGAGAAGGTTGATTTAATCCAATTTTAATGAAATTTTTTTGTTTTGATTCATTTTTATTTTAGAAAACTGAAGATGTCTTTTAGTTTTGTGTTAAAAAATGTTTTGTTAAGAATAATTTTTTTTTCCTTCAAAAATTTGTTATGGCAATAATTTTTCTTCAAAAATGTATTGTTGGTAATATTTTTCTTTCAAAAATGTATATTTTTATATAAAAGACTATTTTTATGTATACATTTCTATAAAAGTTTTTTTTTTAATACTTTCATAGTGTTTTGACCCTGATTGGCAGGGGGTAACTATTTGCCCATAGCTGGGACCCTAACAGATGCTACTACTCCTGGTCAGGGTAGACCTGGGAACAACAGCAATCAAGAGGTGGTTCCATGCTCCTCATAACCTTCCAATCAGAGGCCTTGCTGCCGGATGCAGCTTACCATAATGCTCAGGACCACAGGAAGAGAGAGATGAAATTTATGTGGTACATTATGAGGAAATAGGGCTTAGAAAATTTGATACTTGTAGAACAGACTGAAGAGACAGAGAAAAAAAACATTCAACCTACCTGGTGAGCTTGAGTGAACAGATGGCAGAGCAGAGTATGGGAGAGATAGAAAAAAAAGACGAAAGTTAAGAAAAGCAGAAACGGACAGGAAATTTTGACGAGCCACGATTGGCAATCTTCCGAAGAGAATGGCACATAGAAGATGCCCACTTATCCCAATAATTCCTATATTCCTGCATATTTGTTACTGTAACTAAAAACAGTACATTGTAGCAATATTTTGTTAGGGCCTTTTAATAGCATTCCACTGATTTGGAGAATATTAATAATAGGGGATAATCTAATGTTCTTAATCCTGATCCAGTTTGTTACACTTAACTCTCTAGCTGTGATTGGCAACCAGTTTAGGAGAAGAACAACCCTGAATATAAAAGGCACTGGAAAAACACTTCATAAAGAATGATCACAACAATTCACTGATGCATTACAGGCCAAAAATTTAAAGCCAATTTGGAAATTTCAGCAAATTGTCTAAAAACTGAAGGTTGCAGAAGTTTTTTCAAAACTAATTTACTAGTTCTCTTAAGGGCAGACAAACTTTCTCTACTTGAAGGGTTTTATGTGTTTTTCTATCACAGTAATAACATTACAACCTAGAAGGAACAAAGGCTCAAATAGTTAAGGGAGGAGTAAAGCTCAAACAGTGAGGTGGAGGGGGACGAAAGATCAAATGGTGAGGTGGAGGGAGACAAAAGATCAAATGGTGAGGTGGAGGGAGACAAAAGATCAAATGGTGAGGTGGAGGGAGACAAAAGATCAAATGGTGAGGTGGAGGGAGACAAAAGATCAAATGGTGGAGGTGGAGGGAGACAAAAGATCAAATGGTGAGGTGGAGGGAGACAAAAGATCAAATGGTGAGGTGGAGGGAGACAAAAGATCAAATGGTGAGGTGGAGGGAGACAAAAGATCAAATGGTGAGGTGGAGGGAGACAAAAGATCAAATGGTGAGGTGGAGGGAGGACAAAAGATCAAATGGTGAGGTGGAGGGAGACAAAAGATCAAATGGTGAGGTGGAGGGAGACAAAAGATCAAATGGTGAGGTGGAGGGAGACAAAAGATCAAATGGTGAGGTGGAGGGAGACAAAAGATCAAATGGTGAGGTGGAGGGAGACAAAAGATCAAATGGTGAGGTGGAGGGAGACAAAAGATCAAATGGTGAGGTGGAGGGAGACAAAAGATCAAACGGTGAGGTGGAGGGAGACAAAAGATCAAACAGGTGGTAGGGAGGGAGACAAAAGATCAAACAGTGGTAGGGAGAGACAAAAGATCAAACAGTGGTAGGGAGAGACAAAAGATCAAACAGTGGTAGGGAGAGACAAAAGATCAAACAGTGGTAGGGAGAGACAAAAGATCAAACAGTGGTAGGGAGAGACAAAAGCTCAAACAGTGGTAGGGAGAGACAAAAGCTCAAACAGTGGTAGGGAGAGACAAAAGCTCAAACAGTGGTAGGGAGAGACAAAGGCCCTCACAGCAATAGGGGAGACAAAGGCCCTCACAGCAATAGGGGAGACAAAGGCCCTCAAACAGCAATAGGGGAGACAAAGGCCCTCACAGCAATAGGGGAGACAAAGGCCCTCACCCAGCAATAGGGGAGACAAAGGCCCTCACAGCAATAGGGGAGATGAAGGCCCACTCAACCGAGGGGAGATGAAGGCCCACTCAACAAGAGGGGAGACGAAGGCCCACTCAACAAGAGGGGAGACGAAGGCCCACTCAACAAGAGGGGAGACGAAGGCCCACTCAACAAGAGGGGAGACGAAGGCTCTCGCAGCAAGAGTGATAAAAGGAAATGCTGATTTAAAGAACTTCAATAAGGAGAAAGAATGATTCAAAAGACCAATGATAAGGAGAAACAGCGAGAGAAATGATAATTAGACTTTGGATCAATCTTTGGCAATAATAATTGTCAAAGAGATAAAAATATTTAAAGAGAGAAATAATGATTATATTACAAAGAAATGGTAATTATGAACAATTAACAGTAGAAAACAACACATTTTCCTGTCTTAAGGCAACAAACATCTCATTAAATTGAACAAAAACAATACAGAATGTACTTGCTCAGTTCCTAAATGTTTCGCACTATTTTCGTGTGTGGTGTGGAGAGGAACTGGAGAAAAAATAGCAACTGCAATATGAAATAAGAGAAAAAAGTTTCAGGCAAAAAAAGAAAAAATGTTTAAGTCTTTCAAAGCAAAGAAAATCATAACAGCAAAGGTTTTTCCTTTGATGGGAAACAGTCTGAACCCAAAGAGAAACAAAACTGCCAAGGGATATAAAAGGCAAAGGTGAAAAAAAGCAAGAGAAGAAAGCAAACTATAAATAGACAAAGTATTACCCACCCCCAACACACACACACACACACTCCGAATCTTCTGACGTGGATTGAACTCACAATCCAGCAACTTGTTCACCTTAATTCTTAACACAACTGAAAATCAAAAGAGAAAAGGCTTAATGCCAAGGTAAATAGATTGCAAAACATTACAAAGGAAAGGTAAGACTTCCTTCATTTCACCCCAACTGATTACAATCCATTTTGGCAATCCTATTTCTTGCACAGAATCCAATAACAAAAATCAATTTATAGCATTATGCAATGTTGCCAAGGTAAAAATGCACCTGGCAGTCACAAACTGCAAAAAAAGTGCAATTCTTGAATATCTTCCATTTGTGTTATCTGTAAAGAATGTGCGGATAGTGAAATTGTTACTGACTCAGTATGAGATATTAGAGTTCAGATTTCTACCGAGTTTATTGAATTCATTCTCAGGATATAAACTGGTCTCTTCTCTCCACCAGCTATATTTCAAATAATAATGCAGACTGGGTTCTGCAGCTTTGGTTGGGAACCAGTCTAGGAGGGGTACAATTTTAAAATTCAAAACAATATATTACCCTGGTGAAGCCCGGAAAAGATTATGAATTACACAATTGAGTACAGCATTGGGTTATGAACTAGATGATCCTAACAGTGACAGAGGACTGACCAAAATTTACTCCTAATTCTAAGATGAAGAGTCATCGACATATTGAGTTGGCCAAAAAGTTTGTTCAGATATTAAGCAAAGAATTTACTTTGGACTACAGTTATTTCTTTTGTTATGCATATTGTAACAGACATAACGTTTTGACCAAGTACACTCTGGTCATCTTCAAAAGTTTCCTATTGACTGATACAGGATAACTTGCATGTTCTTTTCTTATATTGTGCTTGTGATGACAGTTTTATATGATGTCCTTATAGAACAGAAGATATCCCATAAGCCGAAATACTGGTCAAATGAAGATGATTGAAAAGCATTAACTGAAACGTTGTATAAAATAATCAAAAAGAAGAACAAGCACTCAAATCAAATAAGTAAAAAATTCCTCATTTCTACAATTAGAAACAATATTATGAAAAAAGTGCTAAGAACACGCTGTGGTATTCTGATGTCGAAAATATCCAACAATGATAGAGGCACTGGTTCTTTAGTATTAGTCTATGTTTCTGAGACAAGGTCATATTTACAGTATTAACATTATTTGGACTATTGTCCTCATCTTTGTTGCCATTTGTACGACAATTAATGAGAGATCATCCTATTTGTTTATATTTCTGAGATGAGGTCATATTTACAGTATTAACATTATTTGGACTATTGTCCTCATCTTTGTTGCCATTTGTACGACGCTTAATGAGAGATCATCCTATTTGTTTATATTTCTGAGATGAGGTCATATTTACAGTATTAACATTATTTGGACTATTGTCCTCATCTTTGTTGCCATTTGTACGACGCTTAATGAGAGATCATCCTATTTGTTTATATTTCTGAGATGAGGTCATATTTACAGTATTAACATTATTTGGACTATTGTCCTCATCTTTGTTGCCATTTGTACGACGCTTAATGAGAGATCATCCTATTTGTTTATATTTCTGAGATGAGGTCATATTTACAGTATTAACATTATTTGGACTATTGTCCTCATCTTTGTTGCCGTTTGTACAATATTTATGCTGTTGTACGCTCCAGCTTTCTACAGCTAATAACTGGCAGCATTGGGAGTTCAATACCAGGCTACAGCAGTGGTGAACAAGTAACTTGCAGGGTTAAAGGGAGATAACTCATAACTTCCAATTGAGGCATTATTATGCAAGGAATGAAGATTATATACCCCAGTGGTTGTAATGAAGGGTTCGGTTGGAAATTCCTAGCACCTGAAGAAGGTTGGAGAATACAACAGCCAAAACGTCGTACAAATGGCAACAAAGATGAGGACAATAGTCCGAATAATGGAAATACTGTACTGGTTCTTATACCACTTACTCATTGCAATCATCTAGTGGGTGAAAATTCCATCCAGGGATCAGATAATAAAATAATATATAATCATTTCACCCCACGCAAGGCAAAAATGCCACTGGTGTGCAGGAGGTTACAGTGAGAGAATCAAAAAGGGACAGGAGATGTCCAAGAAAAAAGATGGATGGGAATCAAGTAGATAAAAAATGACAATTGACACTGCATTTAAACTTTTGAAGATTGTAGCTGTCAGGGAAGTGTGACACAGAGATCCAAAGGTGAATTGGCATGGCAAAAGAAGCATTCCAGAAGTTAAGTAAAGTATTAAGAAACAGGACAATTTCACTAGAAACAAAGAAGATAGTACTGGATTGCTATGTGATGTCAGTTCTTCAATATGGCAGTGAATGTTGGACAATATCATCAAAGATGAGGGAAAGACTCAAAGCAACCAGAACGTAGTTCTACAGAAGCATACTGGATATAAATTGGGGGATCAGTTCCATATTACAATCAATACATAAACTGACCCCTCACTTTGTGGTCACAGCAGTTTCTATACATTTATATTCCTGAGATCCAAAAGCACAAGGAAGCATTCCAGGAGCTGAGAAGAGTTTTAAGAAACAGGACAATTTCGCTAGAAACAAAGAGGAGAGTACTGGATTGCTATGTGATGTCGGTTCTTCAATATGGCAGTGAATGTTGGACAATATCATTGAAGATGAAGGAAAAACTTGAAACAACTGAAATGTGGTTCTACAGAAGGATGCTGCGGAGATCATGGACCGAGCATGTGAGCAATGATGAGGTTTTGGTAAGGATGGAAACAAAAAGGAAATTAATACTGAGCATCAGGAAGAGACAGCTAAAGTTCCTGGGACATGCAATGAGGAAAGAGGGCTTGGGGAACCTGATACTAACAGGCCAGATAGAGGAAAAAAGAGACAGGGGAAAGCAGTGGATAACATATTTGCAGGACCTGATCAGGTAGATGACAGAACGAGGGCTGTGTGGAGTAACAGGAGAAAGTGTGCTAAGATCCACAAGGTATAGGGAGACGTGGAAAGCCATGATCGCCTACGTCCTGAAAGGACAGGGCACATAGAAGAAGAAGAAGAAGCTATTAGGGAAGTAAGCAAATAGAAGTCAATTCCACAATTGGGAAGTGCAAGAAAATAAACTGTTAAAGTAGAAGAGGTGGTTACATGTAACTATTTCTAAAAGAGTGGGATCTTAATGCCAATCTAGTAGCAGAAGTAAATATAAGTGGTCAGTATACCAAGAGAAAAAAGCTCCTCAGAGCAGTTGCTATGAAAATAGTTGTAGAAAAGACAAAGGGAAGCCATATTATATTGGTGCAAAAGTGACTGAAGGCAGGAAGCCAAGTCAGGATTAATTTTATTGCAAATAGAGGAATAACAAGAGCACCTGACCAGATATGGTAAAGTATTTAATGCATTGACAAATGATAAAGTTTATAAATGAGCAAAATGGATTCTGACAAGAAAAACTTCCTGGCCGAACACAGTGAATCAATCTTCGTAGCAGTAGATGCATCTATGGATTCAATATTGTTTGTCTAAATTTCTAAAATGTGGTATTGTAATTATTTACATTGTTCGGACTGTTGACCTTATCTTTGTTGCCATATTCACCACATTTTGGCCATTGTGTGCTCTGACCTTCTTCAGGAGATTCTATGAACTTCAAATCTAAGAAAATATTTTCTGGCTTTAAATAACCTGTTAAAAGGTTGATAAACTTTAAACAACAAATCAATTAGTTTAAGTGGGCGAACAACTGGCAGCATTTTATGTTTATACAGAGAGAAGGAAATGCTTTTGAGGAGTGACAATTTTTTTTCGGGTTGGTGAAGTGAGTGCATTAGTGGAAGTGGCAGGTAGCAAGATTAATAGAGAGGCTGATGAAAATATCACAACCTCTAATTTTCACAGCCAAAAAATGAAAGAAAGAAAAAAAAAAAGAAAAAGAAAAACAGAAAACCCCGACACAATTATGTGGAAACTGGAATTTTGCTTATAATAAAGGAGCTTTTCATACATCTTCACCAACAGATGACATTAAAAAAAGGCAAAAAAAAAAAAAAAAAAAAAAAAAAAGCGAAAAAACAAAAAAGGACCTTGAACTACCTCTCAACATAATTGACTACTGTCAGCTTGGGTTGGCTTATCAGTCACTAGTCCACAGATATTTCAACATAGGAGCGTCAATTTGTAACATCATACATAAAGCTTGGAAAAAAGAAAGATGAAACAAAAAATTAATAAAGTCAAGGTTCATCATCTCTTATTCTGTGTTGATGCAAGCATTGCAGCCACAAACATTTATTTACTTCAGCATATTTTTAACTTCTGCATATGGTGCATAAATTCACATGCACACACGTATATTTTTATTCCTTCAACGTTAGTTTTAATGGATCCCCGTATTTGAATAAATGCTCTATCTTTATCTTAAACAGTTTTTATTTCATCAGTCAGCCGGTCCACTAAAAAAAAAAAAAAATCTTAATAAAGAAATGTGCCCTTTGGCAGGGCTTGAACCTAAATCTCCCTTTTGCAGCAGAAACAAAGCTGTTATCAACTAACCACCATAGACAATCACATCTACCTCCCATTAGCATGGGACGGGCTAGCCTCCCAGAGAGTAAAATACTACGCCTCCTTGGCTTTACACTTTCAGTGGACCTCAAATGGAATGACTATATCGAATCCATTGCCAAATCTGCCACTATGAAAGTCGGCTCTCTGTGCAGGGCCTGGAAGTTTTTCCCACCTGAATCTATTCTGCACATATACAAATCTACCTAAAAAGTTGTAGTAAGGGGTTCAATTGAGTCCTACTTGTTATTACAAAAAGTTTTAATTCATGAAGTAGTCGTAAAAATAAGGAAATTAGAAATAGAATGTTTAGAAGATGCTAGAATGTCTGAGAAAATTCGAGTAAAATCTAGAGAATTCTAAAGAATTCTAAAATATGCAAATTAGGTGTTAGCCTCTATAAAAATAGGTTTTGGAAGAGAGTAGTCAGTCGTTAACAGGATTTACTGACACTATCAACTCCAGCCTGATTCATGGATCTGTGCATCCAGCCGAAAGAATCTCTAAGAAAAGTAGCTGACCAACTAAAACCTGAAAGAGAACCTCATGGAACTATATGGATATATAGGTTATTTTGACTCTTTCATTGACCAAACTAATAAATATTCTTTATATACACATTTGAGGATTTCCAAAAAGTATAGCACTTAAACTTCTTTGCTATCTTAACTGAGTAAAGATATTTGTCTCCTTCCTTCCCCTTTGTAACACTTTGCCTGCCAGTCGTAAACTCTGTCTTCCTTCTTGAATGCAAAAACTGTATTTATTTAATGTTTTGGTAAATTAAATATTTGTCATTTATCCCTTAATAAAAAATAAATTAAGTTGGTTCTAAGCTTTCGGCTCACATGAGCCATCTTTCAAGCTCCCACGCAGTGTGACGTCATAGAACCGCATTACAAATTCATGAACTGCATTTGCTATTTTTGGTAACTATTATTGTTGCTTAGCAAAGTTTTGTCAACACAAGATAAAATCATCTTTGATGGTGGATGTTATTGTGTTACCGTCTTAATAACCTCTCTGAAGATGGCTCATGTGAGCCGAAAGCTTAGAACCAACTTAATAAAAAATTATCCAAATGTTGGAGAATTTTTGTCTTTATTTTCACCTGAAATTAAAGCCAAAATATGATGTTTAGAACGGCTTATGATTAAACATAATAGGCATTCATTGTCGCTTATATTTAACAGTATATATTTAGAAAATTATCTGCTGCCTCGATACACACACACATATGGATATATAGGTATTTTTGACTCTTTCATTGACCAAACTAATAAATATTCTTTATATACACATTTGAGGATTTCCAAAAAGTATAGCAATTAAACTTCTTTGCTATCTTATCTGGGTAAAGATATTTGACTCCTTCCTTCCCCTTTGTAACACTTTGCCTGCCAGTAGTAAACTGTCTTCCTTCTTGAATGCAAAAACTGTATATTTGTAATTATTTTTATTTAATGTTTTGGTAAATTAAAAATTTGTTTGTGATTTTATCTCTCAGCTTTTGTTAATCAAAATTTTTTTTTCTTTTCTTGCACTTAACACGTAACAAAATATATTTCTTAAGCATTATTTTTAGTTAATGCTCATCATTTGATTAGATACATCATTTCTTTTAAAAATCTTATTAAAGAAAAATATGCACTCTCTAGCATGATACGAATTTGTGCCCTCCTTTGCAGGAGAAACTGTTGTTAGATCCAAAATATGGTTTAGACGAACTTGGCCAGAATCAAATAGTGCTTAATAAACCCAAATTTTTCTTTGATAAGATTTTATGAATATTCAGACCAGTAATCAAAGATAACTATATTGTTGGATAAAATAGACGGAGCATCTACTTTAATATCAGTATCGACTGAAAGTGACATTTAAGCCATAAAATCTGGAGGATTAATAAAAAAAAAAAAACATCTATTATATATATATATATATATATATATATATTATTTGAAGACAAGTTATTTTGAGGTCGTAAAAATAACTTGTTTCCAAAAGGAAAATATTCAAATGTTCTCCAATATAATTGTATTGAACACTTTTTAATACAACAATGTACTGGTCTAATTTAATTAGGACCAAAAACTTATATATATATATATATATATATATATATATAGATACATATATTGATTGTTTAATACTTAGTTCTTGGTCATAATAGGGTTAGGCCAGTACACATGTGTATTAAAAAGTGTCGACTGTGCCAATAAGAAAAATTAGAAATGATGATATTCTCAAATAAAGACGAACTGTTAAATGAAAGAACCTAAATTATGACTAAATGCATCCACACTAAGAAATACCTCTTCATCCATTGATGAAAATGTCATAATCCGTTTTAATTTAAGCATTGCGCATTCATAAATTCCCTACCAAGTGAACCTTCAAATAAAACAATGTTACAAGAGTGTTCTTAAAAGGAAAAAGGGTAAACGGTAAATTCAGTTCTTAAAAATCGCCTGAAGACACCACTCATAATAGAAACCTGGATAGCAAAATAACTCATTTAAAAATGGAAAATATATATATATATATATATATATATAAAAATGACAGATGAGTAGATGATCCTTTTATTTAAGTAGATGATCTGTTTTAGCATGAATGTCAATTTCTAGTGGAGTGAATTGAATCCTGGTACTTTTTTTTTTACCACAGACTGTGCCCAACTGACTCTACTATACTGTGAATTCAACAAAATAAAAATATAAATTGGCGACAATTTACCCATCGCATAATGCGTGTGTGTGTGTGTGTGTGTGTGTGTGTGCGCACACACATGCATACACACACACACACACATGCATATGTGTATTCTAGGCAGCAATCACTCTTATGCAAGTTTAAAAAACAGAAAAGGTGTTATGTTTAAGGTCTTTACATAATTTTTCATGTGATCTCATAATGTTTTTCTTTTTAGAACATAAATTATGTAAAAATTGTCCAAATGTTATATTTCTCCAAGCAATTTCGGCTATACTTTTAGCCGTTATCAAGGATAAATTTTATTTAATTTTAGTTAAATATATAGATCATTGTATATATGTATATAATTTATAATTTATGCCAACAAAATTCCTTAAACCACCAAAGAAAAATTGAAGGCCAGAATTATGGAAGCATTCACCAACTCAGACAAGGAGACTGTCCAGAATATATGTAGAAGACTCCATTAGTCATCTGGAGGACATGGTTAAAGCCAATGGTGATTTTATTAAATAAATTTACTCTTTAGTATTTCAAAATACTTTTGTGTAATTTTGTGAAGTATATCTGTTCAAATCAGACGTCAGTGTTATTTTCATTTTTGTGTAATTTAGATGACAATTTATCCCTGGTAGCCTGTATATGTCATCAGCAGGCATTGTTAAGTTTCATAAGGACACGTAAGTAGTTTTAAAACTGTTTATCATATATTAATTGGGTAATTCTATTTTAAAATAACTCATTAGTGTTATTTGATGATTACAGTTTATTTTGAACGAACGACTGCATAAAGAAAAACAGATTCTTGGGTAATTTAAAAAAAAAAATTAACGAACTTGATTAATCTCAATTTTGGAAGGTTTTCTTGGAATTTCAGATTTGCTAATGTCAAGAAAATAATCTGTTTTAAAATCCAAAATGCATTAGGCTCCAGGATAAAAAAAAAATCGTAAAGTTGTTAGATTTTTAAAAAAAAACTGAAAAAAACAAAGTTTCATTCCAAACATAACAACCGTGATAGCAAAATGATTTTATGAAAGACTGATTTGTTTCAAAAAACATTTTGCTTATTTGACAACATTCATGATTAAGTTCAAATTCTGCTCCCAGCAACTCTGTCTTTCTCTCTCTCTCTCATTTATATATATATATATATATATATATATATAAAGGTATAGACATAGAAAGCCTTGGCTTTTGAATTAGGTATGTTTGGTGGGTTTGCCTTTTCTTTATTTTCTTTAGTTGTCGTTGGGTTTTTTCTGTTTTCATCTTCGCAATTATCAATATTTTACTTAAAATTTGTTTTCTTAATAAAAGTTCTCCCCTATTTGTGTTTGGTATCTTCCATTTTTGGTCACTTGGGTTCTTGAGTTCCCTTTATCAGGTCGTTTGTTTCTTTCCTCGTTAGTCAGCTTTCCCTGACAATCCACTTAGGTGAAACCTTGGTAGGTTTGTTGGCTCACTAGGTATACTTTATTTATTCTGCTCTACCTAAGTATTGAGCACTTTTTTGTTTTTTGTTAGTTGATTACTCGTCCTGGGTTGTTTTCTTTGGGCTATTTACTGACTTGGTCCGAATACGTTTGATTGATGTTCATGTGCTTAGCTCTGTCTTTTTTTATAACCATTTTTCCTTCCATGTAGATCCGGAGGGTTTTTCGACATACGTATAGTTAAAAGCTTGTCTTTATATATAAATATATATCTGTGTGTGTGTGTGTGTGTGTGTGTGTGTGTGTGTGTGTGTGTGTGTGTATATATATATATATATATCTCACTCCCTGATGATGGTGCATGAAGCACCAAAAATTGATAGAATTTGAGCCGCAGTCTGCAATTGTCATTTTGTGCTGTGTCACTATATATATATATATACAAATTAAAATGTATCTCAACAAACTTAACAATAGCTCTAACAATAATGATAATATTAATAATAATGGTTGACATCAAAATAAACATAACACTATTAACTTATACTATTGCAACCAAATACATAATAATTATAAACAAGATGAAAAAACTCTCAAAAACATAATACGTAGAAATGTTAAACCAGTGGATAGTAATAATCAAATTAAACTCATTATATATTACAAAAAGTTTAAAACAATTGACCTCATAGTCTATAATAACCCAACAGGCACTAAACTAAATTCCTTACAAAAAACCAATGTAGTGTACCAATTTACATGCCCATTCAGAGATTGCATCTCTGATACTACTCAAAAACCTAGTACATATATTGGTTTTACCACAACCACGCTCTCCCGTAGACTTACATGTCATCTTTCTGATCAGAGTACTATTAAACAACATTTCTCTGAAAAACATAAACATGTAGGTAATATCAGACAGATTTTGGTCAACAATACGGTGATCCTTACTCATACACACAGTAAGAGGAACCTGCAGATATTGGAGGCCATGTACATCAAATCAAAACAACCAACACTCAATAAAATCAACTTTAAAATAGGAAATAACATATTACATTGCATTTGACTAGATGGTTTTGTTGTCATTTCGCGCTATCCCGCGGTGTGACGTCATAAAACCGCATCGCAAACTTAAGAACTGCGTTTATTATTTTTGGTAACTATTGCCGTTGCCAAGCGGAGTTTTATGTCAACACAAAATAAAATCGTCGGTGATGGTGGATTTTATACTATTTCAGTTTAAACTACCTCTCTGAAGATGGCTCATGTGAGCCGAAAGCTTAGAAGAAAACCAATAAATAATTATCCAAATGTTGGAGAATTTTTGTCTTTATTTTCAACTGAAATTAAAGCAAAAATACGACGTTTAGAACGGCTCATGATTAAACATAATAGACATTCATTGTCTCTTATATTTAATAGAATATGTCTAGAAAATATATATATATATATATATATATATATATATATATATATATACACAGGATATAGGCGATCGTGGACCTCCCCTAAGACCTGTTTTTTGCTAGTGTCACTGGATTATTATTCTGCGACTGTTCACAACAAATTAAAAATAACTCTTGGGACATGGAATATCAGAATTATAATATCACATGATACGCTAGCATAATGGGTGTCGATATCAATTTGCCTTGCAACTATATATATATATATATATATATATATATATATATATTATTCAACGGAACATGTTTAAAATAATATATATATATTATTCAATGGAACATGTTTAAAATAATATATACAAATAAATATACATATATATATCATTCAATGGAACATGTTTAAAATAATATATATCTATAACACACATCCTCTAGATATGCGTTATAGATATATATTATTTTAAACATGTTCCATTGAATGATGTATATATGTATATATATGTTATATGTTATATGTATATATATGTTGTGGCGCAGTGGATATCGGCTCGGAACGAGAAATCGGGTAGCCGAGTTCGAATTCCAGCTGAATTCATTGCTTTCACTTATGCGCAAATACCCTTGGGAAAGGTATTAATCCGTCTCTTCCCTCCAGTCATGGGTTAAATAACAGGACAGATTGGGTTCTATAGCCTTGGCTGGCAACCAATCTACCGCAGAAAGCACTGGCAACCTACTGCGGGATAATCTTCTGCCCAGTCAGTCATGTCTCTTTCGAGACATGCTCGCCCAGGCGTGTATCATGTATGGCACTTAACTGACTGATATATATATATATATATAACAGAAAATAAACAATTGAACTAAAATAATTTTATGTGATTTACTCAACATCACAATTTGACATCACAAGCTCTACAATGTATCTAATGGTATCTCCTGCCAAGCAGCTTGTATTTGTTCCCAAAGTGTGTCTTGCGAAGTAACATTAGATTTATCAATTCGATAGGGGGGAATAAGAAAAAAGTCAGTCATATCCAAGGATAATAGAATAATGAGTAGTTTCAAAATAACTTGTTTAATAGAAAATAGGAAAAATTAAATATAATTTCTTTTTAATAAATTTCTTTTACACCTAGTTTTAAATAATCAATATTTATTAGGAATTTACTTGGCTTTTCACCCTGTATTTGAATTTCAGTGAGGAAAAATCACCCCTATCCTTACACATTTGCACACTACCGGTAGTGTGCAAAAGTGTTAGAACAGGGGTGATTTTAAACTTTATTTTGATGCCTCATAGAAGATAAAATAGTTCTTATCTTAATACTTTTCCACAGTACTGTATATATTATTCAATGGAACATGTCTGAATATATATATCTCTAATCTAAACTTATTTATAAATGAAATTTTGTGTGTGTGTGTATATATATATGTATGTATATATATATATATATATATATATGGCCGTTACCTATAGACTCTGAAACGGCTGAACCAATTTTCTTGAAAATTTACATAACTGTACTGAATATCAATTATATATATATATATATATATATATATATATATATATATATATAAAAGGCAACATGTTTGTGTATGTGTCTGTTTATCTGCCTGTATGTCTGTATTTTTTCAGCCCTTTTATTTTAGTTTTTGCTTCAGGTTTGGCTCTAAGTAGGTATGATTATTGTTCTTAGTCTCAGCCATGATACCATTTACTCAGAGGACTTATTTAGCCTTTAAAATTCAGTTTACAACGGAAAAAACTTATTTGACATCGATACCAGGAAATCAAAATTTGACTTACATCCATTCATTTTTCTTTCAGTCTACAGTTTGGCTTTAACTGGAAACAACTATTGCTTTTTAGTCTTTCATACCAACGTCAAAAGAGCCTGAGCTCCAGGACCATAGATTAGTTTTAAAGATTTCATTACACCTGAGCAACACCAGGCTATACTGCTAGTATACATATATATATATATATATATATGAGAGAGTGAGAGAGAGAGCATTTTCCAAATGTTCTTCCAGAAAGACATGAGGAATGAGAAAAACTAATGAGAATTACTGTTTTTTTCCAAATACAGCCATTAGCTTGGGTGGCTACAGAATTCCTGTTGAAGGTTTTCTGTTCATGACTGTCTCTTCAACACCCACAGTGACAACCTGTCATCTATACTGAGATCCTGATGAGTAGAATTAAAAGTTTCTTAGAGAAAGCTCATAATATGGCATGATCAACAGTTTGAAGAAAGCCAGTATGTCCTTAAAACCTCAGTCACAATGACTGCTGGCTTTGTGCTAGCACAACCATTGGCGGCTTCCAAAAAGTTTAATTCACAAGACTTCTGCTATGGTTTTCAGGAAAATCCCTGCTGGGTTTGTCTCCATTGAGAAAACAACCATGGTTAAAATACAATGTTTTTTTTCTCATGGTTTGGTCACTACTGTTGTAGCCATTTGGACATATGCCCACAGAAAAGATTTACTTTCATTAAAACTGACAGAAAAAAAAAAAAAGAAAGGAAACAAAAAAGAAAGAAATTAGAAAATGAAATTGACTAAGGAAAACAAACAGAACAGGATGGAAACAAAAGAAGCTCTAAAATGAACATTGTAAATTCCCAGTTTCGGTTATTTTGCAATTTGAATAAATAACAAAACTTTTTATTTTTTTAAAAATCTCCAATTTCTTTCCCAAAATATACTGCAGTATACACTTGATAAGAAAAAACAAATTAGGTATTGAATTAGAAAATCTTTCTTTATGTAGTTTATTTTGACCAAGCAAGGTTTTACATAACGGATTGGCTTAGAGTACAGGCCAGGGCAAACAACATTTTTTTAAAACTTATTCTAATTTTAGGCAGTTTCTTCATAATATCTGGAATATTCTAACAAAAATTTTTCTTGATGAATAATGAATTGACAAGAATTGTTTTTAATTATAATTAGACTTTTACACCGACGAGTGGCAGGGTGTAATCGATTTCTATTTTTTCCTCAGATCAGCTCATTTGCAGTGGTGTGCAGTAATATTGTGTAACCTAAACAGCTTCTGTGTGAGTAATAACCCAAACAGAGGTTGGAAATAAATAGTAGTATTTAATAAATTATAAAATACAAGATTTGTAAGTTACGTGAAGTAAATAACCACCATTAGTAGAGAACCGCTAGAGAGTAAGCAAACAGCACTCTTTCAATAGAGGCCAATGTATTATATAAAGATTGGGATATACCCATTACTGATTTCATCACACAACCCAAAAATTGATTCATATTTGTTATTTGTTTGTCCTTAAAAAATATTGCATTATTTGTGATTGCATCAGATTTTTATCAAACCCAGACACTTTTGTCTTAACTGTCAATTAGTTAACTTACAGCCATTTTCTGTGATGAACGTTACTTCAAGGAAATGTATGAAAATTGTAATGCTGCATGAACACACTGG
Source organism: Ascarosepion bandense (assembly GCA_037127315.1). Classification (NCBI taxonomy): domain Eukaryota; kingdom Metazoa; phylum Mollusca; class Cephalopoda; order Sepiida; family Sepiidae; genus Ascarosepion; species Ascarosepion bandense. The sequence goes on along the minus strand of JBBBDQ010001528.1, from coordinate 1,390,392 downwards.
CAAGCCTTAGAGGGCAATCAGATATTGTTGGTGTCAACTTTCAAATATCATCAAGGCAAAGAAACAAACTGGACCCATCTGTGTAAAACAAAGAAAAATGCGATCGGAAGAGAAAAACAATGCTAAGAGACGACGTATATATGATCAGATAAAGCATGAACAACTAGAAGAGAAGTGGCAGTTAAATTTGCCTATTTTGGTGGTAAAAGGGTGGGACCTTGATGCTTATCTAGGAGCACGAATAAATCCATGGGGTCAGGGTACCAGGGAAAGAAGTTCATCAGGGCAGAAGTAGTGAAAATTATTGTAGAAAAGACAATCACGTCTCTTCGGTGAGAAAGTGACTGAAGTCAAGATTGATTATGTTTATACTAGCAGTATAGCCCGGCGTTGCTCGGGTGTAATGAAAGCTTTAAAACTAATCTATGGTCCTGGAGCTCAGACTAAAGAATATTTGTGTGAAGTTTGGTGAGAATTGGATAAAAATTGTGGATTTGTATAAAGGACATACAGACAAATAAACAGACACACACACAAACATCTTGCCTTTTATATATATATATATATATATATAAAATCGATTTTCTACACTATTGTAAGAATTGCAACCTTAAAACTTCTGAATATCGTTTCTTATGTCTTTTTCTATGAGTCTATCAAATTTGATTAAAATTGGACCACTCCTTCTATAACCCGATTTTTTCGATTATCGATATTTATCGGGGGTATCTCAACACAAAAGTTAGCTAAGAACACTCGCAGACACTTATAGTACAACTGTGTAAATTTTCAAGAAAATTGGTTCAGCCGTTTCGGAGTCTATAAGTAACAGATACACACAGAGTTCCATTTATAAATAAGTTTATATATATATATATATATATATATATATATATATAGCCTTGAAATTTGAAAAGGGTATCACTCAAACAGTGGTCGAGAGCAAGGGAAAATTTAATTGCCTTAAAGTCATTTGACTTAACTGACTCCATTTTCTTAATAGTCATCTTATGTAAACATAGCATGAATTGCTGACAGAAAACAAAAAGTCAAACTTTAATTAAAATTTCAAATGTGTTAGAAAAATTTTTTAAATTTAAAAAAGTAAAATTCAATCTTTCCACTTAATAATAGCATAAACATTTTGATGATAAAAACTTTGTTTTTATTAAGTTTCAGCCCTTTTAACATCATGATATGGGGTTTTTTTGGCAATTGAGTGGAGGTACCTAAATTTGTAGTTTCTTTCTTCTGTTTGACTACCAACATCCATCTCATAGATGATAAAAAATAACAAATCTGATTTTCTCAACAATTTTCAATAAAAAATTACACATATAATTTGCTTTTTGGTGCGTGGTTGAAAGAAGGATGGGTATCTTTTTTCTTTCTTTCAAATGTTCAGTTTTACTTTTCGTAAGCAGGGAGAAAATACAGGATAATATTTTTCCAAATTAAAAAATCTGTGAGCATCTTTAATCTGAGTGACAGAGACATTTAACTCCACTCTGGAGGCGTTAATTAAATGAACGTTTAAACTGACTGTCATTGTCGGTAACTTGTGAATCTTCAAAGGCTTACTTTTGGGATGCAAAAGGAATTAGAATTCCTGTTATTTTTAATCGACCGCGGGCAAGTAAAGCTATAAACTTTAATCACCCAATTAAGTTTTTAATCGACTGAGTCGATCGGCTGAGTGAAATCTCAAAGGCTATATATATATATATATATATATATATATATATATTTGTAATAGAAATGATAAAATTGAACAGTACTTTAATTCCTGTTCAATTTTAAATCTATTACAAATAAAAATTCTAATGCTTGTTAAAATATTTAATCATCAATATAACTTCCATTGTTTCTAGGAACTTATTCCATGTGTAAACAAGTTTGTAGATGTCATGTTTGTAAAATTCTCCAAGTTTTGATGTCAAATATGAGATGACCTCATGTTCACTCTATTTTCATTATGTTAGCATTAAACCCTCGAAATTGTTCTGCAATGATCTAAACAAGCGAAATGTTGGGAGAATATAGAGAATGAAGCAGTTTTTTTCCCCAGTAAAACTCTTCTAAGAGATCTTTAGTCAATCATGCCATTTGAGGATGGGTATTATCGTGCTGTAGGATTAATATCTTTCTGTTGATTCAAAACGGATACTTTCTATTTCTTTCTGCTTCCAAACAACAAATTTGTTGGCAGTAGAGATCAGTGTTGCTTGGTTGTTGCCTAACATTTCAAAAGGAATGTTCCTTGAATATCTCACCCTACACTCAGCACGAACTTATTTTAATAAAGTTCTTCTGCCAGTTGCTGAATATGCCCGTTTCCATGACTGATCCACTGACAATGATGTTTAACGTTATTGTAAAGTGGGTCAGTCAGTTAAGTGCCATACGTGATACACGCTTGGGCGACGCAGTAGGTTGCCATTGCTTTCTGCGGTAGACTGGTTGCCAACCAAGGCTATAGAACCCAATCTGTCCTGTTATTTGACTTATAGCTAGAGGGGGAAAAGATGTATTATATTGTTAAGTAGTAATTAGTGGGGGATCAGTTTATTACTTCATAACAATATAAAACTGATCCCCCACTTTATGCCCAGTAGAAACCTCAATCATGATTTCCACTATTATATTCAGTCAGTCAGTTAAGTAACATACGTGATACACGCTTAGGTGATCATGTCGCGAAAGAGACATGACTGACTGGGCAGAAGATTATCCCGCAGTAGGTTGCCATTACTGTCTGCGGTAGACTGGTTGCCGACCAAGGCTACAGAACCCAATCTGTCCTGCTATTTAACCCATAACTGGAAGAAAGATACAGATTAATACCTTTCCCAAGGGTATTTGCGCATAAGTGAATACAATGGATTCAACTGGAACTCGAACTCGGCTCCCCGGTTTCTCGTTCCGAGCTGATATCCGCTGTACCACAATGCACATCCTTGTACCACAACACACATATGGATAAAAAAAGACCCCAAATTTAATAAAAAATAAATTATTTTTTCCATTAAATTATGTTGTCATTAAAAGGAAAGACCACAGTATTCTTTCCAATTTTTTAAAATCCCTTCTAACACATTCGAAATTTTGGTCAAAAACCTTGTTCTGATTTTATTTAGTGGGTAACCAAATTATTACAAGCGTTTACAATGGAAAACATAATATTACATAACTCAGTTTTTTCCGGTGACAAATACGTTCATTTGAAAATTCTTGCAAAAGCCAAATAATTGTTGGATTTTAATGAAAACGTCAAGAGTTTTTCACAAATGAATGAAATTATTTTTGAAATTGTTATTTTTAAACAATCTTGGCAAAATAGTTTTTTTTTTATTTTGCATCTCTTACCCCACACCCAACTTAAATTCATGAAATTTTAAGAAATTAAATTTTGTTGGGGGAATTGGTTTTATTGGTTAAACACGGAACTCTCTGTAGAATGTAAATCATCTATTATTTCTTTTAAACATTTTATTTTTATTTCCAAAAATCTGCTTCCAATAGTAAAATAAAAAAATGCAATATAACTATGACGTTATTTAATTTGATGAGCTTTTAATAATATAAATTAAGGACATTATCGTCAAAAGAAAAAGATTTTTTTTCAATAAATAATGAAATTGTTTTTTAATTATAAAAATTTATAAAAATTCAAAAATATTTTTAAAATACTTCAAAGATTTGTTGGGGTTATTTTATAAACTAATTAAGGGAAAATTTTATCTAGTAACTGAAAATTAAAACATTTAATACAAATCGTTGTGCTTTCCTATTTTCAAAAAAAGTTTAATTTGTTTTTTATGTATTTGAATTTATTTTTTGTATGGTAATTTCTATGGATAATTAAAATGTCATATTTCAGAGTTTCTTCTCTTTGCAAGAAAAAAAATTATACAATTATGTCACTTGTGATTGCCATACATTTATCATAGATCTGTCAACACAAACGGTAGAAAAGTTTAGAAAGTTGAACTCTGTGTTTTAGAAATAGTCTTATTCTAAATGTCATGCTATAAATAATTAATACTTATGTAAATCAGATTAATTTAACATTAAATTTTCAAATTTTCCAAAAACATTTATCATAGATATATATATATATATATATATATATATTTGTAAGATTTTTAAAACTGAGAATTAACTTTTGTTTACAAATGTGTCAATTACTCAAAAGCAGCTGAAAATCTGAAAGGCTAAAAAAAAAAAAAAAAAAAAATTTTGATTCCAATCAATATAATTTCTGTTCGAAATACAGCAGTGTATTTTGCTTCCTAGATATAGTAAATTTAATCATCTACCTTTTTATTAAAACTAAAATAAAAGTTTCAAGAAGAATTTTGTTTTTAAAAATTCAATTTAAAATTTAGTTACCAAAATGAGTGAAAGTACCTATTGTAAAGGATCTATTTCTCATCACACGTAACAAGCCTGTCAAAAAAGAACACTTGGAGTCATTGTGTAAGCAATGACTTATAACAACATACTGGTAATTCTCTGGAGAGACATATCGTACAAACAAAACTCAAAATATTCGTTTAACATAAAAAGGCAATACTTCAAATTTTACTCGAGATTTTCACCTTAAAAAATCAGAAAGAAATTTTGTGCCAAGTTCTGATAGTCGTGAAATATATTAAGTATGTTTCTAAACTGAAGTAAATTTATCAAGGGATTAATTTTTTGCAGTTCATTTGGCATCTTATTTCGTGTTATTGAGAAGGATTTGTCGTATTTCTGCCTGGTCATCACATGCAATTTAATTGGTCTCTTATCCAACAAGTGGCAAATTAACTGATGTGTTAATGTAGTGATTATATGCGGTTGTATAGCCAGTCATTATAAGAGAAGTGAACAAGTGAATTCACAAACAAGATTGGTTTACTGGTATGTCTATTTTTATACAATTGATGTTGTTTTCAATGCTTCAGTCAATGGAAGGGTTTAATTTAACAGTTATTACACCAGTGGTTTTTAGTTTTAAAATTTGTTTTAAGGAGGTGCACACATGTGTGGATATAATGTTTAGTTGCTCATTTCCAAATACCACCAGTCTTTTCGTTTTAATTATCTAACCCCAAAATGAAGCAATAAACCCACTAAGATGCAAGGGTGAACGAATAGGAGAGAAAAAGCATTATTAAGGAGAGAGAACAAAAAAAGAAGAGAAATTAAAATCGAAGATAACGACTGACATTGCATTTAAGTTTTTAAAGCTCAAAGTTGACTGCAAATCAAGACGAACATTCTACAAGCAAGAAATATCAAGGAAGAAACTGTTAGCATAAAACATATGGTTACATCCAGTTATTTCAACTGTAAAATTTTGAGACCTTACAGACAATTTAGTACTGAAGTTAAATTCATAAAGTCTAGGTACTATAGTGAAAAGTTCATCAGAACAATTACCATGAAAGTGTGTTTTATAATGCTGTTTTTGTAATGTTATTCTGAAGAGAATAGTACTATTCTTCTTCTTTGTGCCCTGTCCTTTCAGGACGTAGGCAACCATGGATTTCCACGTCTCCCTATCCCTGGTGGCCACAAAATGAGGGATCAGTTTATATATTGATTATAATATAGAATTGATCCCCCATTTTATATCCACATCATAATTTCTTACAAACAGTTGGCATATATATTCTTCTATGTGCCCTGTCCTTTCAGGACATAGGTGATCATGGCCTTCCACGTCTCCCTATCCTTTGTGGCTCTTAGCACGCCTTCTCCTGTTACACTATCCAAACCCCACTCTGCAATCCACTAGCCCAAGTAAATCTAGAATATAAATATATAAAAACTAGCATGGCCACAAAATGAGGGATCAGTTTATATATCGATTATAATATAGAATTGATTCCCTATTTTATACCCACATTATAAGTTCTTATAAACAGTTGGCATATATATTCTTCTTCCATGTGCCCTGTCCTTTCTGGACGTAGGCGATCATGGCTTTCCACGTCTCTCTATCCCTGGTGGCTCTTAGCACACTTTTTCCTGTTACACCATGCAACCCTCGTTCTGTCATCCACCTGATCAGGCCCTTCAAATATGTTATCTGCTGCTTTCCACTGTCTCTTTTTCCCTCTATCTAACCTGTTAGTATCAGGTTCTCCAAGCTCTCCTTCCTCATTACATGTCCCAGAAACTTCACTTATCTCTTCCTGATGCTCAATATTAATTTCCTTTTTGTTTCCATCCTTTCCAACACCTCGTCATTGCTCACATGCTCGATCCATGATATCCGCAGCATCCTTCTGTAGGACCACATTTCAGTTGCTTCAAGTTTTTCCTTCATCTTTGATGATATTGTCCAGCATTCACTGCCATATTGAAGAACTGACAACATATAGCAATCCAGTACTCTCTTCTTTGTTTTTAGCGAAATTGTCCTGTTTCTTAATACTTTACTCAACTTCAGGAATGCTTTCTTCGCCATTCCAATTTGCCTTCATATCTCTGTGTTGCACTTTCCGTCTTCCGTTAGAACACTTCCCAGGCAAGTTTCAGCATCTTCATGTAAAGTCAGCCTACTAAATGAATCATTCAAATAATATGCAATCATGATCTTGAAACAATTCTCTGAAGTAATTCACTCAAAAAACAATCTCTTCAATGATACACAACATGGAACACACTCAGATTTCTGTCTGGGGGCTTTATATACTAAATAGTCATGGCCACATGATCCTAATAGCAAAATTCAATCAATGGTTACATTTCTTGCATGGAGATCCATGTTCAACCACATGTGTAGGTATCAACACTTTCTTCCTATATATATAGAAAAGGCAAAAAAAAGCTACATTACGGCAGTGGGAAAGAGACTGAAGCTGAGATGTTAGGTCAAGGCCAAGAATATAGCAGATACTTTAGATTTTATCAAGAATCTCTAAATAGTAGGAGCATCAGACCAGATGTGACAGTAATATATATATATATATATATATATATATATATATCTTCCATTTGTAAATAAGTTATTACGCAACCTAGGTTTCTACCATGTGGTGTCTTCAGGCGATTTGCAATAACTGATTTTACCATTTATCATTTTTTTTAAAAAATGCTCACGCAAGGGTGTTTTTTTTTTTTTGAACACTCATGTGACAGGGTTTTTTGAACATACAATTTTCAAAATTACAAGAAATTAAAACATTTTCATCCATGATTGCATGAACCTAATAAGTATTTTTTAGTATGGTTACTTAGTAATCCATACTAAAAAATACTTATAATACACGCTTAAAAATTCCCTGCCACGTGAATGTTAAAAAGGTAAACAGTACAATCAGTTATTGCAAATTGTCTGAAGGCACCACACATGGTAGTATTCAAAATTTCTACAATATAATTGTATTGAACACTTTTTAATGCAAATGTGCACTGGTCTAATTTTATTATAACCAAAAAAAAATAATTAAACCATATATATATATATATATGTATGTATGTATATGTAGTATTTACATTATTCGAACTATTGTCCTCATCTTTGTTGCCATTTGTATGATGTTTCGGCCACTTTATGCTCTGGCCTTCTTCAAGTGCTAGGAATTTCAAACCAAATCCTTTACAATCACTGGGGAATATCATTCTCATTCTTTGCATAGTAGTAATGCCAAGATCGGAGGTCATGAGTTATCTCCCTCTAACCCTACAAGTTACTTGTTCACCACTGCTGCAGCCTGGTATTGAACTCACAACTCTTTAGGTCAAGTCACAGGAACAATGGCTGAAACGTTGTACAAATGGCAGCAAAGATGAGGACAATAGTCCAAATAATGTAAATACTACCTCATCTCAGAAATATAAACAAATAGAATAATCTATTATTAAACGTCGTACAAATGGCAACAAAGATGAGAACAATAGTCCGAATAATGTAAATACTGTAAATACTACCTCATCTCAGAAATATAGACAAATAGAATGATCTATTATTAAACGTCGTACAAATGGTAACAAAGATGAGGACAATAGTCCAAATAATGTAAATACTGTAAATACTACCTCATCTCAGAAATATAGACAAATAGAATGATCTATTATTAAACGTCGTACAAATGGCAACAAAGATGAGAACAATAGTCCGAATAATGTAAATACTGTAAATACTACCTCATCTCAGAAATATAGACAAATAGAATGATCTATTATTAAATGTCATATAAATGGCAACAAAGATGAGGACAATAGTCCAAATAATGTAAATATTCTAAGTCCAACCTCATCTCAGAAATATATATATATATGTGTCTATATGTATGTGTGTGTGTGTGTGTATTTACACTTCAATACTGTATTCTTCACAATCTTGAAAATGTACGTACAGATTCTTCTTTGTGTCATGTCCTCTCAGGACAAAAAAAAAAAAAGAAATGGCAAATTTTATGGAATAGTTTAAATTGAAAGTAATATTTATTTCCATTCTAATTAATTTAAATTTAAATCACCAAATTTTCCTAAAATAATGTTTCCGCATAGTATTTTGTTTTTGAACGATTTTTGAAAAAAGGGATTCATTTTGTGTTGACAGATTTGTCCATATGAATGAATTTATTGATTTCACTGATAAGAACAAATTTCTAATTGATTTAAAGCAAATTATTTTGCTTATTAAGAATGTCAATAATAATAATAAATCCCGACTTGGCAGCTCAGATACAGTCTCTTTCTCACCGGCACAATGTGGCTTCCTTGTGTCTCTTCTACAAATACTTTCATGGCTTCTGCTCCGATGAAACCTCCCAATCAGCAGAGGACTTGCTGCCAGATGTAGTTTATCATCATACCCAGGTCCATATATATCATGGCTTCTGCTCCAATAAACTTAGCTCACTGGTGCCTACTATATATAAATTTCCTCGAGCCACAAGATTAACAACTAGGTCCAACCCTTTTACTGTGAAACCAATAAATTGTAAATGCAAATTCTACTCCAGCAGCTTCTTTTCTCGCACTTCCCACTGTCCGTTTACTTGCTTCCCTGACAGCTACAATCTCCAAGTATTTAAATGTAAAGTCAATAGTCATCTCTTATCTCACTAACCTGCATCCTCTCTCTCATGCTCCCTTCTCCATCCACTCCACTCATCAGTATTCTCATCCTTCTCTTACCCACTTTCTAACATTCCCCCTTATCTTGTCACTCTTTCTCATAACTTTCCTCCTATGTAACCCCCTGCAAAACAGTGGCAGTAAAATGCCCTGCTTGGGGCGATATGATTATAAAAAGAAATTTCTATACTATTATAATGTGAATATAAAGTGGGGGATCAATTCTACATTACAATCAATATATAAACCGATCCCTCACTTTTTGGCCACAGTCATCCTTCTCTTTACTTCCTATAACCTGTCACTCTTAATCATAACTTTCTTCCTATGTAACCCCACTGCAAAACCGGCAGTAAAATGCCTTGCTTGGGGCGATATGATTATAAAAGAAAAATTCTATACTATTATAATATGGATGTAAAGTGGGGGATCAATTCTGCACTACAATCAATATATGAACTGATCCCTCACTTTATGGCCACAGCCATCCTTCTCTTACCCACTTCCTGACACCCTCTATAACCTGTCATTGTTTCTCATAACTTTCCTCTTATGTAACCCACTGCACAACAGTGGTAGTAAAATGCCTTGCTTGGATCAATATGATTATAAAACAAAAAATTCTATACTATTATAATGTGGATATAAAGTGGGGGATCAATTCTACATTATAATCTATATATCAACCGATCCCTCATTTTATGGCCACAGTCATCCTTTTCTTAACCACTTCCTATAACCTGTCACTCTTTCTCATAACTTTCGTCCTATATAACCCCACTGCAAAACCGGCAGTAAAATGCCTTGCTTGGGGCGATATGATTATAAAAAAAAAAAGAAGAAAATATTAAACGTAATTAGTTTAAAATTAAACTTGAAAAAAGACCTCTTCCATTTTTAAATTTAGGTATCACGTTTTTAGGGTGGTAACTATTTGATAGATTTGGATGGCTACAAAATATATCGAATTATAAGTCTTCAATATTTTCTCTAACAAAACTTCTTAACATATTATTTACACATCAACATCTTTGTCTAGACAAAGTGTCAATTTATATATAAACAAACAAGAAGGAAGCTTATTGAAAGAAAAAACAAAACAAAACATAATAATTGGATAATGTATTTTTTGTCTTAATTTTAATCTCTCCCATCAAATACAAACCAATTTGGAAATGTTGCCATATTCTCAAGCTTCCAGCTGACTGCACAACCCTCAACAACAGATTTACCCACACAGGCCAATTCTCACCCCATGTCAGCAATAAAGTTCACTAATTCTCCCCAACTTGTTCACCTGGGGAAATAGATAAGCCACCGTGCACACTGACTCATTAATGAGCCAACAATGAAAAACAAATTGAGATAAATGGCAAGGAACGAGAAGATGGCTGTTAAAAATGCATACAAATCAATTTTTTTTTCTACCAAGATACCCGGGTTTAAGGTGCGACTCTTAGTCAATGTGACCGCATATTTTCAGCTTTTTTATCTTTTTTTGCGGTTAATTTGGGTTCCATTATTGCTTAGCTATTCGTGAATGAGAGCAAAACAAGAGTCAGGGAAAAAAGTCTATTTCTACGCCCCGCCCCCCAAAATGATTAAATATGAGAAAATTAAGAGACATCATTGTTTACATAAACTTGTCTAATGAGTTTTTTTTCCCCTTTGTTAATAAAGAGGGGGGAGTAGTGGAAAAAGAGGTGAGAGAAGCGTGAAAAATACAAAAGAGACAGTGGTGAAAAGAGAAGGGAACAGAGGGAGAGGTGGAAAGAAGTAGGGGGAGAGAGAGAGGGGCGAAAAGGGGGGAAGTTGGGCTGGGAGAGAGGGGGTGGGGGCAGAAAGAGATAGGGGAGAGAATGGGGGGGCAGAAAAAGGGGAGCGAATTTGGGGGGGGACAGAAAGAGGGGAGCGAATTTGGGTGAACAGAAAGAGATGGGGGAGCGAATTTGGGTGAACAGAAAGAGATGGGGGAGCGAATTTGGGGTGGGGGGGGGGAACAGAAAGAGATGGGGGAGCGAATTTGGGGGAACAGAAAGAGATGGGGGAGCGAATTTGGGGGAACAGAAAGAGATGGGGGAGCGAATTTGGGGGAACAGAAAGAGATGGGGGAGCGAATTTGGGGGAACAGAAAGAGATGGGGGAGCGAATTTGGGGGAACAGAAAGAGATGGGGGAGCGAATTTGGGGGAACAGAAAGAGATGGGGGAGCGAATTTGGGGGAACAGAAAGAGATGGGGGAGCGAATTTGGGGGAACAGAAAGAGATGGGGGAGCGAATTTGGGGGAACAGAAAGAGATGGGGGAGCGAATTTGGGGGAACAGAAAGAGATAGGGGAGAGAAAGGGGGCAGAAAGAGATAGGGGAGAGAAAGGGGGCAGAAAGAGATAGGGGAGAGAAAGGGGGCAGAAAGAGATAGGGGAGAGAAAGGGGGCAGAAAGAGATAGGGGAGAGAGACTGACTATTATACTCTGTTGTCAACAAAAATATTGCACATGCACAAAATTTAAAATATAAAATGGTGACTATTCACCCATTGCAGGCTGTCTTGACGGAATTCAAAAGCATCTCAGAGTCCTTGTTTGAGAAGAATTATTTTCTACATTCTAACCTCCTTCTCTCTCACTGGTGGAATGCGGCCAGTCACTCACTGCTCTATCACTATTTCCATGGAAAGTGCTCAAATGAACTGCATATCCTGGTTCTACCAGGTGTGAACTTCAAGGCTAGGACCTGCCATATAGTAGTAGCAATCCCCCACCCATATTCCCCGTGTTCCATTGGCGAGAAGTCAGTCCATTCAAACAGTTTCTTTGACCTGTTCAAGTTTAGAGTCGAGCATTATCTTCCCCTCCTATCCATATAAACTACACCTTAGTGTAACCTTGCTATCTTGAGTGGCCCCGGGGCCTTGTACAGAGTAAACCATTCAGTGAAAAAAATAAAAAAATAAAATAAATTCAAAAATTAATTATTCAACACATCTTTTCTTTGTGAAACAATATATATCCACAGATTCAACTCTAACAATCAAATTAATTTTTTTCCAAAACGCGCATCTATTTTATTTTTTTTTTTTGAATTGAGAAGATTATTTCTGATAATGAAGAATTTTGGAGAGTATGGAAGAATGTGATCAACAATCGTGCTTTGATACACTTGAGTCGAGTTATGGTGGATGGAATAAAAAATTTGGTTAGATTTGTTTTTTTAAATTTTAATAAGTTTTACTTACAATTTCAGTAATGAAACACTTTGTCTGAGAATATCCGAATCCTAAATTAAAGTGAGGGATAAAATTTCTTGAAGATTTAATGAAAATGGTGATTGAAATAATGACAATCCAGGTTAAAAAAAAAAAAAATGGCCGTTTGTCTCGTTCATAACTCAAAGGTACCTGGGAAACAAACTTCTACTTCAAACACACAACCTATATTCTCCCCTTGGACAGTCGCTAGATAAGTAAAACGTATATTTACAGAAGCCATTTAATTAAGAGGAGAGAATCAAGTCTTTTCGTACGAGTTTTTCAACTAGTCGATGACATGTTTATCCAAAGATGTGCATTTTGTTATTAAAACAATACATGGATTTATGTTTCTTTTCATACCAGATTTGTTGCGTCAAAGTAAAATCCTGTATGACGTTGGGTCATAATCCAAACAGGAAAAGGCGATCAATAAAGACAGTCAAGTAAACAAATGCAGTGCATTTTCACAAGTCGAACCAGATTCTTGTGTGGGAACAACACCTCTTTCCAACTGTTTCACCCACACAGAACCATGTTGTAACTCTCCCTCATGCAGCAATACATACTGGCAAAAGTTAATAAAATATCTGTATTAATAAGTGGTTCTGCAATCCCAGTGTACTTGTAAAATATCAAATGCCTCTTGCGTTTTTAATGTTCTGAACAATATTCTAGTGACGACTGAATAATTCCAGTTTCTTTATCACAAGAATAATAATTTGCAACAAAATGTTTTAGTTACAAAAAAGTAGATATAGCTATATACCAATCCATGTTGCAGACGTTTGCTCAGACAAGTAAACATTTGATCAACATCCATAGAGCCAACCTGGGATTTATAAAGAAATTGTGCCGAGTTACAGTTTCTGAGAAATGATACATCATCTGAACGAGTATTATCAACAACTTCTGAATAGTTTTGTCTCCCCAATTTCAGAACCAAATGGAAAAGGAATGAAAGGTCCCAGATAAAATTGTACACAAGATATTATGAAAGAAGAAAAAGAACAAAAAATAGCAAACAATGGAAAGGAAAAAGAACTCACATGCAGATAAGTTCACATGTCCTCATTCCGTAATGTTTCAGCATCCAACCAAATAATCTCGAAGTATTCAATGCATCATGACATAAATATTTTAATGGCTCCATGAACTGTTATAATATATTTGTTCATTCGACATTGTTAGATGCTGTCACTAGACTTACTTTTAGTTATCTATCCAGCTTATATCTTCGATTGGGTTCCATAGCCTTAGTTGGCAACCAGTCTACTGTAGAAAGTCATGGCAACCTACTGTGGGAAAATCTCTTGCACAGTAAGTCATGTCTCTTTTGAAACATGATTGCCCAAGAATGTATCAAGTATGGCACTTAACTGACTGACTGAAGAAAACAACAATGAATTCTCATGTGACTCTTTAAGAAATTTTTTATAACATCTATTTTATATAGAAGTGAGCGTTCACTGTTAAAATCAAGGTTGCAAGTATTTTTTTTTTTTTTGTATATTGAAATGGTAAATGTGTTATTACGGAATTCTACGAGAACATCTAAAAATTACGAGTTTATTTTGTTGACTAACTTCATAGGTATAGTTAAAGACAGATTTTTTCAAATGATTTTGAGATTATCAATTTCTTGTTTGTTTTTTCTTATATATGCGTGTGTGTGTGAAAGCGTATGTATATAATTGTAAATATCGATATATATATATATGCAATTTGTTATATATATTATATTATTTATATATTACATATGCGTGGTACTTATTTGAAAGCGCTCAATATCAGGGATAGAGCTGACATATTCATATAGATGGGTGTGAGTTTGTAACCCTGGGTTTCCACACTCTTGCGATTGTCACACAAACAGATTAATTTTTTTTAAAAATTGGCTATATGTAGAGCTGCGTATATTCATGTATTTTTGTGGAAGTGGGAGAAAAATTTTGTCGTCATGACAGACGCAGACATATATACACATTTGTACATCCATTGATGTGCGCAAAGACACATATATGTGTCCGCTCACTGGGGCTCACACAAACATATATGTGAATCGAATCGTGCGTGTGTGTGTGTGTGTATGCATATATATATATATATATATATAGAGAGAGAGAGAGAGAGAGAGAGTGTTTGATTTTCAAACAAGATTAATAGTTAAAATTAAATAATAAATGAAATTAATTACATGTCCATCAATATTTAAACTGACACCAAATTAAAAAAAGTAAGTACATTTTTGGGACACGGCCTTCGTGTAAGCATATATATATATATATTAGTAATTTTGTTAATACAATGGTTTATAAAAGCATTTGTAAAATAAACCATTTTCACCATTTGGTTTTAAAATATCACCTGAAGAAGAAGAATATTGTTCTGAAACATGAAAATTTTGTGTAGTGATATAATTCTTTTATAAACCATTTTAATAACAAAATTACAATATTAAGCTCTACTCTGCATTGAGCACTCTTTATAAAAGTAAATGCATGAACAGTGGGTTTTAATCTGTTCTTTCACTTCCTTATAATATATATATATATATATATATATATATATATATATATATATATCTCAGCATGCAATGTCAGTATAGAAGAATCCAAAAGAGTATCCTGTACATTCAGTGGTAGGATAACTCTCTGAGAGAGCTCAAAATATATATCTATATAAATACAGTGTAACCCTGATATAAGAGAGTTGTCGGGCCCGGATAAAAGTTATCTTATATCCGGGTTTGGTCTATTTTATATACATTACCACAGGCTCTAATTTGGTTCCAGAGAGAATCTCTCTTATATCCGGGTTTATCTTATATCCAAGTTATACTGAACTTATAGAACAAATATAAGAAAAATTAAGGCAGACATGTTATTTCATGGTAAATCGGAAGTATATTTCAGGTGAACCATCATCAACTTCTGTCTTTATTATACAAAAGATTTTACACAAATAAAAACAGAAGCTGATGATGGTTTGCCTGAAATAGGCCTAACTTCCAATTTACCATGAAATAACGTGTCTGACTTAATTTGTCTTACATATATATATATATATATATATATTAGTAATGTATTTCACGAGATTTCACAAGAGCGTCAGTGAAGAGTTTGTTTCCATCATGTGACGCATTTGTGAAGAGAGTTTTTGTTTTTACATCAAGTGACGTTGAAAGTGACAGATTTTTTTAAAATTGTTTGTAAACGAAATAATGCCTGTAAATTTGTTTTAGATAAAAAAATTTTTTAATTGTATCTAAAAAAGTTTCAAAAATATTTTTAAATGTATCTAAAAACGTTTAGTTATTGAAGTATTTGTAAAGATTCAAAGCACCTAAGTCCCTATTTAACCCTAGCTTGTGTGTATTTAATTTTAAAATCCAGTATTTTTCTTTCTTTCTGTGTGCGTATGTAGAACTAAAATTGGAGTCTATTAGTAAACATTTGCAATTTTCTAAGGTGTGACCCGGTTGATTAAAATGTGCTCCTACTGGGGAATATTGATTGTTTTGGCGTATATTAAGGTTGTGATTATTGAAGCAAAATCTAAAGCTATTACCGGATTCGCCAATATATCCACTATTGGGACATATTGAACAAAAGAGGAAGTATATAATGTTTTCACTGTCACAAGTGAGGTGTGGTGGCTGCAATTTGATTTTGGTGTTGGTACAGAGAATATTGTGTCGTTTACCAAATGTTTACAAATTAGGCACCTGGGTTTCTGACATTTTAAATTCCCTGATAGGTTTGTTTTTTTTAGATATTTGTTAGAAGTGAGGATAGTTGATAGGTTGGGTGTTTATTTCATTGCATTTATAGGTGGTTTATCGAAAATGTCTGATTTTCTTGTTTGACTGGAGGTTCTTGTATTCATTTTTTAAATTTTTGATAAGTGTGTGTGAATGTTGATTGTGGTTAAAAACCATGGGAATTCAGTTGTTGTTTTTTCTTTTCTTGTATGTGAGAAGTGTGTTACGATTTATGTGGATGGTTTTATTTAGTGCTTCTTTTATTATTTTTATTGGGTATTTACATTTTAGAAATTGCTTTGTTAGGTTGTTAATGTTGTTTAGAAAATCTGGATGGTCTGAGCATATGCGTTTGATTCTTAGAAATGAGCTGCATACGATAGATGTTTTTAATTTAAGGGGATGACAACTGTTAAAGTGTAGGAATTTATATATATATATATATATATATATATATATATTGAATAATTATAGGTCAGAGTTAAATCAAAGTAGACCAGTAAACAGTTGTTAGAAACAGTGTTAGAAAGTGCTTAATACATGCTTGAACTTCCAGTTATGAACTTATAAACGCGTTAACCATTCAGCCATTAGTAAAAAACAAATTGCCTCACAAAACAGACCATATAACTTCTATAACCCGATTTTTTCAATTATCGATATTTATCAGGGGTACCTTGACATAAAACCTAGCTAAGAACACTCGCAGATGCTTATAGTACAACTGTGTAAATTTTCAAGAAAATCGGTTCAGCCGTTTCGGAGTCTATAGGTAACAGACATACACAGAGAGACAAAGTTCCATTTATAAATAAGTTTATATATATATATCATGGCTTCTGCTTCGATGAATTTAGCTTACTGGTGCCCCCTATAAATGAATTTACTCAAGCCGCAAGATTAGCCAATAGGTCCCACCCTTTTACTGTGAAATCAAAAAAATGTAAACGCAAGTTTTACTCCAGCAGCTTCTTTTCTTGCACTTCCCACCTGTGGAATTCCCTTCCGTTTACTTGCTTCCCCGACAGCTACAATCTCCAAGAATTTAAATGTAAAGTCAATAGTCATCTATCTCTCTCTCATGCTTCTTTCTCTGTCCATTTCACTCATCAGTATTCTCATCCTTCTCTTACCCACTTCTTGACACCCCCTATAACCTGTCATCCTTTCTCATATCTTTCCTTCTATGTAATCCCCTGCACAATAGTTACAGTAAAATGCCTTGCTTAGGGCGATATAATTATAATAAAATATATATATATATATATATATATATATATATATATATATATATATATCTCATAGAACTGTGAAACGTTAAAATTCTTCTAAATAGATATTGTTAAAGAACCCTGTTGCATTTTTAACTTCATTTTCTTGTATATTTTTTTGCCCATGTTGAATATATAAAAAAACAAAAAAAAAACAAACTTCCTTTCTCATAAATTTAATGACTGATACAAACGTATACTTGGTCAATCACTCACAACACCCTTGTGTCAACCCCATATGGAAATACTTTTTGAATCATGGACATGTGTGCATTTGATAGGGTTAGGGAGTTTTGGTAAGGTGCTGACAATACAGCTTTTGCCTGTCAAACCAACATAAAAGAATTTTCATTCTTAAATAACAGAATCAAATAAAAGACTTTGGCACTGAGTGAAACAAACACTGTCATTGCACTTGTTAACATTATAAAGTTGTCAGGAACAACTCAGGATCACTGTTAAGCAGTAGATTCATAATAATCTCTAAGCTTTTATTTCGTATGGTGTTGTGGACCTGGAATAGGTCCGGAAGTAAACTCAAACTCGGGAATTAGTGAAACATATATATTAAACGAAAAATAAATACAGGAGTGTTACACGTCAGTCTGACTGCCAAGTATTAGACTGGGGTGACTCAACCCAACTCAACTCCACCCTGAGAGGTATATTCTCCTAGTATTCATAATAATAGGAAGAGTTCATTATAGTCCAAAAAGGGTAGGTCCCATAACAACCCCATCCGAAGCCTTTACCTTTGCAGGGTTTCAATATCGT
This sequence comes from Ascarosepion bandense, assembly GCA_037127315.1. Classification (NCBI taxonomy): domain Eukaryota; kingdom Metazoa; phylum Mollusca; class Cephalopoda; order Sepiida; family Sepiidae; genus Ascarosepion; species Ascarosepion bandense. The sequence goes on along the minus strand of JBBBDQ010001528.1, from coordinate 1,372,258 downwards.
TTCTTTTTAGGATTGATAATGATAGGATCCATGAACTTCCATTTTCTTTTAGATTGTTGTGGACCTGGGACTGCTTGGGGTATCTGTATGTCGAAGGTGTCGTATATGGTACCCATAACTTCTTCCTGGGGAGTACTGTTGGAGTCATCCAACAGTTGTTTCCTGATTTGTTAGCCCAATGCCGGAAATGAAACATTAACAACTTCTTTGTGAGAAAAAAAAATCACTTTGGTTGATAAGAAAAAATAAATCAATTTACATGTTTTTGTTTTTTTTTTTCCCAAAAAGCCTGCTTTTTTAGGTTGTCGTGTAATCCTGACGTTGGTTCCTCTGCGTTTGTCTTTTTAATGTTCATAAATAAACAAGATCCTTAAATGTTCTTTGTTGCCAGTGTTGTAGACACTGGCCAAAAAAAATTTTTTTTTTCATGATTTCATGCAAAGTTCATTTTTTAGATCCTTCGTTGCTAGTGTAGTGGACCCAGAATAGATCCAGAAGAAAACTCAAACGCGGAAATTAGTGAAACACATATATTAAACGGAAAATAAATACAAGAGTGTTACACATCAGTCTAACTGCCAAGTATTAAACCGGGGTGACTCAACCCAACTCAACACCAAGAGGCATATTTTCCTGGTATTCATCATAATAGGAAGAGTTCATTATAGTCCAAAAAGGGTAGGTCCCATGATAGATAGATAGATAGACAGATAGATAGATAATTGTTGTGGACCCAGAATATGTCCGGCAGAAAAATCGAACTTGGGAATTAGTGAAACATATATATTAAACAGAAAATAAATACAAGAGTGTTACACGTCAGTCTGACTGCCAAGTATTAAACCGGGGTGACTCAACCCAACTCAACACCAAGAGGCATATTTTCCTGGTATTCATCATAATAGGAAGAGTTCATTATAGTCCAAAAAGGGTAGGTCCCATGATAGACAGATAGATAGATAATTGTTGTGGACCCAGAATATGTCCGGCAGAAAAATCGAACTTGGGAATTAGTGAAACATATATATTAAACAGAAAATAAATACAAGAGTGTTACACGTCAGTCTGACTGCCAAGTATTAAACCGGGGTGATTCAACCCAACTCAACACCGAGAGGCATATTTTCCTGGTATTCATCATAATAGGAAGAGTTCATTATAGTCAAAAAGGGTACATCCCATAACATTATAGTTCAGTGATATGAAGCTGATGACCTAAAGAAGAGATGTCAACTTCAAGGTACAATTACACAAGCTGACTTTTATTCCTACTTCACAACCTGCTCAGGAATACCTGATGTCTTCTTACAATCAGTTTCATCCTCCTTGATATTTTTATCATAATCCTTTGGCTGGTATACTCTTCAGTCTTCTTCAATTATAAGTAACAACTGGTAATCTCTAAGGAAGCCTCAATATATCCCTTTCAAAAGAAAGAACATCATACGAAGTGGATATTGTACTCAATAAATATCAGCACAATATCCACTCAATGGGTGAGAGGAGTGAGGGTCATGTATTGAGTTACAACCCTATGTATTTTTGTCTGCCAGCTGGACACTAGTTGGAAACATCCTTGCGAAGGTGAGTCTCATACTCTTAAGTGTTCAGTTTAATGGATAGTGGCTTGGAATTATTAATTAAAGAGCAGAGTTCTAATTTCAGTTGGGTTCGTTATAATTGTGCACAAATATACTTGCGAAAGGTATGAATCCGCCTCTTCTACCTCAAGCTATGAGTTAATTAGTAAGACTAATCACAAAAACCATTATTAACTTTAAAAAAAAAAAATGAACAAAAATACAAAATATTCAGATTTTGGCATTAAATACTCAACAGAAGTGTTGATTAGCTGTTAAACTGAACCAACCAACAAAAAATTGGACAATGTTTTTTTTTCCTTTTGTCATCATTTCATACAAAGAAAGTTGATAATGCCCATAGGGTGCAAGTGGTCGCTGGGAGTAAAATACAATTAGAAGATTTTAGTGTGACAAAGAAAGAAAAAAAAAAACGATTAAAAAAGTTCAGAAGATGGTGATTACATTCAATCGCATGCTAATACTCTTGGAAATGACACGAATACATCTTTCACCACCCAGATATGTGTAAATAGCAGGAGAGCTTGGACTCTATAGCCTTGTTTGGTAACCAGTGTAAGAGAAGGAAAACTGAATTCAAACCAGTATGGAGAGGATTGAGGTTCTTTCAGTCTGTCTTTCCCAAGACTCACCACTGTTGCTGTGTCTGCAATAGACATGCTGCCCCTTCAGGTTTATGGAAATTATAACCATGATAAAGAAAGCCCCAGAGTTTTGACATTTACAGATGAGGGGAGAGAGCACACCTGTCACAGTTTTTTTTTCTCAAGCCCGACTGTTACAAGGTACAGGTTTATGTATGTACTATTTCTATGAATTTTTTGAATTGATATCTAGATCTTTATGCAAAGAAAAGTTGTTTTTTTATTCTAACTTGAAATTAAGTGCAAGCAGGCAATGAAAGGTAAACCATCATGAGTTCCCATCTCCCAACCACGATAAAAAAGAAAAGCTGTTTATTTTTCTGTCATGAAGTTTATCTAAATTGATCAGATGGAACCAATTTTGTTGAAAAGTTTTGGATTTCAGACTGAACGAAAATAAACTCGATTTCTGTAGATAACGTCGACAACAAAAAATAGATTCGTTTGCCAGCAATGTATGCAAATGTTTATTTGATATACACTCAATGATGTATGGAGAAGAACCAGGCTAGAACATCTGGACTGGAGCTCTTGCTACGTATTTACTAATCCTTGTAAAATAGAAAATAGAAACTAGAATCGGCCTCGCTCGCTTTCACACCACCATAACATAGCTTCTCTGTACCTCTTCAAAAAATAATCTTATAGTAACTGTTCTGATAAATTTTCCTCAATGGTAACTAGACTTTATGATTAAATGCAGTGCTAGATTGGCAGCTAGGTCTCATCATTTTATAGTGGAAATAGCAAGGTGTAACCGGAAATTCTATGCTAACATTTTCTTCTCTTGTGCTTCACACTTGTGAAGCAACTTCCAGCTTTTTACTTTCCAGTCAACTTTGATCTTTAAAAATTTAAATGCAATGTCAATCATTATCTTCTGTCATCTTAATACATGCTCTTTTATTGTTTTCTCTCCTTAATAGCATGTTTTACACATTCAGTATCTCCTTGAATCTTAGTGGCTTTATTGTCTTGCTTGGAAAGAAAGGACTACAATAAAAAGTTAGACTGCTCAATTGTGATTGGAGAAGACATTCAAAAGCTTATTATATATATTTTTTCTAAACATATACTGTTAAACATAAAAGACAATGAATGTTTTATGTTTAATCATGAGCTGTTCTAAACATCGTATTTTGGCTTTAATTTCAGGTGAAAATATAAACAAAATTCTCCAACATTTGGATAATCTTTAATAAGTCGGTTCAAAGTGTTTGGCTCACATGAGCCATCTTCAGAGAGGTTAGAAGGACGTCAACACAAAAACATCCACCATCAGCGATGACTTCATCCAGTGTCAACATAAAACTCCGCTAAGCAACGGCAACAGTTACCAAAAATAAATAAATAAATGAAGACGGCTCATGTGAGCTGAAAGCTTAGAATCAACTTAATAAAAAATTATCCAAATATTGAAGAATTCTTGTCTTTATTTTCACCTAAAATTAAAGCGAAAATACGATGTTTAGAACAGCTCATGATTAAACATAATAGACATTCATTGTCTCTTATATTTAACAGTAGATGTTTAGAAAATTATCTGCCGAGAAAAACTTTCTGGCTCGGCACGGTGCCCTAACCTTCCTAGCAGTAGGTTCAGCTATAGATTTAATGCAGGTCCGTTTAAAAAAGTGAGGCTAAGGAAGGCACCATGTGTTGCACTCTACGCAATTAGCATCAGCCAAGCTGATGGCTGGTAAAAAAGTTTCTCTAAAGGAAACTGCCACCACATCTGGTCAGGTGCCCCTGCCATTCACCTTGGGGTTCTTGACAAAAATCCAATGGAGAATCTGTAATGTGATCGATACCAACTTGACAGCTCAGCTGCAGTCGCTGTCTCACTGGCGTGACGTGGCTTCCTTGTGCCTCTTCTACAAATACTTTCATGGCTTCTGCTCTAATGAACTTAGCTCACTGGTGCCCCCTATGTATGAATTTACACGAGCTACTAGATTAACAACTAGGTCCCACCCTTTTACTCTGAAACCAATAAAATGTAATTTCTTTTCTTGTACTTCCCGCTTAGGAAATTCCCTTCCATATACTTGCTTCCCCAACAGCTACAATTTCCAGGAATTTAAATGTAAGGTCAATAGACATCTATCTCACTAACTCGCATCCGCTCTCTCTCAAGCTCTTTTTTCCATCCACTCCACTTCCATTCTTGGTATTCTCATCTGTCTATTACCCTCCTCCTGTGCATTGTGGTGTAGTAAATATCAGCTTGGAACGAGAAATCAGAGAGCTGAGTTTGAATTCCAGTTGAATTTCTTGTATGACTTACGCACAAATATCCTTGGGAAATGTATTAATCCATTTTTTTCCTTCCAGTTATGGGTAAATTAATAGGATAGATTTGGTTCTATAGCCTTGGCTGGCAACCAGTCTATCGCAGAAAGCAATGGAAACCTACTGCAGAATAATCTTCTACCCAGTCAGTCATGTCTCTTTCGAGACATGATCGTACAAGTGCATATCACTTAACTGACTGAATACAATAGTTGAAAACATGGTTAAGGTTTCTACTGGGCATAAAGTGGGGATCAGTTTTATATTGTTATGAAGTAATAAACTGATCCCCCACTTATACATAATATATAATCCTCCTCTAGCTATGTCAAATAAAAGGACAGATTAGGTTCTATAGCCTTGGCTGGCAACCAGTGTATCGCAAAAAGCAATTGCAACCTACTGTGGGATAATCTTTTGCTCAGTCAGTCATGTCTCTTTCGAGACATGATCGCCGAAGCATTTATCACCTCTGGCACTTGACTGTACTCCAGACGAGTCAAGTGTTGAGTTGGAAGAGAATTTCCAAGCAAAGCATTCAACCATGTCTGCTGCAGATGTGAGGATTGAATAAAGAAGGAATTGAGGGTTTGCAGTTGTTCAGCACCACTCTTGCAGAGTTGCCAGTAATCTCTAGAATCAAACTTGCAAGATGCTATACATTGTTTCATTCTATCAGCAAACAATAACTTTACATCATTTAGAATGTGCTAACATTCATTACAAGCAGAGACAAAGAAAAACAATTCCTAAGGTTTAAACTGAAGAATCTTTCTTGAAGGTTTTATTTTAATTTTGGCTTGGAATGAGAAATCAAAGATTTCGGTTAAATTTGTGGCATTCACTTACACACAAATACTCTTGGGAAAAGTATTAATCCATCTCTTCTCCATTCACCTATAGGTTAAATAACTGGACAGATTGGGTTCTGTAGCCTTGGTTGGCAACCAGACTACTGCAGAAAGTAATGGCAACCTACTGAGGAAAAATCTTCTGCCCAGTTAGTCATGTCTTTTTTGAGACATGATTGCCCATGCATGTATTACCTATGGCTCTTAACAAACTCAGGCAGGAAGGCCTCTAATTGGGAGATTGTGAGGAGCATAAAATCACCTCTTAATTGCTGATACCAGGTCCATTCTGACCCAGAGTGGTAGCACCTGTTAAGGTCCCAGCTATGGGCAAATAGCTAACTCCCAAAGTGGAGTCAAAACACTATAAAAGTATAAAAATAAACTTTTATAGAAATATATACATTTTTGAAAGAAAAATATTACCAATCATACATTTTGAAAAAAATAAAAAAAATTATTATCTTAACACATTTTCAAAGGAAAAAAACATTCTCAGCAAAATATTTTTGAATACAAAACCAGAAGATATCGAAAATATTAATTTTAATTTAAGCAAAATAGTTTACTGTATTTAAAAGCTAATTTAAGTTGATTGGAAGTTTTTTGTTTTTTTTTAAATCACAATGTAAACACAATTTAAATCTCTCTTAAAAATTCTTTCAAAAATAAAATCTACTCTCCTGAAATTTGAGGAACAATGGCTGATTTAAAACAAATATTACTTTTTAGTTTGCTATATTACAGAGATGCCTTTTTTTAACTTGGATGTAGAAGTTTTTATAAGGAGCGGAAAGTTTAGACAGCCTGATAGATTTATTGACAACTGGAAATTTATCTAATGTTTTTCTACATGGAAAAAACAATTATTTTTAAGTAGACATTAAATTACATCATTTAACATCCTCCATAATTAACCTTGAATTTGAGTTAACCTGATACATAATTGAGCTTTTTTAAATTTAAAAATTCTGAAAAAAAATAATATTCTTGTAAAATGAAATTCTTACGTTTGCCTTGATAAACTTATTTATGAATTTTCTCTCACACGCACACACACACACACACATGGGTACGTCATGACAAAAGAAATATTTTTATCACACATTTTGTTTCTTGAGGAACTTCAAGGTGATTGTAGAAGCTTGAAAAACCAGGAATTATTTATAGAGAAAAAAGATATTTTTGAAAAAAATAAATAAAAATAAATAAATGTTTCAATTTAAAGTTAAGAACATTCTGAAATATATTCCAAAATCTCTCCAAATTTCTGAAAGCAAGGAAACTATGAAGAGCACAAAGTGGTTAATTTTTTTGTGGTTTTAAGCATTAAGTGAATTTTCTTTTTCTTTCTAAGAGCAATGATTTAACCTTTCTCCTTTCACTTATTAATGTTTTCATAGTTGTATAGTCGTATATAAATATAGTGTCTTGTGTAAGAAGCATTTCTTTAAAAGAAAAAAAAAAGGTATTATACTCATATTGCAGTGCATAAAAAGTATATAATCAAAAACACTATTCAGGGTGTTTCATCAGAAGTTCCTAAATGGTTAAGAGGTCAAAGTACATCAGATCTTATGTCAGTTTCTTCAAGGGGACACAGGCTCGAATCCTGATGGAGGGTGTATATTTTTCTGACAAGATTTCCTGAATAATTCAGGTGTCAAAATGTAAATGAATGTAATATTTAATAATAAAAACATAACATCTACTCAAATATGAGTAGTTATTAAAGATAACATTTAAACAAATATGCATTAATTTATTTAAACATTATATATATATATATATATATATACACACACAGAAAAATTAAGGCAGGCACATTTCATGGTAAATCGGAAGTATAGGCCTATTTCAGGTGAATCTTTTGTACAATAAAGAGAGAAACTGATGATGGTTCGCCTGAAATAGGCCTATACCTATGATTTACCATGAAATAACGTGTCTGCCTTAATTTTTCTTATATTTGCTCTATATGTATTTATATACCTATATATTTAGAGCTCTCTTAGAGAGTTATCCTACCACTGTATGTACAGGATACTCCTTTGGATTCTTTTATACTCACACCACATGTTGATATATATATATATATATATATATACACATATACAAACATTATACATCTATATTGTAAACGAGTTATTACACAACCTAGATTTCTACCATGTGGTTTCTTCAGGCAATTTGCAACAACTGATTTTACCATTTTTTAATTTTTTTTTTATTTTTTATTTAGAATGCTCACGGAAGGGGAATTTTTTGAACACGCAATTTTCAAAATTCAAAGAAGTTATAACGTATTCATCCATGGTTTTATGACCCTAAAATACCTATTAGGCTCTTACAACGATGGATGAAAATGTTATAACTTCTATTTTTGAAACTTACTCATCCAAAAAAATCCCCATTACATGAGTGCGCTTAAAAAAATAAAATAAAATAAAATAAAATAAAAAACCGGTAAAATCAATTATTGCAAATTACCTGAAGATACCACATGGTAGAAACCTAGTTCTCATCATAACTTGTTTACAAATGAAAAGTATTCAAAAGCTCTGCAATATAATTGTATTGAACACTTTAATACAATGGTGTACTCATCTGATTTAATTATGATAAAAAATCAAGTAATTAAATTATATATATATATATATATATATATAATAATAAAACAAAAATTTCAATATTAAATCCATTGGATAGCCATTTCTATGAGGAAATCCTTGCTTCTGCAGCAACAATGAAATCAAAATTTTATTATAAAACCTTTAATAGAAATGGCAATCCAATGGATTTAATACTGAAATTTTTATTTTATTTTTTATATTTTGGTCTGTAAATAGAATGTAATATTTGAATTGAGCCCTTCACCTTGATTAATTTTAATATTAATGAAATGAAATTAATATGAACAGGATCAGGTTTTTGGGATTTACCTATCTGATCATCCTTTTGGATTTAAAATATAAAAAAATGAATTATATATATATATATATAGAGAGAGAGAGAGAGGCTCATCCCTTGTTCCCTGTTTAGGATGTGGTTTCCGGCTTTCTCTTTTCCAATCTTTTCACTTTTTTTTTTTTTCAATTGGAGTAGATAGACTAAGCTATTACCCAGTTCACACTCCACCCACATCTATTGAACAGGTGTAGAGGCTCATCCCTTGTTCCCTGTTTAGGATGTGGTTTCCAGCTCTCTTCTAATCTTTTCACTCTTATGTAGCCCCTTGCACATCAGTGGCATTACCGCCTTGCTCGGGGTGATATGATTAAAAAATATATATATATATATATTCAGAAATTATAACATGGATATGTTACAATATCATTACAAAAGTAGCTATTTTGTACTTTTGTAGTGATATTGTAATATATCCATGTTATAATTTCTGAATAAATATTATTAGCTCTACTTTGTATTGAGCACTTTTTTAAAAAATTGTGTTTCTTTGGATAAGGAATATTATTCCACCCATACTTGGATATATATACATAAAAACACACATACATGAGGTTAGAGTGTTAGTACTCCAACCAAGAAACTTGTGTTCATATCCGACCATGACTGATTTGTTAAGAAGGTTATTTATTCATGATTCCAACCTGAGAGACAATTCCTGCAAGCAGAACAATTGTCAAGTGACTGAGAACAAAACTATTCTTTATTTTTACTAACTAGAATTGTTAAAATATTCTTTTAGTTTTTGCATATACTTTAAAGGTAAAAAAAAAAGCTTAAAAACTACCCATCAAAATTGCTTTTTGTTTTTCTTACCCATTTGACATGCATGTCTGTGTAACACCCCCACCTCTGACATTTAAAAACGTGAAAAAGAAAAAAAAATTCACACTTTATTTTGGAAATCTCCAGGTTCATGACTAACATGCTGTTCTCCCTTGGGTGGTGCTCAGTTCGTGCTGAACTTTAGTCAATTTATGTTGATGCTTGCTGATTAACACCTGACTTCACAGTCGAATCGCTCATTACCTCAGCAGAAATCACATGAAGGAATCACTTTCTTTGGAGTTTTTTGATTTTTTTATAAAACAACAAATATAACTTCTATTTTTTTTGTTTTTATTTTTGTTACTTTTTGACTTAATTTTTAATTGCTCAGATCCAGCCACATTTCTTTTCAATTTTATGTAATACCAGCAGTATAGCCAACGTTGCTCGGGTGTAATGAAAGCTTTGAATCTAATCCATGGTCCTGGAGCTCAGACTCTTTGTACATTGGCACGAAAGTGCTAAAAAGCAATAGTTGTTTTCAATCAAAGCGAAACCATACATTGAAAGAAGAAATGAATGGATGTAAGCCAAATTTTGATTTCCAGTATCGATATCAAATAAGTTTTCCAGCGCAAACTGAATTTTGAAGGCTAAATAAGTCCTCTGAGTAAATGGTATCATGGCTGAGACTAAGAACTACAATTATATCTACTTAGTGCAAAACTCAAAGTAAAACCAAAATAAAAGGACTGAAAACTTGATTTTGATCAGACCCGATAGGATGTCAGTATATTGATTCCCAATATCGGAGTCAAATAAGTCATCCAAGGATAAACTAACCTAAGTAAGTCCATGAAAACTTATCGCACCCATCGGGAGTAAAACTGGAGAAAATGAGCCATATTGATGGCTGAATATCGATTTTTGATCAGATTCGATTGGATATCGAGGGTATCATTTTCCAATATCAGGGAAAATGAGTTGTCTGAGAAGATCTACTAATATTTGAGACTAAAAATTATAATTTTAGCAAGTTAGAGCAAATTCTGCAACAAGAACCATGATAAAAGGACTGAAATCCTGATCTTGATCAGACCTGATTGGATATCGGGGTATTGATTTCCGATATCGGGGGAAATTGGAAAAAATAAGTAGCCCATGACATGACCAGAAGCCTAAAGAATATCTATGTGAAGTTTGGTAAGAATCGAATAAAAATTGTGGATTTGTATAAAGAACATCCAGACAGACACACAAACATCTTGCCTTTATATATATATATATATATATATATATATATAGCTTCTGTTCAAAGAATGCATAAACATTAAAATCTAAAAAAATAAAAAATGGCTTCAAGAAAATTCACATTAAAATTCCTTAATAATAATAAACGGCTATGGAGTAAATAATAGGGCTGATAGAGCTCTCTTGCTTTGATGTGACAAACAGTTTCAGAGAAGGGAAACTGAAGTCAAAACCAGCCTGACGACCAATAAGTTGTTGTTGGGATTACAGTACATATGGTGTTAATATGACTAATGGGTTATGGAATTCACTATATAATTCATAAAAAAAAATGGATCATATAGTCCATACTTTTAATGCATAATCTAATTGGTTGATGTGTTTTCTATGACACATACCTTTCCAGGTTATTTAAAGCCAGATATTTGTTTTTAAACTATAAGAATTTTTTTTATTTTTGTGATAATAATGATTAAGGATAGGCAGTGAGATGCAGTGAATATCAACTCAGAACAAGAAATTGAAGTTGAATTCATTGCATTCACTTCAGCACAAATAATCTTGGGAAAGGTATGAATCCATCTCTACTCCCTCTAGCTAAGGGTTAAATAACAGGTCAGACTGAGCTCTATAGTTACTCATAGAAAATAATGGCAACCTACTACAGGAAAATCTTCTGTCCAGTCAGTCATGTTTCTTTCTAGACATGATCACCCTAGCATATATTACATATGGCACTTAACTGACTGAATGGCTAAGGAATAAATGTCATTAATTAACTAGTGGCTGGGGGAGGAGAGGTGGATTTCACAAGGATATTTGCATGTAAGTTAATATAAAAAAAACTAATAGGAATTGGAGTTTGGCTTTCCAATTAACAATTCCAAGCCATTATCCATTACATCACCTACACATCCCAGTTTACAGCCCCTGGTATTCCCAAGCAGTCACCCATCTAGGTACTGACCAAGCTTAACATTACTTAACTCTAATTTCCAGTTATAAGCCATTATCCACCAACACATCCCAGTTTACAGCACCTGGCATTCCCAAGCAGTCACCCATCTAATTACTGACCAGGCTTAACATTACTTAAGTCTAATTTTCAATTCCAAGCCATTATCCATTACATCACCTACACATCCCAGTTTACAGCCCCTGGTATTCCCAAGCAGTCACCCATCTAGGTAGTTACCAAGCTTAACATTACTTAACTCTAATTTCCAGTTATAAGCCATTATCCACCAACACATCCCAGTTTACAGTACCTGGTATCCCCAAGGGGTAACCCATCTTGGTACTGATTGGGGCAGATATAAATGAATGCGTAAATCTGCGGGTAACAGTCATGCAAGTTGTTGACAGTGGACAACAGATTGAGCAAACCTGGTCGTAAACTTTAAGCCTTACTTCCAACATAATTGATGATAATGCTACAGCTATTAGCAAACTTGTCCTACAGATTAGTTGGCCAATATTTGCTCCTCCCTGGGTAAACCATAGGAAATTGTACCAGACAATTTTAAACTTCAGTAATGTTTAATATCACCTGCATTGTGGTTAAGGTACTTGTTTATTTCTCACCAACTAGGATCATGTACTAGACACATTTAAACAACTTCTTTTATGCACCTTGTCCTTTCAGGACGTAGGCAATCATGGTTTTCCACGTCTCCTTTCCCTGGTGGCTTTTAGCACGCTTTCTCCTGTAAAAGCATGCAACCCTCGTTCCATCATTCACCTGATCAGACCCTTCAAATATGTTATCCGCTGCTTTCCCCTGTCTCTTTTATCCTTTATCTGGCCTGTTAGTATCAGGTTCTTCAAGCCCTCTTTCCTCGTTGCATGTCTCAGGAACTTTAGTTGTATCTTCCTGATGCTCAGGTTTAATTTCCTTTTCGTTTCCATCCTTTCCAAAGCATCATCATTGCTCACATGCTCGATCCATGATATTCGCAGCATCCTTCTGTAGAACCATATTTTAGTTGCTTCAAGTTTTTCATTCATCTTTGATGATATTGTCCAGCATTCACTGCCATATTGAAGAATTAACATCACAGAGCAATCCAGTACTCTTTTCTTTGTTAAAATATCATTCTTTTAGTTGAAAGTTTCCTGTTTCTTAATACTTTACTCAGCTTCTGGAATGCGTCCTTCACCATGCCAATTTGCCTTTGGATCTCTGCGTTGCACTTTCCAAAACTTCAGTAAAGTCTAATATTATCTACTTTGTGGTCAAGTTACGTGTTTATTTTTCACCAATTAGGACCATATACCAGACACATTTATTTTTTAAAGCAGCCTTGTGCTTTTCTTATGGATAAGGCTGCTGAGTTAATGATAGGTTGGCTCTCGTTATATTTCATGGATTGTCTTTTTGCCAACTTCAGAAGAACCTAGGGACATTTTGTTTTACGACAAAGACATTGGCAACTGTCATCAAGTGTAAAAGAGAGAACTTAAATGCAACAAAACATTACAGAGAAAAAATTATAGAAATACACTTGGCATATTATATAACTATATATAGACATTTTTTCTCTTAATATATTTCTGAAGCATCAAATTATATGTATTTTTCCTTTTGATCAAAGTTTTAAAACCAACCAAACAGAAAACAAACTCAGGCCAATTTGAAATGGAAGGATTTCAGGAAAACAAATTTTATTTTTCATTTTACTGTCTTTTAAAAGAATTTCTTTTTTTTAAAAATCTTGCCTTGTTTTCTTAATCAGTGCCCAAACAGTGTAATTCTTGGCTTGGCAGATTGCCTGGTCACACCTTCATCTGCTCTCAATTCAACTACCCTTAATTCAGTAATGTCTACTTTTGCTCCAAATGAAGTAAATTATCATTGTTTCGTTTTGTAGACTCGTAGAAAAGCTTAAAAAATATTTAAAATAAAAATAAAATTTTTAAATAAGAAAATTTTAAAATATTTTGAATTGCTTTGAATTTTTTCAAATTAAAATAAAAATTAAAAATAACACTAATCCATAATTCAGTAAGAGTTAAAACAATTAAAATGAAAAACTTTTTTAAAATTCTTTATAAAAATTTTATTCTAATTTTGTTTCACCAATTCCAAATTTGAAATCTGTTCGTATTATTGTTGAACATGTTCACAAATGAGAGAACCAAAACAGATGAGATGGTCCTGCGCATGACGGTAAACTGCATCTGGCAGCAAGGCCTCTGATTGGGAAGTTTTGAGAAGCATGGAACCACCTCTTAATTGCTGTCGTTCCCAGGTCCACTCTGACCCGAAGTGGTAGCACCTGTAAAGCTCCCAGCTATGAGTAAATAGTTACCCCCGCCCAAACTGGAGTCAAAACACTATGAAAGTATAAAAATACACTTTTATAGAAATATATACACTACTGGCCATAATTATTAGGCCACCCCAGTTTTTTAAAAGAAATGATGTATTTCATACTATTTTTTGTGGATAATTCTAAATGAAAATAGAATGGCTCTTTTGTTATTATTACTTCGCAAAATTTTACAAGGCAAGGAGGCAAAGATGAACTCGTCCGAATCACCCTAAATTTTCTTCATTCTTTCACTGATGCAACTGCAATATAGGTAATTATTAAATATTTATAAATTCATTTGTGGCACATGTTATTGCGCAGTATTAACAAAAGAATCATTCTATTTTTATTTACAATTATTCACTTGGCAATAAATACTAAAAAATAGTATGAAAGGCATCATTTTTTTTAAAACACTGGAGTGGCCTAATAATTATGGCTGGTAGTGTGCATAAAAACAGGCTTTTATAGAAAAATATACATTTATGAAAAAAAATTATTACCGTAACAAATTTTTGAAGGAAAAAAATATTCTCAGCAAAACATTTTTGAATACAAAACTAGAAGACATTTTCAGTTGTTTAAAATAAGAATAAAAACAAAAAAATTTTCAATAAAATCTGACTAAATCAACCTTCTAATTATAACCGAACATTAAAAAAAATACCTTAAAACCCCACTTTTTTGGCATTAAATAATCCACAGAGGTTGATATGCCATTAAACAAAATTCAAAACAGATGAGAAGGGTTCTGGTAATAAAAGGTCATATTATCAATCTTAAAATAAAAACAATGCTATTTGGAAAACAAGATTCTTTATCCCCGTAATAAACCTAGAACTTCAAAAATTTCATCTAGAAACGCCAGGTTTTTTAAATAAAAAAATAACTAGCTTTTAAGTGCAGTCTATTTCTGGACAATTAAGTTGTCCCATCTTTATGACAATAACGTTGTCCAAAGCTAACCACTAATCAATGAGGTGTGCTATTTTGGTCACATGACTTATTTTCACGAGACTGAGGCTGAACCAAGAAAATAATATTTGGTTTATTCAGGCATAATTTGTTGTCCTATTGGAGTAAAAACGTGCTGACTGGATTATTCAGCCGAGAGATCATTTTAACCACGTGAGAAAGACTTCTCTATTTTCAATCAGCAGGGCTGATGATAACCTCCAGGAAAGTGAATCATCGCAAATTCTTGGGATAACGTTCTCAGTTGACATCAAGTGGAAAGACTATATTGAATCCATTGCTAAGTCAAATACTAAGAAAGTTAATTCACTGTGTTGAACAAGAGAATTTTTCTCTCCAGAATCTATTATGTGCATTGTGGTGCAGTGGATATCGACTCAGAACAGCAAATCGGGGAGTTGAATTCGTTGCATTCACTTACATGCAAATACCCTTGGGAAAGGTATTAATCCATCTCTTCTCTCCAGTTATGGGTTAAATAATAGGATAGATTGGCTTCTATAGCCTTGGCTGGCAACCAGTCTACCATAAAGCAATGGCAACCTACTGCGGGATAATCTTCTGCCCAGTCAGTCATGTCTCTTTCGAGACATGATCGCCCACGCATGTATCACATATGGCAGCTAAGTGACTGAAGTCTACCATTCATCCATGCATAGAATATTACTGCCATATATGGTCTGGTGCATCTGCCATTTACCTTGTATACCTTGATGAAATTCAAAGAAGAATAAACAATATTATCATCCATGCTCTGGCATCTTGGCTTCAGTGTCTTTCCTACCATTGTAGGTTTGATCTGTGTCTTTGTTTTTCGAATATTTTCATTGTAGTTATTCGGATGAGCTCTTTGTTTTGATACCTAGACTTTTTGAATTTAAGTGTCAATATTAGACTGGGGTCAAGATCTCATCAATTTACAGTTGAGCTGGTTAGAGGCAACCCTGAATTCTATGCTAAGTTTTTTTCCTGCACTTGTTACTTGTGGAACTCTCTTCCAGCTCCATGCTTTCCAGCCAAGTTTAATCTTAAAAAAATTTAAAACCAATGTAAATCTCTATATGCTGCTCTCCAGACTATTCTTTTCTCTCCTCACTCATTATTCTGTCCATCAAAAAGATGGACAGAATGCTGATATAAACGCTCAAACCATTTTTGGTATCAGTCAGTTAATTGCCATACAGGATACACACTTGGGTGATCATGTCTTGAAAAAGACATGACTGACTAGGTAGAAGATTTTCCAGCAGTAGGTTTCCATTTCTTTTTTTTTTTAAATCTTTTCACCCCATGCAAGGTGGTAATGCCACTGATGTGCAGGGGGCTACATAAGAGTAAAAGGTTAGATAGGAGGAGAGTAAGAGAAAGATGAACTTGTTACAGGGGAGAGAAAGGAGCAATAGAAGGATGAGATTACCTGTGTAATGACAGTTGCAAAGGTAGAAAGAAAAGAAAAGATAGACAGGGTGATGTAGAAAGAAGTGGAGTCAAGTGGTTAAGAGATGGGTATTGCATTGCATTTA
Organism: Ascarosepion bandense; assembly: GCA_037127315.1. Lineage (NCBI taxonomy): Eukaryota > Metazoa > Mollusca > Cephalopoda > Sepiida > Sepiidae > Ascarosepion > Ascarosepion bandense. The sequence continues at coordinate 1,356,072 of JBBBDQ010001528.1, read as the reverse complement.
AATTCCTGGAGGTTGTAACCGTCAAGAAAGCAAGAATATGGAAGGGAGTTTCTACAGTAGACTGGTTGCCAACCAAAGTTATAGAAACCAATCTCTTGCTATTTAGCCCATAGCTGGAGGGAGATGAGATGGATTAATACCTTTCCAAAGGGTATTTGTGCCTAAGTGAATGAAACAAATTTGAACTTGGCTCTCCGATTTCTCATTTTGAGTTAATATTCATTGCATCAACATGCACATCATAATACATTTTTGTTATACCAATGTTAATCTGACCAAATATGGAGGTCCCTCTGATTATTTGATTCTACTAAAGGACCTACTAAAGGACAAAAAAGGTATCCTGTTGATAGGATATGGTAATAATAATATTAGGTGTTTCCATACAAAGAAATATGTTGCATTTATTGACCGAGCAGTCAGAACCACTTTCAGGTGAAATTTATAAAATCTTTCACTTAAAACAATTTTTCAGGAAAATAGGCTTGTAATTCCAGTAGCTGTTATCACTTTTATCCAGTACTGATGAGGGTTTCCTTCCTAACCTTTTGTTTGAAATCATATGGAACGCAAAATGAGAAAGTAGAGAGCTGAGTTTGAATTTTAGTTGAGTTTGTTGCATTCACTTACGTGCCAATACCCTTAGGAAAGATATCAATTCAGCACTTCTCCCTCCAGCTATGGGTTAAATAGCAGAATAGATTGAGTTTTATAGCCTTGGTTAGCAACCAGTCTACAGCAGAAAGTAATGGGAATCTGCTGCGGGAAGATCTTCTGCCCAGTCAGTTATGTCTCTTTTGAGACATGATCTCCCAAGCATGTATCATGCATAGCACTTAACTGACATGTGCTATCCATTTTAGTTGTTGCTGCTGTTGGTTGTCACCCTCAAGTGGTGTGGTTTCCGGTTTTTTTTTATATCGTTCTTTGTGATTCTGTAATGCTATTTCACAATGTTTAAGGAAAGGATGGTCTTTACGAAGACCTTCAGGCTTCACTCAAAGCGTTTTTTAATCACTGATCTAAGAAAGTGGTTGTATTCCATCGACAAGTGTGGTACCATACATGATACTTGTATGAAACTCTCAATTAGAAGAGGCTATTTGAAAACAACTTAGATATCAATATTTGCATCCAATTTTGGAGAAATTAGCATTTTTCTATCAGATGCTGAGAAGCCTGTTGAATATTTGTTCAGTCTGAGAGAAATCAAATAATTATTTTTTCCCATATTAGTTACTCAGTTAAGTGCCATACGTGATACACGCTTTGGGCGATCATGTCTCTAAAGAGACATGACTGAATAGACAGAAGATTATCCTGCAGTAGGTTGCCATTTCTTTCTTCGGTAGGCTTTTTGCCAGCCAAGGCTATAGAACCCAATCTGTCCTGTTATTTGACTCATAGCTAGAGGGGTAAGAGATGTATTACATTATTAAGTAGTAATTAGTGGGGTGGTCAGTTTATTACTTCATAACAATAGAAAACTGATCCCCCACTTTATGCCCAGTAGAAGTTTTAATTATGTTTCCAACTATTATATTCAGTCAGTCAGTTAAGTGCCATATGTAATACACGCTTTGGGTGATCATGTCTTTAAAGAGACATGACTGACTGGGTAGAAGATTATTCTGCAGTAGGTTGCCATTGCTTTCTATGATAGACTGGTTGCCAGCCAAGGCTATAGAACCCAATCTGTCCTATTATTTAACCCATAACTGGAGGGAAGAGATGGATTAATACCTTTTCCAAGAATATTTGTGCGCAAGTGAATGCAACGAATTCAACTGGAATTCGAAAGATCACATTAACGTTTTCGACAATGGACTCATTGTAGTTTTAATTTAAATTTATGACGGAAAAGATTTTGTAAAACTATTTCGAGTATTGTCATGTAATTTGAGCGGCATTCAATAAAAAAAATACACAAAATAATCAATTTTCTTTTTGTTCTTGCCTATTCTGCCTGCAGGCGCTCATTGATCGTACACTGACGAACTTCACACAACTTGGCTCTTATACTTTTATGAACACGTATGCATTTCTGTAGGATCCTGTAGGCCTTTCATTTATGAACACATCTTGTCACTTAATTAAATTTTTAGTAAAGCTAAACAACTTCGAACATAAACTTTTTTTCTGTCAGTCTGCCACTTTTGTAACAATTTCTAGAAACACTTGACCGGATTTGCTTCTCTTTCTCTCTCTCTCTCTCCATATATATATATATATATATATATATACATACACACACACACATATACACACAAAATCATATGCAAACTATTGGACTGGAGATTTCTTCCTCTGCTTGTCTCACAAGCACAACCATTTGAGACATTCAATCATTAATAATAATAATAATAATAAAGCCCCCCCCCCAACACACACCCCACACACCTATGTTATCCATCCGTTATCAAATAATTCTCAACGCTTACAATATTCAGTGGCCCAAAATCTGTACAACATGTGACACCCACATGTTTAACTTCCCTTAGGTTACTGCTTGTGTGTGTTTATAGAAACTGTTTCTATTCATTAAATTTTTTTATTTTGTATTTTTTGGAATAGTCTGCCATTCTTTTACACCAACTGTCTTCAATCAACATACAAGGTGCATGGGAAAATTATTGCCATTTCATATATTTATTTAATTTTTTTCTTCTGTCAACTGCAGAGTATAGTAGGGTCAGTTGGGCATTGTCTGTGAGAAGAAGAGCACCATTACACAATTCACTTTGCCAGAAATTTGGAAACAACATGATGTATTGCTTAGTATTTGCACCAGAATTTCCAATATGAACATTTCCGAGAGATTTGGGTGTCAATCTAAGGACAGTGCATAGGTTTCAGAAATAACTGGTGATTACAAAGGTGTTTGGATTGATCACTATGGCTGGCGATGTTATGCCTCCAATCATCTTCCTGTAGGGTCTCAGATTCAACATGGAAACCTACATCAAGTGCCTTGAGGAAGTAATGTTACTTTGGGTCAAGAGTGTGGCTGCTGGAAGACCTTCTGTCTGGCAACAGGACTCTGCACCATGCCATATAAGCAAAAGAACCTAATCAAAGCCGTCAGACAATTTCCAAGAGCACATCATCCCTTACGACTGGGCTTCTCACTCCCTCGACTGCAATCACCTTTATTATATGTTAGACACAGTTGATCGAGAGATTAACAAAACTCTTAATACCAAAGATGAACTGAAGGCAGAAATTATGACAACAGTCACCAACTTAAAGGAGACTGTCAAGAAGAGTTGCAAGAGATTCCAACATCAGCTGGAGGCTGTGGTTGAAGGCAATGGCAATTTTATTGAATAAATGTACTCTTTAGTATTTCAAGATATTTTTCTGTCTTTTTTTTTTTTTTAATCGTTTGACCCCAAGCAAGGCATTCCACTGCCACTATTGCGCTTGGGGCTACATAGGGGAAGGTAAATAGAAAGAGTGGTTAGATATAGAAAATGTCAGAAGGGGGGGGGTGATAGGTAGTTGGGAGGATGATAAGAGTGTTTGAAAGAATAGAAGCGAGTTAGTGTGTTAGGAGGTGTCTACTCACCTTACATTTAAACTCCTGGAGATTGTAGCCATTGGGGAAGCAGTCATGTGGAAGAGAATTCCACAGTCGGGAAGGATGAGAAAAGAAACTGTTGGAGTAGAAGTTGCGGTTGCATTTTATCGGTTTCACTGTAAAAGGGTGGGATCTAGTTGCTAATCTAGTATCTCGTGCAAATTCGAAACTAGGGGGCACCAGTGATCTAAGTTCATCGGAGCAGAAACCATGAAAGTATTTATAGAAGAGACACAGGGAAGCCACGTCGCGCCAGTGAGAGAGAGACTGCAGGCGGTCTGCCAAGTCAGTATCGATCACATTACAGACCCTCCGCTGTACCTTGGCGAAAAGCCCAAGGAGAATAGCAGGGGCACCCGACCAGATGTGGCAACAGTATTCAATGCACGGGTGGATGGTAGATTTATAAATGTGCGGGATAGATTCAGATGGAAAAAACCTCCGGGCCCTGCACAGAGAACCGACCTTCATAGCAGCGGATTTAGCAATGGATCCGATATAGTCATTCCACTTGAGGTCCGCTGAAAGTGTGAGACCAAGGAGGCGCAGTGTTTTACTCTGTGGGAGGCAAGCCTGGTCCATGCTAATGGGAGGTAGGTGCGGTTGTCTATGATGGTTAATTGATAGTAGCTTTGTTTTAGAAGCATTAAAATTTACGAGCCATTTTTTACCCCGGTCCACTACGGATTGGAGGTCCTTTCCAAGCTCGGTTGCAAGGTTACCTTTGTCGCCCACACCAGATTTTGATCAAGGTGAGAGTAAACTGTGGTGTCATCAGCGTACATACCTACTTGGGATATTATGATATTGGGGAGATCATTAATGTAGATCAGAAAGAGCGTAGGACCTCGGATAGAGCCTTGAGGGACACCCGCGTTCGTATGGTAGCTCTGGGAGGCATGTCCATTTAATACCACTTTCAATGTGCGGTTAGATAGAAATGACTGGATTAGTTCAAACAATTGTCCAGCTATACCATAGCTCCGCAGTTTGCATAGAAGGCCAGCATGCCAAACTCTGTCGAACGCTTTAGAGATATCCAAGGCGACAGTTTGGGCTTTGCCATTCCTGTCGAGTGCCTGGTGTATATATATATATATATATATATATATATATATATACTCGGTGATGGTCGTTAGCATATCGGCAGTAGACCTGGTGAAACGGAAACCATACTGCTTGTCCGAGAGAAGCCTGTGTTCTGTGAGGTGCTGAACGAGCTTGGCGTTGATAATGGCCTTGAACACTTTGCCAAAGATCGGAAGAAGGCTGATAGGGCGGTAATTTGTGGGGTCCGAGGGTTTTCCAGAGTTTTTGAATATAGGAACTACAGAGGAAGATTTCCAACAGGCGGGAAAGCAGGAAGCAGAGAGGAAGTAGCTGTAGAGCTTAGAAAGGACAGAGGAGAGTTCCGGGGCACATTTCTTTCAGACTATGATTGGGATTCCGTCCCCTCCGCTCGCTTTGTGGGGGTCAAGTTTTGAGATTATCTTAGAGACAAGCGAGGGTGTAATGTGGACATCATTCAGTTGAGCCTCAGTTCTAGGTGAGAAGTCGGGTGTAAAAATCCCAGTCGAGTCCAGACTCGAATTGTTTGAGAATCTCTGTGCAAAGCATTCAGCCTTGTCTGCTGAGGAGGTGAGGACCTCAAAATTATTGATTAGTGGGGGTATTGTGGACTTGCTCTTTTTAAGTACTCTTTTACAAAGTCGCCAGTAGTCTTCAGCGCCAAACTTAGTGGATGCTATGTGTTGTTTCATTCTGGTAGCAAACAACGTCTTAGCTTCGTTAAGTATCTTTTTACACTTATTACGAGCTGAAGTGAAAAGGCGCCTGTTTTGGCACGACGAGTAGCTATGATAGAGTCAGAAGAAATGATTCCAGTGGGCAATGGCGGCCAAGCAAGCGAGGGAGAACCATGGAGACGAATGAGACTTAAGTAGAAATTTCCTGGCAGGGATGAAGGCATCGATGCCAGCCTTAGCCCAGGAGGAGACCTCGGATGCACATTCTTCGATGGGAAGACTAAAAACGTTGTTCCATGGGACGTCACAGAGGAAGTCTCGGAATTAATCCCAGTCTGCCCTTTGGTAGCAGTAGGATATTCTACTGGTTTGGGTTTCTTGGGTCAGGAGGGAGAGGAATGAAATACGGAAACTACGGTGTGGTCAGAGTTCCCCAGAGTTGTTTGGTAGTGCAACAGTCTGGGATGGAAGTGAAGTAGAGGTCTAGTATTGAGTCCCTTCCGTTAGGGTTGTCGGAGAAACATGTGGGGAAGTCCACCACTTGTGTGAGGGATTGGGTGATTGAAAAATTCATGGTGTGGACACCAGCAGGGTCGGTGACAGAGTTCTCCAGCCACTTGGTGTGGTGGGCATTAAAGTCACCAAACACAAATATGTGGGCAGAGGGATGGGAAGAAATGGCTTTGTCGATATTGTCAGAGATGCTGTCAAGTAACGAACAGTCAGAGGAGGAAGGGGAGCGGTAGAGAAAGAAGAGATAGCTAATCGAGCTTAGAAGTGAGAGGCGGAAGCACATGAAAGAATGATGCAGGGATTCAAGAGATGTTACCCTAGCTAGGGGGAGGTGTTCGCTGACATACACACCAAGCCCATGCATATGAACATTGGAGTTCTTCCTGAAGAGAGGAAAGTAGCCAGGAACGTAGAACTCAGAAGAGGGGATAGAAGGGTTAAGGTTAGTTTCGCATAAGGCTAAGATATCAGGTAAGTTAGTGTGAAAGAATGAATCTACGCTGAGGAAGTTAGTGCGGATACCACGTATGTTAGTGAAAGAGATGCAGACTGGTTTGGGCGTTTTCAGACTAGCTGGTTTAGTTTTGTTATTATGTTTGCTTTTTTCCATAGTGATTCAGTTGAGGAGAGGTCTTAGAGTAGAATCAGTCGGTCACTTGTTTGCAGCATATGAAGGATGGAGACTGATGCGGCCTACAACATAATGTGGCCTCGGGGTTGCCCACCGAACATTCATGCAGGGACGCCCTTCCATGCGCGATATGGCACTACAAGAACCCCGGTATTATTCAACTGTTGATCAGTTTTGGCAAATATATGGCTAAAGTAGCTACTACTGACATGAGGGTGGGGTCAGTGTCTGGAGTTTTTTTTTTAAGAATGTTATCAAGTGAATATGTCACTTTAAATAAAGAGGTTTTTCTATTATTTTTTTAGACATACAGTAGATCCCTTAAAATTTTCTTTTGCCTAAACAAACATCCTTATCTTTGTTGTTTCCATTATGTTAAAAAGATAACATATTCTTTTAAGATGTTTCAAATGAGATTTTCAATTTCAAATCCCTAATTTTAAGCCGACAAGATAGTCCTAAATTCCGAAACCAATATTTTTTCCATGTTTTCTCAATAAAATTAAGTGATGACCTTGAAATAAGCTTTGTCAATGCCGCATTTTTAATCCTGTCGCTAATCCTTTTTCTTTTAAGAGTTATTTACATTACACTCTTATATCAAGCACAATTTTTTTTTAACATGATATCGAGCAAAAAGCGATTTATATACTACCAGGAATAATCAATGAATCTTAGATACCGTTGGATGTCTTAAAATATAATAGAAACAGATTAATTAAATGGTTTCAATTCGAATTCTTTATCTTTACTGAACCTCAATACGTTGTTGTATCTTAAAAAAGATAATGTGTAAAACTTTTTTAGACAATGACGTTCACCTTCTACAAGGCTCAAGAGCCACTCAATGTAGAACTTTACAGAGCAAAAAGGTTAGGGGGAAGTTAAACCTGAACAGGTTAAGATTATAGTCTTTGGGAAAGCATTCTCTTGAGAGTCGATTTTCACGAAGCAGTAATTTGTATGAAGAAATTGCTCAAGTGGAACTTGCACCTCACCAATAAAATATGAAGAGATTGAAAGTGGTTTGCCACAATGTATCTAGCATGGTGAGTGTTAGCCATGATGGTCGGAAGAGGTGGTACTAAAGAACGCAGCCGTTTGCACACTTTCCACAGAACTAGTAATAGAGTAGCAAGAGGTCTGCAAAGTTTTGTCTGTAGAAAAATGGTTAAAGGACATGAAATAATTAATCACCCACAAGGACGAGGAGATGCTTTTGAACTATCAAGACTGGAAAGTGAAAACTGGGCAGCTTCTGCCCATATATGGCAACAACATACCATTTTCAATCTGATTTAAATCTTGTAAAGGCAGAGTATAACAGGAAGAGTCTGATACTTACTGGAGTGGTACAAGAAACAGACCTTTGCCAACAGCTTTAATGATGGATCGAATGTACAAGTACTGTGTATAATCTTAGCTATTCATTTGAGCTTTGCTTTGAGTTTTGTTTCATGGCATATCAACCTCTGTGGATTATTTAATGCCCAAAAGGTAGAGTTTTAAGGTATGGTGTTTTTTTAAACTTTCAGTTATAGTGAGAAAGTTGATTTTGTCAGATTTTGATGAAAAACTTTTTTTTTATTATTTTAGAAAACTGAACATATCTTCTAGTTTTGTATTAAAAAAATGTTGGTTGGTTGGTTGTTTTATGGCACATCAACCTCAGCGGGTCATTTATTGCCAACTAAATTTTATTTATTGCTGGTAATACCTTTTTCTTTTCAACAATTTATTGTTTTTTTTTATACAAGTTTTGTGTCTAGTAATACTTTTTCTTTTCGAGTATCAAGATTCATTGGGATTTGTTTTTAAGGGCAGGGTCCTACCCTGTTATTTAATCCATGACTGAAGGGAAGGGACAGATTAATACCTTTCCCAAGGGTACCAGTGCTTAAGTGAATGCACGATATTCAACTGGAATTCCAACTCGGTTCACCGATTTCTCTTTCCAAGCCGATATCCACTGCACCATAACGCACATCCGTCACTAAACACTTACAGCACCTGGTATTCCCAAGCGGTCACCAATCTAAGTACTGAACATTGCTTAACTTTAGTGATTGAGCGAGAACCAGTGTATTCAACATGATATGGCTGTAAGCCATTAAAAAAATGGCTTAGTGGTAATAATTTGTTTCCTTTAAAAAATATGTTATGGTAATAATTTTTTACCTTAAAAAATGTATTGTTGAGAATATTTTTCCTTCAAAAATGTATATTTTTCTATAAAAGTCTATGCTTATTTTTATAGTTTCATAGTGTTTTGACCATAGTTTGGTGGGGACAACTATTTACCCATAGCTGGGACCCTAACAGTGTGCTACCACTCCGGGTTAGGGTGGACATGGGGACGACAGCAATTAAGAGGTGGTTCCATGCTCCTCACAACCTCCCAGTCAAAGGTCTTGCTGCTGGATACAATTTACAGCTATATCCAGGACCACTTATCTATTCAATTTATGACTGTGAAGCAGTATGCAGAAAATTTCTTAGCCTGACCAAGAAGGAAATCCCAAAAGGAATTCTAATGTTTTGGGTTTTGTTCAGATTTTCTGAAGTGGGTCATACTAAAACTTATTGCACCCCCTTAAAAATGTAACTTTGACATACAATAAAGTGGGTGGGGGGAGCATAAAACCCTTTCCATTATTCGAATATATGAAGATTACAGGAGTGTAAAGATTTTTAAGGTGTAAGGGAAAATGCCTCATGGATGAGTTTAACAAGAGACGACAAGAAAAGCTGAAACAGTCATTAATAGGAAAAGAAAATCGGCAGCTGTCAGTAGGAATTAAATTATACTATTAGAATGCTGGGAATATTGGCCCAGGAGCTCCTGCACCGGTACACACATGGCGCAAAGTTGCACAATGCACTCTTCATTTGAAAAAAAATAAATAAATAAAACCTGCAGAAAGGTCTGGAATAGCAACTTCCCAAAAATAATGAAAGGAAAAAAATAAAGAAAATACTGAGAAATTTTCTTCTCAACTTTTCTAATAGCTAACTTTTCTTAATTTCAAATATTAAAATATGTAAAAGACCCAGACATAATGTAGAGCATAGTGAAAAAGCCGAGCTTTACAACGGTGGCAAAAGATGTAGACTGTGCCAGGAAGAAAAGTTAGCTATTATGTTGTTGTGGTACAAGGAGTGAAGGATCAAAATTAAACGTTGTTAATCAAAAGAACTTCTTAAAATGCGTTTTCTCACACCACACCAAATAAAACACACTGACAAAGGAATCAAGCAAGAAACACAGAATTGTAAGCACAAAATAGACAAATATGTTTATATACAATTATATCTAACCTAATCTAATCTAAATCTATCTAAACTTATTTATAAATGGAACTTGGTCTGTGTGTGTGTGTGGGGGGGGGGTGTCTGTTACTTATAGAATCCGAAATGGCTGAACCGATTTTCTTGAAAATTTACACAGTTGTACTATAAGCGTCTGTGAGTGTTCTTAGCTAGGTTTTGTGTTGAGGTATCCCCGATAAATATTGAAGATCAATAATCGAAAAAAATCGGGTTATAGAAGGAGTGGCCCGATTTTAATCAAATTTGATACACTCATAGACAAAGACATAAGAAACGATATTCAGAAGTTTCAAGGTTGAAGTTCTTACAATAGTGCAGAAAATCGATTATATATATATATATATATAAAAACCAAGATGTGTGTGTGTGTGTGTGTATCTGCCTGTTTGTCTGTATTTTTTTCAGCCCTTTTATTTTAGTTTTTGCTTCGGGTTTGGCTCTAAGTAGGTATAATTGTAGTTCTTAGTCTCAGCCATGATACCATTTACTCAGAGGACTTATTTAGCCTTCAAAATTCAGTTTACGATGAAAATAACTTATTTGATATTGATACCAGGAAATCAAAATTTGACTTACATTCATTCATTTTTCTTTCAGTCTACAGTTTTGCTTTAACTGGAAACAACTATTGCTTTTTAGTCTTTCGTGTCAACGTCCTAAGAGTCTGAGCTCCAGGACCATGAATTAGTTTTAAAGCTTTCATTACACCCAAGCAATGCCAGGCTACACTGCTAGTATACAATTATACAATTGAAGAAAGGTCGAAAGTGATGTTAAAGTCTATATGAATCGAGAGTCAATCTTTTGTTTAAAGTTCAGAGTATAATGCAAAGTTCAGGATAAAATTACACAGTTTAAAATGCGACAATTTTGTAATCGTGAAAGTAATAAAATATGGGTGTGTGTGCGTATGTAAGAAAATACAGAGTTGTGTACCTTGGATTGTATTTGCAAGAAACACTATTACTTCTTTTGTAGTTGATAATAACTTTTATAAAATACTAGCAGTATAGCCCGGCGTTGCTCGGGTGTAATGAAAAATTTAAAACTAAACCACGGTCCTGGAGCTCAGACTCTTTGGACGTTGGCACGAAAGACTAAAAAGCAATAGTTGTTTTCAGTTAATGCCAAACCGTAGACTGAAAGAAAAATGTATGGATGTAAGTTAAATTTTGAAGTTTGGTGAGAATCGGATGAAAATTGTGGATTTGTATAAAAGACATACAGACAGATAAACAGACACACACACAAACATCTTGCCTTTTATAGATATATATTATCAATTTTCTGCACGGTCTGAAATATAAAATATAATAGTAGAAATAAACAAATACTGTCAAAAAAACACATTTTTCAACTCCAAACATTTTAATATTCTTTCATATATATATATAAAATCAATTTTCTGCACTATTGTAATAACTGCAACCTTGAAACTTCTGAATATTGTTTCTTATATCTTTGTCTATGAGTGTATCAAATTTAATTAAAAATCAGACCACTCCTTCTATAACCCAATTTTTTCGATTATCGATACTTATCGGGGGTACATCGACACAAAACCTAGCTAGGAACACTCGCAGGCGCTTTTAGTACAACTGTGTAAATTTTCCAGAAAATTGGTTCAGCCGTTTCGGAGTCTATAGGTAACGGACACACACACACACACACATACACACACATACAAAGTTCCGTTTATAAATAAGTTTAGATTAGATTTAGATTAAATTTACATTTAGATCGTTGTTTTGAAGAATCCAGCTTCATTGACAAATATCTTGAAATACAGATGAATTTGGAAAGGATATTTAAGTCATTGGTAAGCTTGATTAGTTGGAAGTTGAAATAGCAGAGATGTGTGCTCCGTGGGAAAAATCTTGGGTTGTGTCAATGAGCAAAATTGCCAATACGGACGTCAGAGCTTCAAGTTGGAAAATTGATCGGCTAACTGCTTATCAAGTGTAGGTAATGGTTTTTATAGGTGAGCCAATCCCCACGCTTATCCCATGTTCGCTCGACAGGAACAAGAGACAAGCAACGTGGTTAGTCAGATCACACACCATGGATTCTATTGGCTGTTGTTGTTACTGTGGAATCATGCATTTACTTTCGAAAGGGGTGATAAATAGTAAGTGGGCATTTCCATAACATGGACTATTCCATAATGTTATTCCCAAACAAAAATGAATTACTGAATGAAAGAACAGAAATTATGACTAAGTGTAACCATTCCATAAAATACCTTTTAGGTTCAAACAATCATGGATGAAAACAATTTCTTCCAATTTTGAGAATTGTGCGTTCAGAAAATCTCTTATGTGAGCGCTCTTAAAAAACAGTAAAATCAGTTATTGTAAATCGCCTGATGATAACACATGCTAGAAACCTAGGCCATGTAATAACTTGTTTAAAAATGAAAGTATATATATATATATATATATATATATATATATGTGTGTTAGTAGCGACTTACTTGTTTGCTCTCCTCGTGTATTGAGTGCTTTATGTGTTAGGTTACTCATCTCGGGTTTTTTCTTTCGACTAGTACTTTGATTAATGTTCAAGTTCTTAGTTCGTTTCTTTTTTGGTTTTCATTTTTTTCCCCTTCGTGTTTATACTCGGTGGGTTTTTCGAGACATGTTCAAAGACAAATTTACTGTTATAAATATATACACACACACACATATATATATATACTCAACATTACTCACACGCACTTTTGCATCAAGCAAACATAGACATGAGATGCAATTCTGATATCAAAATGCTACCAATCAATTAAAAGAGAAAACAATTCACCACAATGAAAATGTATAGAAAGTGCTTTGATTGCTAGATCATCCACAGTAAATTCGTGTCCACTCGCTTATTCTTGGCAGATCTATTATCACAATTTGGGATATTTTATAAAAGTGATGGAAACGAAAGCAAAAAGAATCTGAACAAAATTGGCTAGATTATATACATTATAAAACACATAAAAAATTATATATATTTTGAAACTGAAATTCCCAGCGTCTCTTGTTCATTTGCATTTGTTGTCACGTCAATGCAAACAAACTTAGTCTGATCAAAATCTTAAACAAAACATGGCATAAAAAATTCTTCCACTTTCTCATACATCTTTCCCCAAAAGTTGTTGATATATAAAGAATTATATATTATTTTCCCAAGTGTGAAAATGTTACTTTTTATTACAATGCAATTATTACTTCTAGTATTTTAGTCTGAGATTAACTTATATATCGTGTATTTTAAATAATAGAAGGTCATGAATTTAACTGTCTTAATTTTTTGAAAAAATTTTAAATCATGTCTGTTGGCTTGAGAAAAGACTATTTCTTTCAGGAAAAGAAATATTGTTTGTCTAAGTTACCTTCTTTTAATAAGCAGAGTACTTTTTAGATTGAAGCTGTAGCTGAATTTATTACTAAGTAGACCTAATGCTTTTCATAAATTATGGTGTATAAGATCCTATATATATATATATATATATATATATATATTTATTTAGTGTATCGAGGCAGCAGATAATTTTCTAAACATATACTGTTAAATATAAAGACAATGAATGTTTTATATTTAATCATGAGCCGTTCTAAACATGGCATTTTGGGTTTAATTTCAGGTGAAATTAAAGACAAAAATTCTTCAACATCTGGATAAATAATATGTTTAGAAAATTATCTGCTGCCTCAATACACTATATATATATATATATATATAAATAGTCTTTTCTCAAGCCAACAGACATGATTTAAAATTTTTTCAAAAAATTAAGACAGTTAAATTCATGACCTTATATATATATATATATATATATATATATAATTATATACTGTTAAATATAAAAAACAATGAATGTCTTATGTTTAATCATGAGCCATTCTAAATATCGTATTTTGGCTTTAATTGCAGGTTAACTTAATAAAAAAAATGTCTAAAGGTCTCAATATTCTACTCAGCTTCTGGAATGCATCCTTCGTCATGCCCGTTCATCTTCGGATCTCAATGTCACACTTTCCATCCTGTGTAAGAACACTTCCCAGCTATTTAAATTTCTGTACCTGCTTCAGTTTGGTATCCCCCCCTCACCTGTAGTTGACATTTTGGGCTCCTCTTTATACTGATTACCATGCATTCAGTTTTCATGCAGTTGATATGTTGTCCTTTCTTTCCACTTTCTTAAGCTACCTTCTGTATAATGTATAAATGAAAAATATGTCAGAATTAATCCATTTTGTAAAATTATATATATATATATATATATATATATATATAAAATCAAAAATTATCATCCGTTACACCCAGTGGTGTGTAGGGGTAGCATTTTTGCTGTTTCTTTAAACTGTTTTTTATGGGGCAGAGTTGTTAGCCCTGCGCCCAACCCCCAAACCTGGCGGAAGGTGATTTTCTAAGCATAACTTAGATGTGAGGGGGGTACCCAGTGAGGATTGAACCCACTACTCAGTTATGATTCTAGCGAGATGAGCTTGCTAACCATTACACCACCACTAGGTGCCCATATAAGTAATCGATTCATTAAATTAAAAAGTAAGGTTAATAACCATAATTAGATTAATAATATATACTGTCCTTAACACACACAAAACTTCAACTATTACCTTAAATACGAACCCCCACCACATACACAATTGACTATATAAGAATAGAAATTTAAAATTTAAAATTTAATAGAAAAAAAAAGGTTTTCAAACGATGATCTAATTAATAATTAAAAATTAAAACTTTAATAAAAAAAATATATTCCCTAAATCCAAAGTTAAGATTAAATATACAAACTTACATTAATTATAAAGACTCTGCCTAAATTAAAAATATCCTGCCAACCACTGGCTCTTCTAAGAAATCCATAAGGACATAGTCTAGTCACTAGATAATAAAAACTTACAACTGTCTAGAAATCAAAGAATCTCATTAATCAACCACTTAAAAAACACCCTCTCCAAAAATTCCAAGTCAGAGACTTATTTCCTTACCACTAACCCTCACCAACACCTCTAAAAAAAATAAATAAATATGAAGAAAGAGGAGTTCCATTACTTTACACACCGCCTGATGAGACATTGTAGTGGATATATATAGAATGATTATGTACATGTTCTAAAATATAATTTATAATATATATATATATATATATATATATATAATTATCATTATTTTAATATTTTATGTTTATTTTATTTATTGTTGTGGAGTTATTTTCATAGTGGAGGCTAGTATTTGTGCTAAAGTTGGTCCTAATAGGTTCAACGTACAAAATGTTAAGAACTTGATATAATATGTATTACGCAGTGTAATCTGGCCAGGTCACTGACTACTTTTGTATTCGACTGTCAACTACTATCTTCCCATATTGACTGACCCTCATTCTGCTTACTACTCTGACTTAAATTAAGTGGGAGAGTATTCACTATAGAATAGGTGTGTTTCACCATTATATATATATTTAAATTTAATTTTTATTTTTTCTAACTAATAATATTAGGTCTAATGAATTTATATCTTTGTATTGTTTTTTTTAAATATTGCTTAATTTACATTTTATGAATACCTTTTCTGTTTTTGTGTAGGATTTCATAGTTTAAAAAAGTGCTAGGAGTTTTTAGCTGCAACATTGTAAATGATGTCAATATCTGTCTGCAATCCATTCCTATTCCAAATTTAAAATTTCTCTCTTAGCTGTTTCCATTGGCTCTTCCCTCTCTACATTTTCTCACTTATTTTCCTCTTCACTTTCTATTTCTTCTGTATCATTCCTTTTCCTCTTTGATTTCTCATTTTATTTTCTTCTCTTTTTTTCGCTTTCCTTTTTTCGAATATCTTTTTACATGTATGAAAAAAATTTTTTCCAAAAATAAAGGCAAGTATTGTTCTTTAAAGAATTTTTTCAATAAAATGTTTATTACCATCATTGATAACTACCTGATGAGACATTGTTCTTTCAATATCAAAATAAAATGTATAATTTTGTATTAGTTTGTAGCTTTTCACATGTTCTAACATAATAGCTAATAATAAATGTGTGTGTGTGTGTGTGTGTGTGTGTGAGTCTTCACCTGTATGAATCTTCTTGAGGCTTTCAATGTAAAAATAAATCTAGCGAAAGAATTCTTTAAAAATTTTTTTTATCCCCGTCAACAAAATTTTAATTTAATCATCTAAAAAGCTATGAAACAAGAAAGCCGTTGTACCTGGGGATACTTTTATTTCTGTTCAAAATAAACAATTTCGGAAAAACAAAATAAAAATTTACAGCAGTGTACAAGATTTCCAAGCATTGATCTTTGATTCAGTCTTCATCTAAGACAAATATTTCCTGACACCTTCAAAATCTCAACTCAAAATCAAACCACTTTTATAACTGCCCATGTAGACCGTCTCCTCCATCTTCAATCCTGAAACCAAACACTAAATGGTAACAGGGCTCAAAATGAATGTCATTCCATCTTCTGGAAAATAAGACATTAGTTTGGGATGAATGGTTCTATTTAAAAAAATGTTTAATTAGAATACGTATTGAGGAAAGGTATACCCTTAGGAAAGGTATTAATCCATCTCTTTCCTCCACTTATGGGTTAAATAATAGAACAGATTGGGTTCTATAGCCTTGGCTGGCAACCAGTTTACTGCAGAAAGTAATGGCAATCTACTGCGGGATAATCTTCTGCCAAGTCAGTCATGTTTCTTTCGAGACATGATCACCCAAGCATTTATTACGTATGGCACTTAACTGACTGACTGAACATAATAGTTGAAAACATGGTTAAGGCTTCTACTGGACATAAAGTCGGGGATCGGTTTTCTAATGTTAAGAAGTAATAAACTGATACCCACTAATTATAACTTAATATAATAATGTAATATAATCTATCTCTTCTCCCGCCAGCTATGGGTTAACTAACAGGACAGATGGGGTTCTATAGCCTTGGCTGGCAACCAGTCTACTGCAGAAAGTAATGGCAACCTACTGCGGGATAATCTTCTGACCAGTCAGTCATGCCTCTTTCAAGACATGAACGCCCAAAGCGTGTATCACGTATGGCAGTTAACTGACTGCCTGAATATAAAAGTTGGAAACGTGATTAAGGCTTCTACTGGGCATAAAGTGGGGGATCAGTTTTAAATTGCTATGAAGTAATAAACTGATCACCCACTAATTACTACTTAATGATATAATACATCTTTTCCCCCCTCTAGCTATAAGTCAAATAACAGGACAGATGGGGTTCTATAGCCTTGGCTGGCAACCAGTCTACCGCAGAAAGTAATGGCAACCTACTGCGGGATAATCTTCTGACCAGTCAGTCATGCCTCTTTCAAGACATGATCGCCCAAAGCGTGTATCACGTATGGCAGTTAACTGACTGCCTGAATATAAAAGTTGGAAACGTGATTAAGGCTTCTACTGGGCATAAAGTGGGGGATCAGTTTTAAATTGCTATGAAGTAATAAACCGATTGCCCACTAATTACTACTTAACAATATAATACATCTTTTCCCCCCTCTAGCTATAAGTCAAATAACAGGACAGATTAGGTTCTATAGCCTTGGTTGGCAGCCAGTCTACCGCAGAAAGCAGTGGCAACCTACTGCGGGATAATCTTCTGCCCAGTCAGAGACATGTTCACCCAAGTGTTTTTATCACGTATGGCACTTAACTGACTGATTGAGGAAAGAGGGTTTAGGAAATTTGGTATTTACAGGATAGATTGCAAGAGAGTCAGAGGAAAACAACTCCACCTACCTAGCGAGTTTGAGTAAATGGATGGGATAACAGTGTCTAGGAGAAATAACAAGGAAATAGATTTTTTGAAGAGTTACAATTGTGAAAAGACATGATCCCCACCCCCACCACCCAAACTGCCCTGAAGAGACTTGGTTAATAAAAAAAAAAAATGTTAAATGTGAGGTGGGAGAAGTCAGTCAGTTAAGTGCCATACGTGATACACGCTTGGGCGATCATGTCTCGAAAGAGACATGACTGACTGGGCAGAAGGTTATCCCGCAGTAGGTTGCCATTGCTAGACTGGTTGCCAACCAAGGCTATAGAACCCAGTCTGTCCTGCTATTTAACCCATAACTGGAAGGAAGAGATGGATTAATACCTTTCCCAAGGGTATTTGCACGAAAGTAAATACTGGTGGGAGAAGAAATATCTTAAAAGACAAGTAAAGAAACTCCAGGAAACCCCTTATCTCTACAATCAAGGCTAGGATTAACTGTTATGGCCACTCCTATGTGCAAGAATGGGCCCTAATGTAACTCTGTACCTCAAGTGACCACCCCTTATCCCCTCACCGGTCCTTGTAAAGAATGACCTTCTACGGGGGGGGGGCAGTGATTGAATGCATTTTTCTGATCTGTCATTGAAAAAGTGTTAGCCAAAAAGTAGACCACGATTGAGTGATGAGGGTATTTAACAGCAAAGAAAAAAATAGCAATTCCATTTTCATGAACATGAATAGAGTTCCTAGGTCCAGCTGATTGCTGACACACAAAAATGTATGTCCCAATATTTCCTGTCATTTCCCTAAATATATTCTGTCAGTTTCAGCTAAGACGGATAAAGAGACAAGAAAGACACTTGAGACATAGATGAATAAAACTCTTCCAAATTCCCTTTGTACATGAACCCTCCACTTATTTCTTACACTAAAGAGCTCAGGACCAATAGCAGCTGGGGGTGGAGGAATGCATTAAAATGTTGCCAATTTATTTACTACCATTCAGTTTTAGCTGCATTTAAGAACCCTTAAAATTCAATCCTGCGCGAGGGGGGGATATTTTTAAATTATCAAGTTAGTTGTCCGTTTTTAATTTTTTTTTTTTATTTTGCAATTAGAACTTAAGTTTAGATAATCTGTAGGAGGTACAAAATTTTATTAGGGCTTAAAAAAAAAAATACAAGTATTTTAAAAGTTTATATTCACATAATATGTACAAACATATTAAAACGAAGTGGAAGTATGAGTAAGGACAAGCAAACAGAATAATAACTTTCAGAGCTCAGCTGAGGATAAAACCTGTAGACAAGTACTCAAAAATTATATATATATATATATATATATATATATATATACACACACACACATAAGGAATCTTATTAATTAATTTTAGAGTAATTCCTTCCTTCACAGGTAGCTGCATTTTATGAAATTTAATCTAGCCTTGAGGAATGAAAGAGAAAGAAAGAAAACAGAAAGAGAAAGAAAGAAAGAAAGAAAGAAAGAAAGAAAGGAGAAAGAGAAAGAAAGAAAGAGAGAATAAAAAAAGAAAAAGAAAGAAAGAATAAAAAAAGAAAGAGAATAAAAAAAGAAAGAGAATAAAAAAAGAAAGAGAATAAAAAAAGAAAGAGAAAGAGAATAAAAAAAGAAAGAGAATAAAAAAAGAAAGAGAATAAAAAAAGAAAGAGAATAAAAAAAGAAAGAGAATAAAAAAAGAAAGAGAATAAAAAAAGAAAGAGAATAAAAAAAGAAAGAGAATAAAAAAGAAAGAGAATAAAAAAAGAAAGAGAATAAAAAAAGAAAGAGAATAAAAAAAGAAAGAGAATAAAAAAAGAAAGAGAATAAAAAAAGAAAGAGAATAAAAAAAGAAAGAGAATAAAAAAAGAAAGAGAGAGAGAGATAAAAAGAATAATAAGAAAAAAGAAAAGAAAAAAGAGAAAAGAAAAGAAATAATGAAAAAAAACGAAATAAAGCAAAAAATGAAGAAATAATGTAAAAACAAAAGAAAATATTAAAAAAAAATTAAAAATAAAAAGAAAAGAAAGAAATAAAAAAAGAGAAGCAAAGCTAATTACAAGGTAACCAAAAAAGTTCTGTCCATTTGTTTAGTCATTGAATGAAGTTGAAATATAAATGAAATGCCTGTAGCAACTGTTTTCAAATTCGGACAGCCGGAAGTAGGAACATCAGACGTTATAAAAAACACGTGCACCATGCCCGGCCATCAGTTATAAGCCGGACAGCTGTGAGAAGGATGGAAATGTCTAGAGATCTCGTTCGAGGCTGTTTGCTTTACGACTTCAAAGTTGGCTTATCAGCAGCTGCATCAAGTTGCCGCATATGTCAAGTGTTTGGAGATAGTGCTGTGGATGAACATTAGTTTCGAAAATTCAAGTCGGGAGATTTGTCTCTCCATGATGAGCCTTGCAGTGGACGACCACAGGTCTTGAATGATGGAGAACTGAAGGTGGCCACTGAAGAGGACAGTAGTTTAAAGTGTGGTGAACTTGCAAGACAGTTCAGCATTTCTGATGAAACAGTTAGACTTCACCTGCACCACCAAGGTAAGACGTAAAAACTGAGCAAGTGGGTTCCGCAAACGCTGTTGGAGATCCACAAGGGACAACCAGTGGCAGCCTGCGTATCGCTGCTTTCGCACCACCGTACTGTATCCTTGTTCAATCGAGTGCTTACCAGTGATGAAAAGTGGGTTCTGTATGAAACTCCCAAATATTCCAGACATTGGTTGTCTCCTCAGGATGCTGACCCTCACACCGCAAGACTGCCTATGCATCCACGCAAGATTATGCTTTGTGTCTGGTGGACAGGTCCTCAAGTGGTTCATTATGAACTGCTCCTAATGAGCCAAATGGTCACTAGAAATCTATACTCACAGTAATTGAAACGTGTGCAACAGGCATTGTGCCAGAAGGAGCCAGCA
Source organism: Ascarosepion bandense (assembly GCA_037127315.1). Classification (NCBI taxonomy): domain Eukaryota; kingdom Metazoa; phylum Mollusca; class Cephalopoda; order Sepiida; family Sepiidae; genus Ascarosepion; species Ascarosepion bandense. The sequence goes on along the minus strand of JBBBDQ010001528.1, from coordinate 1,335,584 downwards.
CTGGTGAATCGCAAAAGGTGTGCTTTTCCTCCATGACAACGCCAGGCCGCATGTCGCGCAAGTGGTCAAGGATACCATACAGCAACTTGGGTGGGAGACTTTGTGCCACCCTCCTTATTCACCTGACCTTGCGCCATCCGATTACCACCTCTTCCACTCCCTGGATAATCATCTTCGTGAGAAATCCTTCACCAATGAAGCAGAATTGAGCAAAGCCCTCAGGGCCTTCTTTGCATCAAAACCCCCCGAATTCTACTGCAAGGGCATTGAACAGCTGGAGACACGTTGGCAGAAGGTGCTGGATGCTGATGGCGATTACTTCAAAGACTAAATATAAGTTACAGATACTGTGAAGCGTTTTCTTTTTTTCCTTTAAAAATGGACAGAAGTTTTTTGGTTACCTTGTAGTTATTGCACCCTGCTCTTCAAATGATTGAAAGGATGAAAATTTAAAAGACTTATCAATACATCTGGTCTTGCGATTGTAGAATACCTAATAAATGATCTGCTTTGTGCCTCGTCTTTTATCAGGGATTTTTCACAGTAGTCAACTGATTATCATATAATAATTCTGCTTGTCCCTTCCTTAGTTAGTTACTTAGTTCCTCTATTCATTATGCCAAAAAAGATAACATACTTACTCTTTACACAAGCTTTTGCTTCCCCCCTATTTTTTTATAATCTATAAATGCTACTCTCCTCAGCCTTTCTCTCACCTTTGCCAAATGGAAGGGTAGTAAAAAGTGAGAGAGTAGGAGGAGAGAGCCTATAGCATTACCGTATCAGTAGCAGCTTGAGCTGGTGGTTGTAGCAGTAATTATGTGTGTGTACTGTACAATATAGTAAAAATAGGTAGGTTTATTGTTGTATCTCACAACCTAATAACGAAATTTCTAGTCTCTACACCCTTGGTCATTACTCAGTAGGTCTTTTCTGTTTACAATGGACACAGGAGCCATGATTTTTCAGTAATAAAAAAAACATTTTCTCTTTCCAAATCTCTCACAAAATAGCATACAGTATTTTGGTTATGGTCTGTGCATACGCCACTTAATATAAGATCACAGTAAAGTAGCTTCTATAAACATTACTTTTATAGATATTTTAATAAAATCACACTCTGTGTTATCGTTATTTTATTAACCAATACCTTTATGTTTGCAAACGTTACTCTCATTTGTAGTATGAGAAAGTAAAGTTTTTCCAGGAAATCATAATTATCCTTCCACGGGATTCGCTAGTGTTTTGATAATCATTTAAAAATATTTGAGATTTTGTATATTAAGTCTAGGCAGCCTTCCCTTTGTAAGTAGAAGAAATAGTAGCTGTGTGTCTTGATATAATCTATCTGTAATTTATATTGCTGATTCTTTGGTATTATTCTTTTTCTTAAACTATTTGAGTCATTGTGCACATGTTTAGCATTTAATTGATTCACAGGAAGAAATAACAGATTAGGTTTTTTTTTGTTATTCCCTTAACTGTACAGTATTGTCCTCATCTTTGTTGCCATTTGTACGACGTTTTGGTTGTTGTACACTCCGGCCTTCTTCAGGTGCTAGAAATTTCGAACTGAACCCTTTATTTGTAATAATAATGGGGTTTATGATCTTCAATCGTTGCGTAGTAATGCCTCTTCTGGTCGTCATGAGTCATCTCCCTCTAATCCTGCAGGTTACTCGTTCACCACTGTTGTAGCCTCACAACCTTTTAGGCCAAGTCACAGGAACTAACCAACATCTAGATCTTAAGGACAAGAACAACTGAATTTTTGGGACTTATAAACCTAATGTTCAGTAACCATTAGGCAACAAAGATGAGGACAATAGTCCGAATAATGTAAATACGGTAAATACTACCTCATCTCAGAAATATAGACAAATAGAATGATCTATTATTAAACGTCGTACAAATGGCAACAAAGATGAGGACAATAGTCCGAATAATGTAAATACGGTAAATACTACTTCATCTCAGAAATATAGACAAATAGAATGATCTATTATTAAACGTCATACAAATGGCAACAAAGATGAGGACAATAGTCCGAATAATGTAAATACTGTAAATACTACCTCATCTCAGAAATATAGACAAATAGAATGATCTATTATTAAACGTCATACAAATGGCAACAAAGATGAGGACAATAGTCCGAATAATGTAAATATGGTAAATACTACTTCATCTCAGAAATATAGACAAATAAAATGATCTATTATTAAACGTCATACAAATGGCCACAAAGATGAGGACAATAGTCCGAATACGGTAAATACTACTTCATCTCAGAAATATAGACAAATAGAATGATCTATTATTAAACGTCGTACAAATGGCAACAAAGATGAGGACAATAGTCCGAATAATGTAAATACTGTAAATACTACCTAATCTCAGAAATATAGACAAATAAAATGATCTATTATTAAACGTCATATAAATGGCAACAAAGATGAGGACAATAGTCCGAATAATGTAAATACTGTAAATACTTCCTTTACTGTAATAATACAAATGGATAGTTCATATTCAGACAGTAACAGTGGACAGTGGTAGAGATGATGTGACACCAAACAAGACGTATGTTATGGATAAGGTTTGGTTGGTCTCAGTGTGTGTTTAAAAAAAATCATATAAAAAACCTCAACCATAATACCTTGTCTGTCATTTTTAATGAAACCTGCTTAAAAGAGAGACTGCTGCCCAAAAGCACAGCTTTAAATTATATATATATATATATATATATATATATATATATATATATTCTAAACATATACTATTAAATATAGCAAACAATGAATGCCTATTATGTTTAATCATGAGCTGTTCTAAACATCCTATTTTGGCTTTAATTGGTTCTAAGCTTTTGGCTCACATGAGCCATCTTCTGAGAGGTTACAGGGACATTAACATAAAAACATCCACCATCAAAGATGAATTTATCTTGTGTTGACATAAAACTTTGCTCAGCAACAATAACAGTTACCAAATAGCAAATGCAGTTCGTAAATTTGAAATGCGACTATGACGTCACACTGCATGAGAGGTCGAAATGACAACAGAACCATATATTTAAATGCAATATAATGTGTTATGACCAGATTTAAACATGATTTTATTAAGTGCGGGTTGTTTGGATTTAATGTAGATGGTCTCCAATATCTGAAGGTTTTTTTTTACTGTGTGTATGAGTGAGTATTATTGTATTGTTGACTAAAATCTGTCTGATATTACCTACATGGCTATGTTTTTCTAAGAAATGTTGTTTAATTGTACTCTGATCAGAAAGGTGACAGCTACAGGAGAGCATGGTTGTAGTGAAATGAATATATGTAGTGGGTTTATTATTAGTATTAGAGATACAATCTCTGAACGGGCATGTAAATTGATACACTACATTGGTTTTTTTGGAGAGAATTTAGTTTAGTGCTTGTAGGGTTATTAGAGACTATGTGGTCAATTGTTTTAAATTTTTTATAATATATAATGAGCTTAATTTGATTATCATTATTTATTGGTTTAACATTTCTATGTATTATGTTTTTGAGTGTTTTTTCATCTGGTTTGTAATTATTATGTATTTGGTTGCAATACTATAAGTTACTAGTGTTATGTTTATTTTGATGTACACCATTATTATTAATATTATCAATAGTTAGAGCGATTGTTAAGTTTGTTGAGATACATTTTAAGCCAAAACTTAATAAAAATGTTGGAGAATTTTTGTCTATTTTTCACCTGAAATTAAAACCAAAATACGACGTTTAGAACGATTCATGATTAAACATAATATACATTCATTGTCTCTTATATTTAACAATATATGTTTAGAAAATTATATATATATATATATATATATATATATATATATATATGAATCTTCTTTAAAAAGGATACAATAACCCTGCTATTTGAATGGCTTTCCGAAACTTAGTGATGAGAGAGAGATAATGGGTGCAAAATCACTCAGAGAAAGTGAGGAGGGAGATGGAACTAGATACAAAACAAGACAGAGAGAGAGAGAGAGAGAGACTAGATACAAAACAAGACAGAGAGAGAGAGAGAGAGACTAGATACAAAACAAGACAGAGAGAGAGAGAGAGACTAGATACAAAACAAGACAGAGAGAGAGAGAGAGAGACTAGATACAAAACAAGACAGAGAGAGAGAGAGAGAGAGACTAGATACAAAACAAGACAGAGAGAGAGAGAGAGAGAGAGAGAGACTAGATACAAAACAAGACAGAGAGAGAGAGAGAGAGAGACTAGATACAAAACAAGACAGAGAGAGAGAGAGAGAGAGACTAGATACAAAACAAGACAGAGAGAGAGAGAGAGAGACTAGATACAAAACAAGACAGAGAGAGAGAGAGAGAGAGAGAGAGAGAGACTAGATACAAAACAAGACAGAGAGAGAGAGAGAGAGAGAGAGAGAGAGAGAGAGAGAGACTAGATACAAAACAAGACAGAGAGAGAGAGAGAGAGAGAGAGAGACTAGATACAAAACAAGACAGAGAGAGAGACTAGATACAAAACAAGACAGAGAGAGACAGATACAAAACAAGACAGAGAGAGAGACTAGATACAAAACAAGACAGAGAGAGAGAGACTAGATACAAAACAAGACAGAGAGAGAGAGACTAGATACAAAACAAGACAGAGAGAGAGATAGATACAAAACAAGACAGAGAGAGACTAGATACAAAACAAGACAGAGAGAGAGAGATAGAGAGAGAGACTAGATACAAAACAAGACAGAGAGAGAGATAGAGAGAGAGAGACTAGATACAAAACAAGACAGAGAGAGAGAGATAGAGAGAGAGAGACTAGATACAAAACAAGACAGAGAGAGAGAGAGATAGAGAGAGAGAGACTAGATACAAAACAAGACAGAGAGAGAGATAGAGAGAGAGAGACTAGATACAAAACAAGACAGAGAGAGAGAGAGAGAGAGAGAGAGACTAGATACAAAACAAGACAGAGAGAGAGAGATAGAGAGAGAGACTAGATACAAAACAAGACAGAGAGAGAGAGAGAGAGAGAGAGAGAGAGAATAGATACAAACAAGACAGAGAGAGAGAGATAGAGAGAGAGAGAGAATAGATACAAAACAAGACAGAGAGAGAGAGAGAGAGAGAGACTAGATACAAAACAAGACAGAGAGAGAGATAGAGAGAGACTAGATACAAAACCAGAGAGAGAGAGAGAATGGATACAAAACCAGAGAGAAGAATGGATACAAAGCCAGAGAGAGAGAGAATGGATACAAAACCAGAGAGAGAGAGAGAATGGATACAAAACCAGAGAGAGAGAATGGATACAAAACCAGAGAGAGAGAGAATGGATACAAAACCAGAGAGAGAGAGAATGGATACAAAACCAGAGAGAGAGAGAGATGGATACAAAACCAGAGAGAGAGAATGGATACAAAACCAGAGAGAGAGAGAGAATGGATACAAAACCAGAGAGAGAGAATGGATACAAAACCAGAGAGAGAGAGAGAATGGATACAAAACCAGAGAGAGAGAATGGATACAAAACCAGAGAGAGAGAGAGAATGGATACAAAAACCAGAGAGAGAGAGAATGGATACAAAACCAGAGAGAGAGAGAATGGATACAAAACCAGAGAGAGAGAGAACGGATACAAAACCAGAGAGAGAGAGAACGGATACAAAACCAGAGAGAGAGAGAGAACGGATACAAAACCAGAGAGAGAGAGAGAACGGATACAAAACCAGAGAGAGAGAGAGAGAGAGACGGATACAAAACCAGAGAGAGTGAGTGAGAGAACGGATACAAAACCAGAGAGAGTGAGTGAGAGAACGGATACAAAACCAGAGAGAGAGTGAGTGAGAGAACGGATACAAAACCAGAGAGAGTGAGTGAGAGAACGGATACAAAACCAGAGAGAGTGAGTGAGAGAACGGATACAAAACCAGAGAGTGAGTGAGAGAACGGATACAAAACCAGAGAGAGTGAGTGAGAGAACGGATACAAAACCAGAGAGAGTGAGTGAGAGAACGGATACAAAACCAGAGAGAGAGAGAGTGAGTGAGAGAACAGGATACAAAACCAGAGAGAGTGAGTGAGAGAACAGGATACAAAACCAGAGAGAGTGAGTGAGAGAACAGGATACAAAACCAGAGAGAGTGAGTGAGAGAACGGATACAAAACCAGAGCGAGTGAGTGAGAGAACGGATACAAAACCAGGAGAAGTGAGTGAGAGAACGGATGCAAAACCAGAGAGTGAGTGAGAGAACGGACCAAAACCAGAGAGAGTGAGTGAGAGAACGGATGCAAAACCAGAGAGAGTGAGTGAGAGAACGGATACAAAACCAGAGAGAGTGAGTGAGAGAACGGATACAAAACCAGAGAGAGAGTGAGTGAGAGAACGGATACAAAACCAGAGAGAGAGTGAGTGAGAGAACGGATACAAAACCAGAGAGTGAGTGAGAGAGACGGATGCAGCCAGAGAGAGTGAGTGAGAGAACGGATGCAAAACCAGAGAGAGTGAGTGAGAGAACGGATACAAAACCAGAGAGAGAGAGTGAGAGCCGGCTACAAAACCAGAGAGAGAGTGAGGAACGGCTACAAAACCAGAGAGAGAGAGAGAGAGAGGAATGGTTACAAAACCAGTCAGAGAGAGAAAGAGACAGAGACAGAAAATGGTTACAAAACCAGAAAGAGAGGTGTGTGTGTGTGTGTGTGTGTGTGTTTAATTAATACTATTTAATGCCAGTGTTGTTATTTTTCAGTGTTTTTTTTTTATTGATAAAGTGTATTTTGGCAAGCAAGTTTTTTATTGTTAAGTGCTTGATATTGGGCTTTAGATAGAGCTATATATATATATATATATATATATATAGTGTAAGTCAAACAATGCTCATATGTTACTGCTTTCTGTGACTTGAAGTTTCATGTGAACATCAAAATGTTGATGCTACTTTTACACATATTGGATCCGTTTTATATTTTACATTGCTCACTGACTTTATCGCATCAGTTTTTCTTTATATGAGAATAGCAAGCAAACTATTGGTAGAGAGTAACAAAGAACACAAGAACCAGGAGAGAGAGAGAGAGAGAGAGTCTCACCCTCCCACACACACAGAGAATAAAACATTTGGAAAGAGAAGCAAGGAATCACAGAGTTTAAAGTTATTGATTACTGCAATCATAACAAATGTGTAATGTGTTGATCTGAGATTTTCTTTGCAAGATAAGTAAAATGAAAAGTAAATCTGTGCTTGTTGAGTGCTCGTCAGTCTTTCTCCCACACAACTGGAAAGAATTCTGTAATAATAAATGCAAACCATTCATTTCACTATCTTCAGAAGCTAGAAGTTAAGCAACCATGTGATTGGGCTCAATTTTCTCAGATTTTGTGAGGTAGTATTCATTTAAAGCACAACTTTTATTCCAACCTAATTATATACCGTAGGTGAACAATTCAACTAGAAAAATTGAAAATAAATACAATGTATCTAAATACAAATTAGAGACCTGTCATAATAGATCATTCCAGCCTATGTACAATAATGGATCAGATGCAATAGAGGTAAATAATTTAACTAGAAAAATTGAGAATAAATAAAATGTATTTAACGACCATCACTGAGTATATATACCAAGCTCTTGACAAGAATGGCAAAGCTTGAACCATTGCTTTGGATATTTCCAAAGCGTTCAACAGAGTCTAGCATGCTAGCCTTCTATGCAAACTGTGGAGCTATGGTATAACTGGACATTTGTTTGACCTAATCCAGTTATTCCTTTCTAATCGCACATTGAAGGTTGTATTAAACAGACATGCCTTCCAAAACTACCATACGAACGCGAATGACCCTCAAGGCTCTATCCTAGGTCCTACACTTTTTCTGATCTACATTAACGATCTCCTAGATGTTATAATATCCCAAGTAGGCATGTACGCTGATGACACTATCATTTACTCTCGCCTCGATCAAAAATCTGGTGTGGGCAACAAAGCAAACCTCGCTGTCGAGCTTGAGAAGGACCTCCAATCCATGGTGGACTGGGGTAAGAAATGGCTTGTAAATTTTAATGCTTCCAAAATGAAGCTGCTATCAATTAACCATCATAGACAATCGCTCCTACCTCCCATTAGCATGGAACAAGCTAGCCTCCCTGAGAGTAAAATATTACGCCTCCTTGGCCTCACACTCTCAGTGGACCTTAAGTGGAATGACTATATCGAATCCATTGCTAAATCCGCTGCTATGAAAATCAGTTCTCTGTGCAGGGCCCAAAAGTTTTTCCCATCTGAGTCCATCCTGCATATATATAAATCTCCCATCCGTCCGTGTATTGAATGCTGCCACATCTGGTCGGGTGACCCTGCTATTCTCCTCGGGGTTCTTGACAAAATACAACGGAGAATCTGTAATGTGATCGATACAGACTTGGCAGCCCGGTAGCAGTCACTCTCTCACCTGTGTGATGTGGCTTCCCTGTGCCTCTTCTATAAATACTTTCACGGCTTCTGCTCTGATGAACTTAGATCACTGGTGCCCACCCCCAGGTATGAATTTGCACGAGATACTAGATTAGCAACTAGGTCCCACCCTTTTACAGTGAAACTGATAAAATTTAACCGCAATTTCTACTCCAACAGCTTCTTTTCTTGCAATTCCAGCCTGTGGAATTCTCTTCCATATACTTGCTTCCCCGACAGCTACAATCTCCAGGAATTTAAATGTAAGGTAAATAGACATCTCCTATATTGTTATATATCGACAAACAACAAACACGCATATATATAAAAATATAAAGTTATATTTTTATTAATGACGATGAACCGTGTAGCATAGGGAACAGAGAATTGAGAGAGCGCGCTTCTAATGGGTTGACGGGAGTGTAGTCTTATCTGTTGTGTCTCTCTCTTCACTGGCCGATCTCTGTTGCTCCTCTACTGGCGAATCCGTGTGCCGAGGTCTTTTTATAATCTTCCAGAACCGGGACTTTTTCTTCCGGTTTTGCCTCGCCCACGCACGCCCACGTAATTCTCAGAGACACCTGTTCTGTTTGCCTCTGTAGTTATTTCCGCTGCTGCCGGAAATAAGGTCAAACGACATCCGTTCCTTTCAACGACCGGAAACACCCTCGCTTGCATCAGCCTTCCTCGGGTGGGGCCAGATTGTTATATTACAATATCACTAACTTGCATCCATTCTCTCAAGCTCTTTTTCCATCTCCCCAACCCCCATCCTCAGTATTCTCATCCATCTATTACCCTCCTCCTGACATTTCCTGTAACTAACCCCTTTTTTTTTATCACTTTCCCCTATGTACCCCACTGTGCAACAGTGGCAGTAGAATGCCTTGCTTGGGGTGAGTTGATTAAAAAATAAAAAAAGGAAGTGAAACGGAAGCTGTGCAGCCCATGCACAGTTGACAAAGATTTTAGTTCAGTCTTGGGTTTCCGAGTGTTCACATTTGTCCAGTGATAGAAATTGGTGTAACAAGAATCAGAAGAAGATCTGGTTTCAGGAAAAGGTTATAACGAGACCTTCAGGCTTCGTCCAGTCAATTTATATTATCTCTCAATACTTTAGAGATAATATAGTGTCATGGCTATCAGTGTCAGAAGTGAATTTGGCACACAGAATTCAATTCCACCTCAATAGGGTTTCAGTCATTTAACATTAATGCCCTTGAGAAAAAATAATCAATCCATCTTTGCTTTAGTTATAGTTTAACAGATGTAACAAAAGACTTACCTCAAAATTCAAAACGAGCGCGAATATGTCTTGCCTGTAAGATAATAACAAAAAAGAAAAATGACCGCGATTAAAGACACAATTTATGCGTGCCTATCCCGTCCAAAACTAGATGATATTTGCACACATGCAAATTTTGGCCATCTTGGAATGGTATAAAGAGCTGGTGCCAGTGTTGCTGTCAGTGATGATTTGGTGGATTGTGTGTGTTGAAGTGAAGTTTCCAATTGAGAGTCAGACTAACAAAGAGGAAGGAGAAGGGCTTAGTTGGTGTGTTTCACAACTGCCCTGTGTAAAGAGCCCAAGAATAGGAAACCTGAAATTCATTTCCTTGTGGACAAAAAAAAGAAAAACAGCTGGCCTGGCAAGAGCACCTTTTGTTCCCCACCTCATCATTTTTTTTTTTTTTTAAATACTACAACAGAAGAACATTAAATCCTAACATCTGCTTATGGAATTAGCAGACACATCTGCAGGTGCAAGCAACAAGATTTTGATTCAAGAAGTCTATCAAGAATCTGAAGACTTTGGATCTCACAGATAAATATCACTTAATTTTGATTTCTTTTGGCATCAAAGAAAAGCAAAAACATTTACTCATATCTCACCTTAATATTTTGCATCATTAATAAAGTCCTTGAGTGCACCATTAACATGCAAGCCATAGAGAATGATGCATAGACTTGCTAAAATAATATTTCCAGTAAAAGAAGTAGAAAGATATACTTTGTGAAAAATTACATCACATGCCAAAAAAATCGAACATATAGGAAAATAGAGGACCTCCTACAGAAGGTAGCAAGGAAATGCAAAAAGAAAGAACTCAATATAAACTTTAAAAAAATACAAAACAAAAAAAAAAAAGAAAAAAGCTAATGCATGATCATAAGAAAAAAAAGGGCCCCAAAACGACAACTACAGGTTGGAGACACTAAAATCAAACAGATGCAGAAATTTAGATAATTGGGAAGTTTTCTGACAGAGGATGAAAATTGCGATATAGAGAACTGAAGGTACATTGGCATGGCCAGAGATGCACTCCAAAAGTGAAGCAGATGACTGAAAGACAGGAGAAACTCATTAGAAACAAAGAAAAGAGTGCTAGACTTCTACTTCTGATATCTGTCCTCTTATATAGAAGCGAGTGCTAGACTTCTACTTGATATCTGTCCTCTTATATAGAAGCGAGTGCTAGACTTCTACTTGATATCTGTCCTCTTATATAGAAGCGAGTGCTAGACTTCTACTTGATATCTGTCCTCTTATATAGAAGCTGTAGTGCTAGACTTCTACTTGATATCTGTCCTCTTATATAGAAGCGAGTGCTAGACTTCTACTTGATATCTGTCCTCTTATATAGAAGCGAGTGCTAGGACTTCTACTTGATATCTGTCCTCTTATATAGAAGCGAGTGCTAGACTTCTACTTGATATCTGTCCTCTTATATAGAAGCGAGTGCTAGACTTCTACTTGATATCTGTCCTCTTATATAGAAGCGAGTGCTAGACTTCTACTTGATATCTGTCCTCTTATATAGAAGCGAGTGCTAGACTTCTACTTGATATCTGTCCTCTTATATGAAGCGAGTGCTAGACTTCTACTTGATATCTGTCCTCTATATAGAAGCGAGTGCTAGACTTCTACTTGATATCTGTCCTCTTATATAGAAGCTTATGCTAGATCTCTACTTGATATCTGTCCTCTTATATAGAAGCGAGTGCTAGACTTCTACTTGATATCTGTCCTCTTATATAGAAGCGAGTGCTAGACTTCTACTTGATATCTGTCCTCTTATATAGAAGCGAGTGCTAGACTTCTACTTGATATCTGTCCTCTTATAGAAGCGAGTGCTAGACTTCTACTTGATATCTGTCCTCTTATATAGAAGCGAAAGGACTTCTACTTGATATCTGTCCTCTTATAATTTGTAGTTGAAAATAGACTTCTACTTGATATCTGTCCTCTTATATAGAAGCGAGTGCTAGACTTCTACTTGATATCTGTCCTCTTATATAGAAGCGAGTGCTAGACTTCTACTTGATATCTGTCCTCTTATATAGAAGCGAGTGCTAGACTTCTGTTTGATATCTGTCCTCTTATATAGAAGCGAGTGCTAGACTTCTACTTGATATCTGTCCTCTTATATAGAAGCTGAAAAGGACTTCTACTTGATATCTGTCCTCTTATATAGAAGCGAGTGCTAGACTTCTACTTGATATCTGTCCTCTTATATAGAAGCGAGTGCTAGACTTCTACTTGATATCTGTCCTCTATATAGAAGCGAGTGCTAGACTTCTACTTGATATCTGTCCCTCTTATATAGAAGCGAGTGCTAGACTTCTACTTGATATCTGTCCTCTTATATAGAAGCGAGTGTTGACTTCTGATATCTGTCCTCTTATATAGAAGTGAGTGCTAGACTTCTATGTGATATCTGTCCTTTTATATAGAAGCAAATGCTAGACAATCTCTTCAGAGATGAAAGAGACTCAAAGTAACAGAAATATGGTTCTACAGGAGGCTGCTGACGATACCATGGAGTGAGCATGTGAACAACAAAGAGGTTTTGGAGAGGATGCAAATGAAAAGGAAACTTATACTTAGCATCAGAAAGAGACAACTGAGATTTCTGGTACATTTAATGAGAAAGGAAGGCTTGGAGAATTGAATACTCACAAGATGGATAGAGGGGAAAAAGAGACAGGGGAAAACAGATTGAGATATAATTGATGGGCTTGTTCAAGTGGATGGTAGAGTGGGGTTTGGTTGAGATTCCAAGAGGGAAAATGTTAAGAGTGACAAGGGCAAGTGGAAGTCCATGATCGTCTATGTACTGAAAGGACACTACACAAAGAAGACTTGGTACCCATACTGCTTCTCATTTCAAAAAACAATAACAGAGGCCAGTTTCATCTATATGTGTATACACACACATGTGCACACAATGGAAGAGAGACAGCCAGCAACTAAAGCCTTGTTCAGGCATACAATAGATAGGATTAACCAGCAACCAGCCTTTTTTATGAACTCACAACCACATTAGGTTGACCTCGATAAAGTTGGTTCACATATTTCACAACATGTTAAGAACACTTAATATATGTTTTTTTTAATTGTTTCACCCCAAGAAGGCAGTACCACCACTGATGTGCAGGGGGCTACATAAGAGAGTAAAAGTTTAGGCAGGAGAAGAGTAAAGAGAAAAAAGAATCAGTTACAGAGGATGTCAGAGAAAGGGCAAAAGAAGGATGGAAATACAGGTGTGAAGACAGTTGGAAGGTAGAGAGAAATTAAATTTTGCATTTAACCAAATTTAGATTTCTTTTGGTTGGGTTTTGAGTGCCAAAATGGATTCAGCACCTGAGAAATATACATAGTTGTTGAGATTATGATTTTCCAATAAATTTGAGGAAGGTCTTGTCAAAAATTGATATTTAGTGCCCCGCGTACGGCTCTGTATTCTGTGCCCCGCATATGGTTTAAGATTTGATATTTTATGCCCAGTGCATGGTGCAATATCCGATATTTAATGCCTGGAATATGGTGTAATGTTTGATGCCAAAAAAATAGGTAGTAATCAATATTATGTTTAAGAAAAACTGAGTACATTGCAAAAATATATTTCCAAGAAAACAATTCTCACATTTTACAAATTGAAATTGTTGTAATATTTAGCAAAATCTTGTTCAATGCATCTTTTTTTTTTTTAATCATTTCACCCCGAGCAAGGCAGAAACGCCACTGATGTGCAGGGGGTTACATAAATGTAAAAAGATTAATTAGAAAAGAGTGAGGAGTACAAGCTAGTTAGAAAGGAACAATAGAAAGCTGAGAAAGCAGGTGCAATGACAGATACATAGGCGGAGAGAAAGTGAAGGTTATACAGGGGAGGGGAGAGAGCTAGAGTCCAGTGGTTAGTAGATGAGTATTAACTGTTAACATTATTTAAAGTTATAGAATCAGAGAACAAAAAAAAAACAAATGTAAGGAAAATATTTTGTTAATTTAATAATTTTGTGTTGTAAAACAACAAAATCCATTTGAGGTAAGTCATTTTTGAAAATGAATGTCAAGTTAAAGCTGTTTTGTCACTTATTAAGATGTATAAGTTTTGATTAACTGCAAATGACCATAACTTGACAAACACAGTGGAACCTGCTGGATGCGACCCTCTTCGTCTACGACCACCTGTTGTTAATGATGGCTTTTCTATGCACCATTGATTTGCTAATGTTAATTAACCCTTAGTGAGTGACCACCTCCAGAACATGACCAGTGACTAACATCAATGAGTGAAAATCACTGATCAAACAACTGCTTTAAAAAAAATCCATTTTAATGGTAGGAACTTCTAAATTAGGAGAAACTAAATGAGTAATCTATTTCATTTTGATACTACTGGTTTAACTAGTGTGTGTAGCTTAGTACAATAAATTTTTATTGAATTTTCCTAAAAAAAATCAAGCCTTATTATTTACCATACAAAACCCTGCCATTATTTTAAAAACAATTCAATGCTTAAAATAACAAATACTTATTTAATACAAAGTTAATATTGTTTTTTACTTATCTTTAAGTATATATATATATATATATATATATATATATATGGAGTGGAACGTGCAGCATGCAGGAACACTTCCTCATTGTTTTGTTATTGTAGTGTTGTATCAACCTGTTATTTCTTGCTGAAATGTACATTGCCTGAGTTCACCTCATGGTCAAACATCAGCTGCTTTGCACAACATGTATTGCATTTGACATGTTCAAGAAATTTATGTGCAGTCTCTGTACTGACTTGGATAAATTCAGGGATTGGGAAAATCACAATTATGTCCCTTTGTCAAATGTCTATCTCCTTTGTTCCTTTATTTTTTGTGTATCTATCTAGTCTATTTCTATTTGGGTATATCTGTGATCTCTGTTTGTCTACCCCCACCCAGTATGTTTTGATTTTTTTTTCCATGTATTATTGCAGATTCTCTTTTGCTATCACTCACTTCTAAGAAAGAAACTGAAACCGTATATTTTTTTTTAAATTCACTTAATTTTATTTTTTTTTTGTGAAAAAATATTTTGGTCTCTTGTTGACCTTTGTAAATACTTTTTTTTTTTAAATTTTAAAATACATTATGCTGACTAAATTTCTATAAAATTAGGCCATTTTTTTATGTTCTCATTTATTTATTACCAGATAACATGACAAAATTCTAATATTTACATTTTAGTGAGTGGAATATACATTCCTGGAGTAAATAAATCATGACTATGAGTCTTTAGTGAGCGACCAATTTTTGATGGCAGTAGGAGTGGTCACAGTAGATACACAAAGATAGAAAATGGCGTGTCTTTTCACCGGATTTGTTCAACCTATACAGCGAGAATATTTTGAGGACCCTAGATGACACGCCAGGATTTGTTATTGGAGGCCACAACCTGAACAACATAAGGTATGCGGACGATACAGTGCTGATTGCGGACACAGAAAGGAAACTACAAGACCTCATACAGAAAGTCGCAGTGGAGAGTGACAAGAAGGGACTACAAATAAACTTTAAGAAAACTGAGTGCATGGTCATCAGCAAAAGATACAACCCAAAATGCCAAATACAGGTGGGGGATAACAGAATCAAGCAAGTACAAAAATTTAAGTACCTAGGAAGTGTTCTAACAGGAGATGAAAAGTGCGACACGGAGATCCGAAGGCGAATTGGCATGGCAAAGGACACGTTCCAGAAGATGAGCAAAATACTAACACACAGGAAAATCTCAAGAAACGAAGAAAAGAGTGCTAGACTGCCACATGATGTCAGTTCTTCAATACGGCAGTGAATGCTGGACAATATCATCGAAAATGAGGACAAAACTGGAGGCGGCCGAAATGTGGTTCTACAGAAGGATGCTACAAATATCGTGGACTGAGCATACAAGCAACGATGAAGTGTTGGAAAGAATGGCAACAAAAAGGAAATTGATGCTGAGCATCAGGAAGAGACAACTGAAGTTCCTGGGACATGCAATGAGGAAGGAGAGCCTGGAGAACCTGATACTGACTGGTCAGATAGAAGGAAGAAGAGACAGAGGAAGGCAGCGGATAACATATTTGCAGGGTCTGATCAGGTGGATGACGGAACGGGGGTTGCCAGGAGCAAACATACAAAGAGCCACAAGGGATAGGGAGACGTGGAGAACCATGATCAACGTCCTGAAGGGACAGGGCACATAGAAGAAGAAGGGGTGATCACGTATGACAGGTTCCACTGTACATAGAGGTAGGATAAACTTACACCAGTTCTGAATTCAGAGACCGTCTACTTTGCAGACAATATCAATATTTCATAAAGAAATGTAATTATGAATAAGTTAATCTTGTTTTTAAACTGATGCACTTTCAACCCACTGGGTTTAATTTCCTTTTTAGTTAGGGACTTTGCAAATATGGAAACCACAGCAAGAAATGTCCTTACTTTCAATTAGCATACTAGACCTACAAACCTTTCACTTAAAACTGAAATAAATCCTATTAAATATTTAAAACAAAAGACACCTATATCTTCTCAGTAAAAAGGATGAAGTAACAAGAGAAAAAAAAAGAAAAATCAATGTGAATGCCAAAACTAAAAACGTAAAATCTTAACAAAAATTAAAATATAACAAAGAAAAAAAAGAAAAAAGCCAGCAACAACAAACGCTCAAAAAATGTAAAATATAAAGCAACCCCCAAATCCCCACCTAAAATAAACAAAAAAAAATTAAAAAATTAGTCACCCAGACTCAAAGCAAACTTTTAAAAAAAATAAAAAAAATAAAAAAATAAAAAAAAATAATAAAAAAATAAAAAATAATTAAAAAATAAAAAATAATTAAAAAAAAAATAAAAAAAATAAGCCACCCCCAGACTAAAAAAAAAAAAATTATCAGAAGTTAACACATGTGCAGATGTTGATGTTCTCTAACTTCACTAAGAACTTTAAAGTCATTGAGGTGGGATGTGGCGGTTCTATCCTTATTATCATGGAAAGTGCTTGAACAACTGTATCACCTGGTTCTACCAGGTCTGGACTTCACAAGTAGAACCTACCATATCACAAAGAAGCAAACCACCCACATTCCATGCATATTCCATCAGCAAAAAGTAAGCTCAACTCAAACCGATTCTTCCCACAAACCACTGCCCTATGGAACAAACTCCCAAGAGGAAGTTTCCCCAATCACTACAATCTGTTCAAGTCGAGGGTCAATCGCTATCTTCACCTTCGATCCATATTGTCGTATACCTACCTATATACAGGAATGGAATATTCTATCTGTTTAAATACATGGACACTATTGGGGTAGAGGTTTGAGTTTTGTTTAATGGCATACCAACCTCTGTGAGTTATTTAATGCCAAAAAGGTATGGTTTTAAGATATTTTTTTAATGTTCAGTTATAGTGAGATGCTTGATTTAGTTGGATTTTGATGACATTTTTTTTATTTTAGAAAATGAAGATGTCTTTTAGTTTTGTATTCAAAAATGTATTGCTGGTAATAATTTTTTTTTTTTTTTTTATAAGCGTTTCACCCCGAGCAAGGCATGTCACTGCCACTACTGTGCAGGGGGCTACGTAGAGAGGAGAAAGGCTGGTTAAATATAGGACATAACAGAGGGTGGGTGATAGGCGGGTGAGGATACCGAGAATGAGGGTTGGGTAGATGAGAGTGTTGTGAGAATAGTTGGGAGTTAGTGTGATAGGAGGTGTCTATTGACCCTACATTTAAACACCTGGAGATTGTAACTGTCGGGAAAGCAGACTTGTGGAAGGGAGTTCCACAGGCGGGAAGCGCGAGAAAAGAAGCTGTTGGAGTAGAATTTACGGTTACATCTTATTTGTTTAACTGTAAAAGGGTGGGACCTAGTTGCTAATCTAGTATCTCGTGTAAATTCGTGCTTGGGCGGCACCAGTGATCTAAGCTCATCGGAGCAGAAGCCATGAAAGTACTTGTAGAAGAGGCACAGGGAAGCTACATCACGCCGGTGTGAGAGCGGCTGCAGCCGGTCTGCCAAGTTAGTATCAACCACGTTACAGATCCTCCTTTGTATTTTGTCAAGAAGCCCAAGGAGAGCAGCAGGGGCACCCGACCAGATATGGCAGCAATATTCAATACACAGGCGGATGGTAGATTTGTATATGTGCAGAATAGTTTCAGGTGGGAAAAATTTCCGGGCCCTGCACAGAGAGCCGACTTTCATAGCAGCAGATTTGGCAATGGATTCAATATAGTCATTCCATTTGAGGTCCGCCGAGAGTGTAAGGCCAAGGAGGCGTAGTATTTTACTCTCTGGGAGGCTAGCCTGTCCCATGCTAATGGGAGGTAGATGCGATAGTCTATGGTGGTTAGTTGATAACAACTTTGTTTTGGAGGCATTGAAATTTACCAACCATTTCCTACCCCAGGTCACTACGGATTGGAGGTCCCTTTCCAGTGCGGCAGCGAGGTTCACTTTGTCGTCCAGACCTGGTTTCTGATCGATGCGGGAGTAGATTGTTGTGTCGTCGGCATACATGCCAACTTGGGATCTAATGGTGTCGGGGAGATCATTAATGTAGATCAGAAATAGCGTGGGACCTAGGATAGAACCTTGAGGGACGCCCGCGTTCGTCTGGTAGTTTTGGGAGGCATGCCCATTTAATACCACCTTTAATGTGCGGTTAGAGAGGAAGGACTGGATGAGGTCAGACAGATGTCCAGTTATCCCATAGCTCCGCAGTTTGCACAAGAGGCCAGCATGCCAGACCCTGTCGAATGCTTTGGAGATATCCAAGGCAACGGTTCGGGCTTCACCATTCTTGTCGAGTGCCTGGTATATGTACTCGGTAATGGTCGTTAGCATATCAGCAGTAGACCTGGTGAAGCGAAACCCATACTGTTTGTCAGAGAGAAGCCCGTTGGTCATAAGGTGCTGAATCACCTCGGCGTTGATAATGGCTTCGAAAACTTTGCCAAAGATTGGAAGGAGACTAATAGGACGGTAATTGGCGGGGTCTGAGGGTTCGCCTGAATTCTTAAATATAGGTACTACGCAGGAGGACTTCCAACAGGCAGGAAAGCAGGAAGCAGATAGGCAGAGGTTATAGAGTTTAGAGAGGACAGAGGAGAGTTCTGGGGCACATTTCTTCAGTACTATGACTGGGATTCCGTCACCGCCGCTCGCTTTGTATGGGTCAAGTTGCGCAATTATCTTGGCGACCAGCGAGGGCGAGATGAGGACGTTATTTAGTTGAGCCTTAGTTCTGGGTGGGAAGTCTGGTGTAGGTATTCCTAACGAGTCCAGTGTCGAATTGGTTGAGAATTTACGGGCAAAGCACTCAGCCTTGTCGGCTGGGGAGGTGAGAACTTCAAATTCATTGATTAGTGGGGGTATTGAAGTCTTGTTCCTGCTGAGCACGCTTTTGCAGAGACGCCAGTAATCTTTGGAGCCAAACTTAGAGGATGCTATGCGTTGCCTAATTCTGGTAGCAAACGCCCTCTTGGCTTCGTTCAGTACTTTTTTACACTTGTTCCGTGCTGAGGTGAATAGGCGCCTGTTTTGGTTCGACGAGCAGCTTCGATAGAGCCGGAAGAAATGGTTCCGGTGGGCAATAGCGGCCGAGCAAGCGGGTGAGAACCAGGGGGACGAATTAGGTTTTAGTTGGAATTTTCTGGCAGGGATAAAAGCATCGATGCCAGCCTTAACCCAAGAGGAGACTTCGGAGGCACAGTCTTCGACAGGAAGATCAAAGACGTTGTTCCAGGGGACGTCGCAGAGGAAGTCGGCTCTTTGGTAGCAGTATGATATTCTGCTGGTCTGGTTTTCTTGGGAAGAGTTAGTGCGGATTGATATGTTTACGGAGACTACGGCGTGGTCAGAATTTCCAAGGGGGCAGAGTTGCCTGGTAGTGCAGGAGTCTGGGATGGAAGTAAAACAAAGGTCGAGTAAAGAGTCCCTTCCGTTAGGGTTTTTAGAGAAACGCGTGGGGAAGTCCACCACTTGCGTTAGAGCTTGGGCTATTGAAAAGTGCATGGTGCGGATCCCAGCAAGGTCGGTGGCTGAGTTTTCAAGCCACTTGGTGTGGTGGGCATTAAAATCGCCAAACACGAATATTTGGGCAGATGGGTGAGCTTGAAAAATGTGTTATGGTAATATTTTTCCTTCAAAAATGTATTGTTGGTAACATTTTGTTTTTCAAAAAAATTGTTGGTAACATTTTGTTTTTCAAAAAAAATTGTTGGTAACATTTTGTTTTTCAAAAAAATTGTTGGTAACATTTTGTTTTCCAAAAAAATTGTTGGTAATATTTATTTCCTTCAAAATGTATATTTTTCCATAAAAGTTTATTTTTATACTTTCCACTTTAGGGGTTAACTATTTGCCCATAGCTGGGACCCTAACAGGTGCTACCACTCTGGGCCAGAGTAGACCTGGGAACAACAGCAATTAAGAGATGGTTTCATGCTCCTCACAACCCCCCAATCAGAGGCCTTGCAGCCAGATGCAGTTTACCATCATACCCAGGACCATACTGGGGTAGAGAGGAGTGATTCCACTGACTAGCAGTTCCCTAGCAGTGTATCTACTTCTCATAATGTGCGAGTCTTGTACTTGTTGATATACTATTATTCCCAATCTCCATTTTGGTGATTACTCATGCAGCAATCTTTCAGGGTTACAATATCTATAAAGTACTCCTTAAAGTAACCCATCTACCTTGAGTGGCCCCGTGTCTTGTATAAGGTGAACCATATTGTGAAAAATAAATAAAAAGAAAAAAAGAAACATGGCATTTATACAGGGGGGGGGGGGTGCAAAAGTAGGTATACAGTAGTAAAGCACTAAATTTAGTGTACTAGTAACTTACTTTTTTTATATTCTATTGATTTACCTAATGTATATCTACTTTGAGGCTAATAAAATCACAGCAATTTCTTTTGTTGTCTTTTTTTTTATTTTAAGTTCTTTTTGATCAAAGAATTGGACAGACAAATTTCCCCCACAGCAGAGGACGTGATAAAATGACAAGCTTTTATTTCTTTATTTTTTTTTCTCTTAAATCTTTTTTTTTTTAACACATTGCAGTCAAATTGATTTCACTGCAGCAAAATGATCCTTTTTCAAACACAAAATTAACAACTCTAAAATAGTGGAATGAAACAGACAAGATTTCCAATCAAAACCTAACACCACCATTTCGGGGGGGGGGGGGAGAAGGCTGAACTTTCTTTCAAGAGTTACATTCACAAAGAAATCGATAACAGATAAATCAATAATTAGTTTTCTTTTTTTTGTTCTGATAAGGAGGAAAGTTCTTTTTTTTTCCCCCCACTTCTTCAGTTTTGCTTAAAAGAGAAAATACAATGAGAAAGAATTTAGAATCTTTTCATTTGGGTCTTGATTAAAAATTCCTGACTTCATAACAAGAAAATTAACCTATAATTCTTCATGAAGGCTTCAGTTGTTGATTAAATGAAATCACCATCACATTTGGTAGCAATCGTGTTAAGACTTATTAGAAGAATCAATATGCAAAACTCCATTCAGGATGTCAATAACTTATCCATAGAACCGAGTCATTCTTCTTCTATGTACTGAGTGTGTTCAGAATGTAAGCAATCATGGCTCTTCACAACTTCCTTCCCTTTGTAGTTCTTCCCAATCTTCTTCAATGTGCCTTGCCCCTTTAGGATGTAGGTGATCATGGCCTTCCCCGTCCCCCTATACCTGGTGACTCTTAGCATGCCTTCTCCTGTTACACCATGCAACCCTCGTTCCATCATCCACCTGATTAGGTCCTTCAAATATGTTGTCTGCTGCTTTTCCCTGTCTTTTTCCCCTCTATATGTCCTGTTAGTATCAGAGTCTCCAAGACCTCCTTCCTCATTGCATGTCCCAGGATTTTCAGCTGTCTCTTCCTGATGCTCAGTATTAATTTCCTTTTTGTTTCCATCATTTCCAAAACCTCATCATTGCTCACATGCTTGGTTCATGATATCCGCAGCATCCTTCTGTAGAACCACATTTCAGCTTCAGGTTTTTCCTTTTGTCTTAATTATTCTTCCCACTCCCTATCCTGCTATCCAATGACACAAACTCAGTAGGTAACTCAGCTCTACCTCTCTTGCCCTTAATCGTCTTGTGAGTGTCAAGTTTTCCAAACCTTTTTTTTCTTCATTGTGTTCCAGGAATTTCAACTGTCTCTTTCGGATTCCAATTATAAGTGTCTTTTTTGTTTCCATTTTTCTTAACACTTCAAGAAGGTTCAAAATATTCAAGTTCTTTTCTATTCAATGCGTTGAGGATTTCCGTGTTGGGAAATTGAATCCCTTCTATTGATTCCTGTTCTCATTTATGCCACCAACATTACATATTTTATATTTTCAAATTCCCTTCCTATCAGTCAGTTAGTTAAGTGCCATATGTGATACACACTTGGGTGATCATGTCTCGAAAGAGACATGACTGACTGGGCAGAAGATTTTCCCGCAGCAGATTACCATTACTTTCTGCAATAGACTGGTTGCCAACCAAGGCTATAGAAGCCAATCTATCCAGCTAGTTAACTCATAGCTGGCGGGATAATACTTTTCCCAATGGTATTTGCACATAAATGAATGAAACAAATTCAACTAGAATTTGAACTTGGTTCTCCAATTTCCAGTTGATATCCCATGCACCAGCCTGCACCACAACACACATCTCTTCCTATAGCTTGGCAAAAAATTTTGACTGTTTAAAAACATTGGCTCAAAAAGTCAAAATTTTAGAAATTTTCAATCTTTTAAAAAAAAAAACAAAAAAACAAAATTGACATTTTAAGTCAATTGTGAGGATATTTCTGATTATTCTGAAAAGGTCTGATAAAAGTTAACGGGTCTCGTACTTTACACACACAAAAAATGAACTTATTCTATCTGAAAGAAGACAGAACAGCCTAAGATGCTAGCTACAAAATGGAAGATTTCAAAATCAAGCAACTACAAAAATTCAACTACATGGGAAGAGTTTGTAACCAATGACAGAAAATTTGACACTAAAACCTGAAGGTACAACTGGAATAGAAAAAGATGCTTTCTAAAAGCTAAGCTAATAAATAGGTAAACACCTAAGAGAAAGAAAAAGAGTAATGAACAACTCTATATAAGCCTTCTTATATTTCCTCAAAGATGAAGATGAGGCAACAGAGATGTGCTTGCACAGAACGGATGCTGAAAATGCAACATACAAAGTATGTGGTTATTGAGAAAATTTTCAAGAAAATAATCAGGCACTAATATTTAAAATAAAAGTTTAAAAAAAAAAGAGTTAAGATTTTTGTAACACATTATCTATCCTCCTATATGGTAACAAATGCTGGACAATTTTCTTAAAGATGAAGAGAAGACTCAAAGCAAGAGAAATGTGGTTCTACAGAAGGATGCTGAGAATACAACATATAGAGTATGTGGTTATTGAGGAAATTTTAAAGAAAATAACCAGGCACTAATATTTAAAATAAAAATTAAAAAAAACGAAAAAAACAGTTGAGATTTTTGTAACACATAATCAGTCTTCCTATAAGGTAGCAAATGCTGGACAATTTTCTCAAAGATGAAAGAAAGACTTGAAGCAAGAGAAATGTGGTTCTACAGAAAGATGGTGAGGATGCCATAAACAAACATGCGAGCAACAACAAGGTTTTGAAGAGAATGGAAATGAAAAAGAAATTTATATTTAACACAGGAAGAGACAGCTGATGTTTCTGGGCACAGGAAGGAGGGCTTAGAGAATCTGATACTCACAGGATGGATAA
Organism: Ascarosepion bandense; assembly: GCA_037127315.1. Taxonomy (NCBI): domain Eukaryota; kingdom Metazoa; phylum Mollusca; class Cephalopoda; order Sepiida; family Sepiidae; genus Ascarosepion; species Ascarosepion bandense. The sequence continues at coordinate 1,312,032 of JBBBDQ010001528.1, read as the reverse complement.
AAAGAAAATGAGACAAAGAGAAACAACGTGTGAAATACTTCATGGGCTTATGCAAATGGATGGCAGAGTAGGGTTTGAGAGAAATAACAGAACAAAATATGATAAGAACAAGTGACAGGAAGATGTGGAGGGTTGTGATCCCCTACATTCTGAAGGTACATGGCACATAAAAAAAGAATGAAGAAAGCTTGGAGAATTGGAAATTTACAGCGAGTGGGAAGGACAGTGTGAAAGCAAACATGAGCTACAAAGAACAGGAAGTTGTGGAGAGCCATGAGTGCCCACATCCTGAAGGGAAACAACACATAAAAAGGAAAAAAAAAAAAAAAAAAAAAAAATGTAAAAAAAAGGAGACTTCAATTATAAATATCAGGTTTAAAATGTTCGAAGTCACTTTTCCCCAGACATCTGGCAACAACTTATTAGAAACAATATGGCCAATTTGTCTGAAAATTGCATAATGTCGGTTATTAAAAGACTGGTTGGCAAAGGTAGCAAGTGCATTTTCATAGTCAATTACTAATTCAAATTAGTCACTTGATGACAAGCCTGGCTCGATCAGTATCAGTAATTGGTTAGTGATGAGGCATTTGAGATTTGGCCGCACCAATAAACCGAAAACCCAGATCAATTCAGCGCTTCCTCCTTAGGCACCAACTAATCATGAATTGGGTGGCTTGTTTATGAATTAGACCACCTGCGAAATTGTCTGGAATGATTTTAACCCTGAGGCAAAGCCCTTGGCCACTGCCTGGCACAATATCAAGATCAAGCCAGTTTTGATGAAGAATTGCTAACTGTACATGGTCATATTCTTCAAATGGAAACATTATTATATGATGTGAGAGATGAAAAGTTCTCAGACTAGCCAATCTCTTCAAAAATTGAATAATAAAATGTTTGGCTAGATTTTGGGAAACGAACCAGCCAAGAATTTTCAGAACCAATGTGTGTGTGTGTATTTCCTTGAATAATTTTTGAAAAGTTCTGTTCTATTCAGTCTTTTTCATTAATTTTTTTAAAAATTGCTGAATTAGGTCTTTTATATAATGACAAAATTTATCAATGGTCATTTTTATTTTAAGAGACAGAATCAACCAAACAAGTTTGAAATCATTCTTACTCCCTAAATACACACATTAATAAATATACATATTATCCTACATTTTAAGCATGACTTAGAGTTTCATGCATCATGCAATCATCAGGTGCATATTTACATCCCTATATATATATATATATATTTATTTAAATTGTGTGTATTTTGGCAGCATTTTTTCATTAATATGCCGTCTCGTATATATATATATATATATATAATGTTTGGATAAGATGTTGGGATTAATTTTGAGTGGGGGTAATGAAGGATTACTGTAGACATTCCTTATATTTATATCAATATAATTATAAGGAATGTCTACAGTAATCCTTCATTATCCCCACTCAAAATTAATCCCAACTTCTTATCCAAACAACACTATATATAAGTAAGTAATTCATCGAGTTTTATTCGACCTCAACAGAATGCAGAAAGCACTGGACTGCCGTTTCGTCTTATATTTGGGACTCATCAGCAGTGCACATCCACGACCAGGAATTGAAACCCAGACAGTTGCGTTATTAAGCGAATGTCATATCAACTGTACCATGGACCCCGGTGTATTAGAGACATTACACAACATTACAACACAACACATTTCATTTAGATATATGGTTCTGTTGTTAACATCTTGGTCACTCATGTGGCGTGACGTCATAGAATTGCATTACTAATTTATGACCTGTGTCTGCTATTCGATGACTGTTATTGTCGCATAGCAATGTTTTATGTCAACACAATATCTTTATGTTAATGTCCTTACAACCACTCTGAAGATGGCTCATGTGAGCTGAAACCTTAGAACCAGCATAATAAAAAAAATATTGAACAATTTTTGGATTTATTTTCACCAGAATTTAAAGCCAAAATAAGATGTTTAGAACAGCTCATGATTAGGCATAATAAACATTCATTGTCTGTTACATTTAACAATATATATATATATATATATATATATATATATATATTGTCATCTGCAGACAGATCTGTTTTGCTGTACCACAGCTCATCAGTACGGTTAGACTCCAATTGCTACATAACCCAGGCTCGAAACCCAACCGAATTCCCCTGGGCCACGAGGCATTCAGTGGAAGAAGGCTGTCTTCTTTTTAGCGCATATCATATTACTCGCCCAATAGCTAGAGTGCTCAAATTCATTTTTACTGAATGACCATGCATAAGCAACCACTATATATATATATATATATATATAGTGGTTACTCTCATATTTGAAATAGATGTCATATTTTTCGTTTCACTTTAAACTGATTGTATGTTTATCACTTGCATATCCCAGATATCACAAGAAAGAAAATACGTCCTGGTAGGAATCAAACCAGTGTCCCTCTTTGAGGGAGAAATCAACATTTGATCTGGTGATCTTTATGACTCAGCTATGAAGAGTATCACAGTAAATTAAGGGTTTTTTTTACCCTATTTAACGAAAACATATCATCATTGATTACATTTTTTTTAAAGCCCATATATATATATATATATATATATATATATATCTCAGCATCCAAAATTTAAACAAAGCAATCTCTAAAGAAATAATGGATTTATTTTTCTCTAACTTTTTTATTAAAAATGTTATTATAACAGACACTTCATATTTGAAATAGACGACCCTTTTTGCAATTAATTATTTTTCACTGTACCACCCCTCCCCCCCCCCATGAAATAAATAATCTACCCTTGTGAATTAAATAAAAGATTGGTTTCAAAATTCTGCACTTGAAGAAAGTTGAAAGGCCAAAAGGTCATGAATAGGGTAATAAAGATGAGGAAAACAAAACAATGTAAATACAGTGGAACCTGCCATATGCGACCATCTTCGCCAGTGACCACCTGTTGTTAACAACCATTTTTCTATGCACAGACAATTTGCTTATGTTAATTGACCCTTAGTGAGTGACCACCTCCAGAGCAACCAAAGACTAACATCAATGAGTGAAAATCACTGATCAAGCACCACTTTAAAAAAAAGTCCATACTTTTAAATGAGTAATCTATTTCATTTTGATTGATCTAATCCAGGAACACTTCCTCATTGTTTTGTTATTGTAGTGTTGTATCAAACTGTTATTTCTTGTTGAAATGTACATTGCCCAAGTTCACCTCACGGTCAAACATCCTCTTTCTTTCTTTTATTTTTTTGTGTATCTATCTACTCTATTTCTATCTGGGTATATCTATCTGTCTCTGTTTCTCTACCCCCATCCATGCAGAGACTTACCTCGCTGAAGCAAGAGAAGGCAGGTTGTCTGCACATGCATTTATAGACGTCATGGAACCACTAGCTCATACAAGGCAGTTTTGGAATGACACGACATGTGTCATCTATGAAAGTGAGGCTCCCACATGCAAGAAATTTTGGGTTTTTGCCTGAGACCAAAAATGCATAAAAAAGCCAACTTTTGTTTCAGAGGGTGTTGGCGATTCATGAAGGCTCCACCAGTGTTTAAGCGACAGTGCTTTGTTTATGGTGTGCAGGTAACGGAGCCCCAAGTGAAGCAATGTTCCAGGTTCTACGTGAAACACCTGGGAGAACAAATCCAAGCGGTCATCAATTCCTCTAACAACTACACTTTGAGAAAGAAATACTACAATCGCTGTCAGTTTTTTGTATGTTTTGTTTATTTTTTTCCATGTATTCTCACAGATTCTCTTTTACTATCACTCACTTCTAAGAAAAAAAACTGAAACCGTATATGTCGTGAATTTTTCCAACCTCCATATTTTATAAGAAATGGCTAGTACTAATACAGGTACGAAAAGGAAAGCAATAACTGACTTTTTTTAAACTTCAATTAATAAATATTTTTGGTGAGTAAATATTTTAGTTTCTTGTTGAAATTGTTTCTAAAATTTTAAAATGAATTAATTATACTGAATAAATTTCTTACGTTCTTATTTATTACGAAATTACATGGTAAAATTCTAATATGTACATTCTTGTGAGTGGAATATACATTTCTGGCGTAAGTAGGTCATGACCATAAGCCTTTAGTGAGCGGACACCGGCTGTATACGACCAGTTTTTGATGACAGTAGTGGTGGTCGCATACGACAAGTTCCACTGTAGTTACAATACCTCATCTCAGAAATATACACAGATGCTATGCAATATTTTAGAAGAAACGAAACTAATATTAGGTTTTCTTATGTATTCTTTTTGCTTTTCTGATGTTCCACAAATAATCTCAAAGAATAATCTTCCTAAGCATTTTTTGGCTTCTTAGTAACTCTGGTCATCCTGTGAAACTTGTTTAATGTTACAGAAATTTTATTCAAGATCAGACACCTCTTTGAGATGGAATGGCAAATAAACAAGAATGAGCATGTTTCACATCTTTGTTTTTAATCTTATGCACAAAGCTGTCAAAGTTATTTGAGACATTTGTGCTGTGTATGGAGATGACTTTGTAGAATCACTTCTACATGCATGTACATACTTATATACATATCACCATGTACATACGTATACCCACATACTCTTACATTAGTACCGCACGTGAAACCTCTTTTTTTCCTGCACTTTATTCAGAAATAGATAAGCTGATGTTCACATGTACTTAGGCCAGTTGGATCCTGCTTTTCGGAGCTAACAGTCCGAATGCCGTTTGTTCCTTTCCAACTCACATACTGCGCTAATTGCGTTCAGCAATTAGTTACACCAAAAGTGTTTCTCTCTCTCTCACTTCTACTTCACTACTTATATAATTATATTCAACTACTGATCAGTACAAACATTATATTTCCTTTTTTCAGGAACTCTTACAGTATGAACATTGATACATTTTCTTCAACATCCAAGAGAGAACTTTCTCCACTAAATCTTGCATGCACAAAATAACCAATCCTGTAACGATATTTAATATATTGTTATTATTCTTGTTATATTATTTTCTGAGTTATTTTTATTATTAATGTGGTGGATTGGACAACCAGTCTACTTTATAATGGTGACTCCACTTTCAAAGTACTACGACAACATTCGAGCTACAACAAATGGTAACACGTTGTCCAGTCCACAACAACTTCATTACCAACAGAATGGCACAGAAATGGTTTTCCTGTTTCAAAGAGAGGCAGTTGAAACTCACAGATTCATTTTCTGGCTCATCTGTTCAGTTTCATGAGAATCAATTACATTCACTGATTAAAGACAAAATATTTCAGACCCCACTAGGGAATCAGCTCAGAAGATGGCAAGCACTCATGATACTTTTGCTCATTGTTGTCGCTCAATAGTAAAGGTCTATGCTGTGGAATAGTTTTCGCACTGAAGGTTATACTCGGGCTATGTCAGTTGATAATCGACTTAATGCACCCAAAATGTTATGAACTTGGTAATCTTCCATTGAGTCTATGACTATATCGTGTTGAATGCACCGGTTCCCATCCAATCACTGAAGTTAAGCAACATCGAGCCTGGTCATTACTTAAATGGGTGACCATTTGGGAATACCAGGTGCTGTCAACGAAAGGACCAAGAATGGTCCACCAGTCCTCCAGGTCTAGGGGTTGGGTGCAGGGCTAACAACTTTGCCCCGTAAAAAACAGTTTGTTACAGAAACAGCAACAAAAAGTTGCTGCCCTATGCACCATTGGGTGTGATGGATAAATGATGATGATGAATCTTCCCCTGAAAGTTGACTCCTTAGTATTCAGCTAACTGCCAACTAATATCAACTGCCTAGTAGTTCTACTGAACTCCCATGAACTTCTCCCATTAACTTCCTGTTAACTGTTATTAATATAGGAGGAAGTGTCCATCATCTGAGGAATAGGTGTGTGTTTCCCATAACAGTCTAGAAACAGAGCACATTGATCAAAGGAAACAAATTTTAGTGCGGCAATTTCCAAATTGGGGAAAATAATTACACTACCAACTAAATAAAAAAATCTCATATGTTGTGCGCTTGCCAAAACTAACCCTGATATTGATACACTGGTGCACAAGAAATAGCATCACCCTTCTCATGAATTTATTTCTGAAGTAGAAGAGCAAACAAAAGTTCTTTTATTTGTTACTAACTGCTCTCTATGGCTATGCTTAGTTGTTACTAACTGTTCTCTATCCACTTTACTCTGTAACTATAAATTTATTGGTATATTTGTACATTTGAAAAATAAATTAGTAAATAGTCTCAGTGTGTTTTAACTGCTCTTTCTCTCATACACATGAAGGAGGAAATCTGGGTGGCTGAACTGGGTGTAGGGGGAAATGACAGAAAAAAGTTTGGGAACCACTGCTTTAGTGACTCTTCCCTATTGCCGTTTACTTCCTTGTTACCCAGTTGCTTGTGGATACAAATAAAAATTCAAGATTACTTACTGTATTATCACCGGGGGACTAAAAATGGTGTCTTTATATGAATACAAAGCAGAGAAAGGAAGGAGTCCTGACAAGCAGGCAAGATCCTTAACCAAACCAGAGCTGCAAGCAAATGACCTGCATTCGGTGGGATTTCCAAGTTCTAATTAACATTGAAATGCTTCAAAACAAACAGTCGATGTTAAGCTGTTGAAAACATGACCAAATATGTAATGAGCTTGATTGGGAAGTTCTGTCACACCCACTACATTCTCGTGATTTAACCCCTACAGACTACCACCTTTTTTAGTCTATTTCTGTTTTGAAATTATTTTCGCAGTGGAGGCTAGTATTTGTGCTAAAGGCGATCCTAATAGGTTTGATACACAAAACGTTAGGAACTTGATATAATATGTATTACACAGTGTAATCTTGCTAGGTTGCTGACAAATTTCATATTCGACTATCGTCCAACATCGACTGACCCTCATTCCTCTTACTATTTCTACTTAAAATTAGGTGGGAGAGTCTATTCACTACAGAATAGGTATGTTTCACCACAGCAATTTCTAACAATTTGAGGGGTGTTTCATTCAACAACACACGTGAAGTTTAAAACAGTTTGAGAATTTCTTTTCAAATCAAAACTTAATGATTTCTATAATTAAAGCATTGTAACATTATTTAGCACTTTTAAATGGAAAGAATGAAACAATGGACACACCAAGAGAAAGAACAAAGATTTCTCTTTTAAAAAGAAGCTTGATTCTTTAAAACCAGAATTACTTATGGAAAGGTAATATTATCACAAGAAACTATATGGCAATCTTTAGGAGCAAAGTCAATCATCAGTTGCAAGTACAAAGTACTGGTTATGAAAACACAAATAAGAGAGATAGGATTTGATATGTAACCAAAACTTAAGAATAGAGTTTTCTTGTGGCTGGAGAAATTAGTGACCCTGACAGGGTTGAGAGAATGGCTAACTAGAGAACCATCTGGCAAATATCTAATTTCAAACAAGGCCAAGATAGAAATTTTGCATAAGCAAAATTTGAAATGATAATATTTTTAATTGATGACCATAAGTTAAGCCATGCCAACCAGTCAAGAGCCAGATTGGTCGAAGGGTAGCCAAAGTGGAAGGCAAAGCCGAAATACCAAGGATGATAGAGGAATTGCCCACGCTTACTGGAAAGTATTAGTGCAAGATGACAATAAGAGAAGAAAGAAGGTATTGAAGCAGATCAATACCTGTGACTGCTACCTGTAGGGTTTGATACATTCACAATCACATACACACATGGTCATTCAGCGTTCACATGATAACCCTAGTTTCCTGCACTACAGCATGCCAATAAAAGTCGGCAGCGTCACATGTTAGACCAGTTAGGGTTTCATCCCGGGCAAGAGCAGACATGTTTATTACCTAATTCACACATACACCCGCACACTAATTACGGGTAGCAATTAGTGGCGCAAATTTCTGCTTTCTCACCAGCATGCACACACAATGCTAAAAAACTTCAATTGGAAACAGACATTAACAGTATGTACATTAACTTCATTCAAACTGAACTTTAACATTTACGTTTCTCTCCAGACAAAGGGAAAGAACTTTTCTTTCCTTATTTGATTTGCATGCTTTCAACTATGTAACCTTTGTTAATATATTGTTGTTCTGGTTACTTTCGCCTTTTCATGTTTCCTTATTTCCTGTGTTATTTAATGATCCAAGTTACGCCAAGTCGACTCGTAAATATAAATTAGTAAAGGACCCTTAAATCCTCTACATACCCATGAAAAAAAAAAAGGGGGATCTCTTGATTTGGAAATGTAATTAATTTTTAGGAGCCAGACAAGAAAAGGACTTGTTCAAAGATAGGAGAATCACTGACTTCCCAACCATGGCATGCCTCAAGCCAGTTTTAGGTGGATATAAATAAACGCAAGGAATCCAAGTGAAAGGGCAGTTATTGCAGACACCGAGACAAGAGATGACTGTTTTGCTTGATATCACTTGACTACCTGCCTGAATAGAACCGCCAACATAAGCCTTGTGGCACACTTAACCAAACCAGCTCAAGTGTCACATTCAATTTAAGTGGGATGGGTCAATAATTGTCTGCTTGAGGAATTGATAAATTCTAATGTAAAGACTAACCAAGCCCCGTACAAAGAATCATATATAAAAGCATTTAAAATATCTGTAATAGATTTTCAGAAAATTAAGTATTTTTAAGATAGAAAATAGAAAATGAAGTTGCTGAAAATACACTTATGAGGTTATTAGGATTTCTTTTTTTATAAACTTTTATGAAAAGTTATTTGAAACTAAAATAAAATGTTTCAAGTGTTTTATTTATATTATAATCTCATGGCACTTCATAGTGAAATATTGTTTTGGCCTACTTTGAGCAAAAAGGCATCTGTACAGAGAAAACCTGATGAGGCAAAATGGACTTGATTTTCAGAATCAGGGTGAAAAAATAGCCCCAAAATATGTCCCAATTGCCAAAAAAAATTGGATTAAAAAAAAAAAAAAAAAAAAATGTCAACCAGTGTAATACATTTTCAACAAAAGTAAAGAGGACAGCTTGAAAGTTTAAATGAAATTTTCAGTTTAAACTTTCAGTTTTAAGTCTGGTGGCTTTGACTTTTCTCTAAAATGGTGGTACAATCAAAAGGAACACAAATATTTGCATTTCAAGAGTGAAGCCTTTTTCATTGAGGAGGCTTATCATAAAATCCAATCAATACTATTAGTTTTTGCTTATCTAAGAACAACGTCAATTCCTTTGCTTGGCAATTGACAAATTTCAAAAGAAATGACCGATTATTTTTTGGTAAAGACTGGAGATAATCTGGAAATTATATGTAAGGAAAAAAAAAAACCCAAAAAAAACAAAACAAAAAACCCAGAAATCTCAAATTATTTCAAGAAAATCTCAATTATAATCAGTTTGTTATTCATTATTAGAGATTCTATACTATTTATATTGTTCAGACTATTGTTCTCATCTTTACTGCCATGTTTACAATGTTTTGGCCATTGTATGCTCCGGCCTTCTTCAGGTGCTAGGAATTTCAAACCAAACCCTTTATTTCAATAACTGGGGTATATCATTCTCGTTCCATGTACAATACCACTTCTGGTAGCCATGTTATTTCTCTTTAACATGACTCTTATTTGTTCACCACCACTGTAGCCTGAGATTGAAATCACAAATCTTTGGGTCAAGTCACGGGAACTAACCAATGCCTATATCCACTGGGCTAAGTGGTAACGTTGTAATAATAACAAAGGTAAGGACAATAGTTTAGACAAAGTAAATAGTGTAAATACCACCTCATCCCAAAAGTATAGAGAAATACTAGAGATTTTATATTCAAATGATGAACAACTATGTCAAAGTCATAAGTGTGACTGCAAATTACAGAAACAGGCCAGAATACAGAATTTTATTAGATAAATTTAGGATGGTTTTGTTGAGGTGAGCGTGCAGACGGTGGAACTAATCTGCCTGAAAACATGACATCAATTGGCCGAGTTCAAATTACAGCCTAAGTTTTTGCATTTACTTTGGATTAATAACGTTGGTAAAATAGGTTAATAGGTAACAAACTAGGCTCTCTAGCCTTGATGGGGCAATCAGACTGGAATTCAAAAAAGCTTACTGATCATATGAGAGAGCATAAGTTTTCCTTTAATATGATTTCTCAAACTTTTAGGGCAAAAGACAAAAATAAATATACTGCTTAATAAATATATGGAGCCTCTACTCAAATATGAGTATCTTCTAAAATTAACATTTGAAGTGATAATGTATGTAGAAACCTTAGATAGCAACAGCCAGTAATCAGTTGAAGTTGAAACTGACAGCTTCAAACTACCCAGCAAATTAGTAGGTGGTTTATATGACAGCCTGGGAGATTCCACTCTGCCATGTAGGCAAGTCTATTTTGTAGATTCTGATTGGCTGATGATTCCAGTGTGAATATTCTGCTCAATAAATATCAGCACAACATCCACTCAATGGGTGAGAGGAGAGAAGGACATGTATTGAGTTACAACCCTATTTATTTTTGTCTGCCAACTGGACACTAGTTGGAAACATCCTTGAAGATGAGTCTCATACTCTTCATTGTTCAATGTATATATTTGGGCGGCATATTTTCAGTCAAACATGTTTTACCGAATATTATACACATATTGTGTTTATTTTATGCTAATCCTTTACTGTTGTCTAATCAGTTTCTTTATATTAAGACAAAATTCCTCAAGAAAGGTACTGTACTTTTTTCTTACCCAAGTACTTTCGATCTTTTCCAAGATCATTTTCAAGAGCAAATTACAAATACTAACTTATTGTAGCTGGAATAAAATCTGCATTCCATTGTGATGGTGATTTTTAAAAACATGTGAACACACTCTGTTATAGCTTTTTTCAATTTTTCATTTATTATTTGTAAATATGGAATCTTTTGCAAAACAAGTGTTTCAGTATAAGAGAGTTCACCAGAAATTTGTAGAAATGCAAAATGGCATTAAATGTTTGTGATATGCACTTTAATATACTGTTGCTATATTTGTAATAAATTTTTTTTAGTATTGGTGGTTTGATTTTGATATAGAGAGCCTCAAGAATTTCAAGCTTTTATCTATTATTTTCATGGAGTAGTATATTGGTGTTATCAACAAGTATTTTTTCCCGACAAGAATTTTGTAAGATTTCTCAAACTTTCAGGCCAGGAGATGAAAAGAAATATACTGTTTATTGAATAAATTTTGTCTTCCTGTATTGTGCAGGTAGACAATTATGAATGATGAAAATCTAAAAAACAAAAACTTTAACCTTATTAGAAAATTTCCAATATGTTTTTAGATATTGTTCAATAGAACTTGTATCCTACAAATGCAATGCAAAATGTCCTGATAATGTTGTGGTTATCGAACTAACTTTTTTTCTTTTGCTAGAAACACGATCTCCCAAAGGGTATTTAAATTAATATGCAATATTTGTCTTTTTTTAAAAACACTAGTTGACAAAGAATAGATAACTATAAAGGATTAGTATAAAAACAGATACAATCTGCCTATATTATTCAATGAAATATATCTATACCTATATAACAAAACAAAATATTTTATAAACCACTCATGATAATATTTAAAAAATAAATTTTAAAAATTAAACCAATTAGCTACTCCATTTTTCAATTTTGTTCTTTTAAATTTTATCATGGATGATTTTTAACTTAAAATTTTTAACTTTTTTGGTGGTTATGAAATTTTCTACCACCAACCATATCTTCGTAGAATCCTTTATGCTTTTTTGTTATTTAATTCTTATCCTTAAGTTTTGTTTAAACTTGCAATTTTTAGCCTTAATTTTCGTTTGAATTTGTTTGAATTTTTTAATTATTGACATAGGTACTATTTTGCTACTGTAAATAATTTTGCCGTTCAAATTTCATTTCGACTTTAACTAAGTTAAAACTTTTTTTTTCTTTGTCAATTGGAGTAGATAGACTAAACTATCGCCTGGTTCACACTCCATCCTCGTCTATTGAACAGGTGAAGAGGATCATCCCTTGTTCCCTGCTCAGGATGTGGTTTCCGGCTTTCTCTCTTCCAACCTTTTCACTCTTTTTTTTTCTTTTTCTCAATTGGAGTAGATAGACTAAACTATCGGCCAGTTCACACTCCACCCTCGTCTATTGAACAGGTGTAGAGGCTCATCCCTTGTTCCCCGTTTAGGATGTGGTTTCCGGCTTTCTTTCTTTCCCAATCTTTTCACTCTTACGTAGACTGCTGCACATCAGTGGTGTTATCACCTTGCTCAAGGTGATATGATTACAAAAAAATATATATGTATATGTATGTATTTAGGTAGCAAATTTTCTTTTAAAGATGTCAGATTAAATAAATTCCAAACACTGTTTGCTTATTCTTAATAAGAATCATTAAAATACTCAAGCTGTCAATTAACAGAATCAGTTATGAATATTGTAGTAATGTTCTAAAACGTTTACAAAATGGACAGTTTTTTCATGCTTTAACACGTGCATGACCATGACATTACAACAAATAAAAAAAAATTCCGTTTTGGATAATTTTCACGTTCTAATGAACGCTAGCAATTTGTCAACCATTATATTTAAAGCAGGAAAAAATGTACAATAATTTTTACAAACAGTTTTCTGGTTACATTTGTTACCATAACTCACACCCCCGAAAATGACCTCGAAAAGAGGTTGAAAGTACTTGGGTACCTTAAGAAATGAATGAAAATAACATCTGTCAATCTTACAGCCCATTTCTGACATCTTTTGATTGTAATATGCAAAAGATTATCCATGAGTATGAACGGATTTTATTAAGAATAATCAAACATACTGTTTGCAATTTATTTAATCTGACATTATACATATATATATATATATATATATATATAGTGTAAGAAAGTTGTGGAACACCACTTACATAGCATATTACCAAAAATAAATCATTTTCACCGTTTATTCTTCATTTCAACTTATCACCAGATGAGGAGCAAATGTAACTCCGAAATGCAAAGATTTTTGTGTAGTGATACTATGCTTCTATAAACCATTGTAACAACCATTACTATATATATATATATATATATGTTGTATCGTGGAATGAAGAGATACACAGTGAAATGTAGCTAAACTACTTTATTAACAGAGTGGTGCAACCAAGATGTATATACAATATTTACAGTCTCTCGCAGTAGTAGGTGTAACTTCCCAAAGTCTTTGATAATGACAAACCCCCCTGTGTTAAGCACACATTGTCTTTTATACATACAGGTGACCAGATGTCACATGGTACAAGCCATGACATAACAATATAAAGAAACCTGAAGACAAACTTTTTGTGTATAAACACATGAAACTAAATAAATTCAACATTGCCTTGATCAACGGACAAAACATGTTGGCTAAGAATTGTTTTTTTTTCTCTTCTCTCTTTTTATGCATTTTCTTCCTTTATAGATACATTCTATCTGAAGATATTCTTTTTATATATATATATATATATATAAGATTAATGAAACTGGTTATAAACAACCGACAATTTGAAATGATTTGTTTGTACATTATTTTTTATTGATACTCGTTTTTAAGGAGATATTCTGTTTATGATTAAACAGTATATATATTTATTTCTACCAGCCTGATTATTTACGAAAAATTTTTGTTACGAAAATGTGTTTCATTCGGCAGGATTTGAACCTGCGACTCCTATCCACATAAGGGGAAGCCACCATGTGATCTTGCGTGTCTTCGACCTCACGACCACGAACAACGATCAGCCTAAAGAAGGTCAAATTAAGCCTCTAACTATCTCTGCTCTGAAATGTATCGTAATGTCAACAAATGTAAACATGTTATGGAAATTAACGAAGATTAACAAAACTGGTTATAAACAACTGACAATTTGAAATGATTTGTTTGAACATTATTTTTGATCGATACTCATATTTAAGTAGATATTCTGTTTATAACCAGACAGTATTATATTTATTTCTACCGGCCTGATTATTTACGATAAAGTTTTGTTACGAAAATCCTGCCAAATGACACATTTTTGTGTAAGACATCCTTCCAAAGATTTTTATGCTGAGGAAATACAGAAGCTTGTGCACAGATAGGAAAAGTGTGTGACACTGCTGGGAGATTACATTGAAAAATAATAAAAAAGTAAGCTTCCATCTGTATTAGAAGTCCTTTACGGAAAAATGCAACTTATTTATTGAATGACCCTCGTACATGGGTGGGTTTTATATTCTAAAAAATAATGGTAACACAGAGTTTCAGCCAATTCATTCTACAGCCTTAATCCGGTGTATTAGGTGTATAATCCATATGGAAAAGAATGGTTTCTACATCATCTCGTTCTGGAAAAGATGACAAAGAAAGCAACAGTGTTATCCATCTTTATATACCCCGAGAACATTGAAGAATAAATCAAACAGAATGGGTAAACACTGTCATTAAAGGAAGTCTTTAAATGTTTACACCTTTTCTTAAAATCATTGGTAACAAGTTTATTTGCTGATCAGCATAAATTTTCTAGTAAACTGATCAAACTGCGAACATGACATGACAATTCTCCTTTAATTTTCTTGTAATTCTGATTTTTGAAAAAACAAAGTTGTAATTCTATTCTCATCTTTACAATTACCAGACAAAAATGTTTGCAACAGAAACCAATAAAAACCTATGGACAATAGCAATGAAAATTCATTCTAATTTTTAAATTCAAATGTCATGTCTGAACATTTCAAATACTGAACGGGCCATTAGGCATGAAAAAGATGTCTTGAAATTGGTTGTCATCAATAACATTTAAAAGATCTTGTACCATTTTTTTTTTATTTCCAGCAAGGTTTCATTTTTCATTATTTAATCAATAGCAATAATTTTTCTTTATAAAAACAGTCTTAAAAGGATATTTTTAACAAATCTCATTTTTATGTGATTTCTAAGGCTTCCAAAAATGCTGGCTCGTGCCGATTTACAAAAATAGAAATTTTAAAAAAATAAGTATTTTAATGCTGGCAAAATGAAGAAAGAAAGAGGCATATATGAAATCCGTGCTCAACACAAAGTTTCTAAAAGTAAAAAATAAAAAAAATATAAAAAAGCCCCCACCTAAAAAAACAAAAAAAAACAAAAAAAACTACAATCACCCTTTTTGCATCACCAATCAGCATTGTGTTGTATTAACGCCAAGAAATATTACAGTTTGAAACAAATTCAATGTCACCCAGGAACCTTGATCTAAGAGTTGATCTGTGGTGACCCCAATATGCATTGGATACAGTCTTAGATATGATGTGCATTGTGGTGCATTGGATATCGGCTCGAAACGAGAAATTGGGGATTCGAATTTTAATTCCAGTCGAATTCACTGAATTCACTTATGCACAAATACTCTTGGGAAAGGTATTAATCCGGCTATTCCTTCCAGTTATGGGTTAAATAACAGGACAGATTGGGTTCTATCGCCTTGGTTGACAACCAGTCTACCGCAGAAAGCAATGGCAACCTACTGCAGGATAATCTTCTGATCAGTCAGTCATGTCTCTTTTGAGACATGATCACCCAAGCATGTATCACGTATGGCCCTTAACTGACTGACAGTCTTAGAAAGTTTTGTCCTCAATCCCACTTCATACAATCAAAAGACCTAAAGTGAACCTGATAGCCATGAAATGCAGAAGTGGCTTCAAAGGTGGTCAGCCAACCAATATAAACAAACGAGCCTATCTGAACTAGGATATACACCTATACAAGACAACCTGCACAGCAGCAAGTTATCTAAATGTGACCACAACCTAGAAGGTGAGAAACAGAACCTCTCAGACAATCAAGAAGTCCGAATGTTTGAAGAAAGACCCAAAACTGTATACCCTTAATTTAGCAGGCACTTAGATGAAGTTCAGAAATAAAAAAAAACAATTATTTTACACGAGCCTGCAAAAGTTTTAAGCCAATTACTTAAAATGATCATACGCTTTTACTTTCTTAAGAAATTATGTCTGCTTATATCAATCTGCATTGTATCTATCTCAGTTTGTTCATTATCTATCCACAAATCAATCTATAACATCATCTATCCATCTATCTATACCTTCATTATCAACCTAGGTCTGTTCATTTCTTTGGATGTTCATGTCTGTTCATGTTCTTTGGATGTGCAATGTGGTGCAGCGGATATTGACCCGGAATGACAAATCGAGATGCCGAGTTCGAATTCCAGTAGAATTCACTTACGCACAAATACCCTTGGGAGAGGTATTAATCCATCTCTTCCCTCTAGTTATAGGTTAAATAATAGGACAGATTGAGTTCTATAGCCTTGGCTGGCAACCAGTCTACCGCAAAAAGCAATGGTAATCTACTGCAAGATAATTTTCTTGCCCGGTCAGTCATGTCTCTTGAGACATGATCACCCAAAGAGTGTATCACATATGGCACTTAACTGACTGACTGAATAAAATAGTTAAATATTTTTCTATAAAAGTCTATTTTTATGTATATATTTCCATAAAAGTCTATTTTTTTACTTTCATAGTTTCTTGACCCCAGTTTGTGAGTTAACTATTTACCCATAGCTGGGACCCTAACAGGTGCTAGCACTCCAGGTCAGGGTGGAACAACAACAATTAAGAGGTGGTTCCATGCTCCTCATGACCTTCCTATCAGAGGCCTTGCTGCCAGATGCAGTTTACCATCATGCCCAGGACCTGTATTTTTATAGATACAGTTTAACCAAATTATACATTGCATTATGCAGCATGAAACTGAATAACAGCCATGTGTAAAACTGAGACCAATGAAAGATTTCAGTTGAAAAAGTCATGATATGCAATTTTCTAAATAGGATTCATTCTATCTTACTAATATGAGACTAAGACACCTTAGCAAATCATTCTAATTGGACATTCAGTCAGTCAGTTAAGTGCCATACGTGATACCCACTTGGGTGATCATATCTCGAAAGACACATGACGGTCTGGGTAGAAGATTATCCTGCAGTACATTGCCATTGCTTTCTGTGGTAGACTGGTTCCCCGTTCAAAGTGACAACATTTGTTTTGGTTGCAGCAGAAATTTTAGCCATGATTTTAGTGTAAAAAAAGTAAATGTGCGTTTGTGGTGCAGTGAATATCGACTCAGAACGAGAAATCAGGGAGAGGAGTTCAAATTCCAGTTGAATTTCTTGCATTAACTTACATGCAAATACTTTTGGAAAAGTTATTAATCCATCTCTTCCCTCCAGTTATGGGTTAAATAATAAAACAGACTAGGTTCTACAGCCTTGGCTGGCAACCAGTCTACTGCAGAAAGCAATGACAACCTACTACGGGATAATCTTCTGCCCAGTCAGTCATGTTTCTTTTGAAACATGATCACCCAAAGCGTGTATCACGTATGGCACTTAACTGATTGACTGAATATATTAGTTGAAAACATAATTAAGGCTTCTACTGGGCATAAAGTGGGGGATCCGTTTTATGTTATGATGTAATAAACTGATCCCTCACTAATTACTACTTAATAATATAATACATCACTTCCCCCTCTCACTATGAGTCAAATAATAGCACAGATTGGGTTCTATAACCTTGGCTGGCAACCAGTCTACCGCAGAAAGCAATAGCAACCTACTGCGGGATAATCTTCTGCCCAGTCAGTCATGTTTCTTTCGAGACATGATTGCTCAACCGTGTATCACATATGGTACTTAACTGACTGACTTTTTCTGTAATAATAAAGATAATTTTCCCTGGTGGCCTATTTTTTCTGTATGTCCTCTTTTTTAATCTCACTATACTTAAAATGCTCTATCATCTGATATACAACATTAATGAAATTCAAAAACGAGACTAGACTTGCACAATATCTTCCTTGCTTATTCAAATACAGGTATTTTTTTTCTTTTTTTTTCTTGTTCACTTTTGAGTTTTGTTTAATGACATATCAACCTCTGTGGGTTATTTAATGCCAGAAAGGTGAGGTTCTAAGGTTTTTCTTTAATATTTAATTTTAATAAGAAGGTTAATTTAGTCAGATTTTAATGAAAGTTTTGTTTTTATTCTTTTTTAGTTTAGAAAACTGAAAATGTCTGAGTTTTGTATTAAAAATGTTTTGCTGAGAATAATTTTTTATTCTTTCAAAAAGAATGTGTTATGGGAATTATTTTTCTTTCAAAAATGTATATTTTTCTATAAAAGTCTATTTTTATGTATATATTTCTATAAAAGTCTATTTTTATACTTTCATAGTGTTTTGACCCAAGTTTGGGAGTTAACTATTTACCCATAGCTAGAACCCTAACAGGTGCTACCACTCCGGGTCAGGGTGGACCTGGGAACAAGAGGAAATTAAGAGGTGGTTCCATGCTCCTCACAACCTCCCAAGCAGAGGCCTTGCTGCCGGATGCAATTTACTGTCATGCCCAGGACCTGTTCATTTTTTATAACAGGAAAACAAAAAAAAATGACTCAACCACCAAAATTTGTTTTTCTGTTGGGACTAGTAAAAAATTAAAATTTTCTGTTTTGAGAACTAAATGCTAACAAATATGATGATAAGGATCTTTGATTGGCTACACAAAACCTGAAAAGGAATTTATTCTGAAACCTATCATAACTGCCATAAGTAATATACAGAAGATACTTTCAAGGAGTTTTTAGTGATTGTTGGAACACAAATCTTGAAAAACAAAAAAGAAAAAAAAAGAAAAAAAAAAACAGAAAAAAAGAAAAAGAAAAAAAACAAGAAAATAAAGAAAAAGGAAAAAAACAAAAACACATTCAGTGCATTAGTAGCTCCCTCTAATAAGTCTAAATACAGTTTTAATTTTAAAAATATGCTACTTTAATTAAGAGAGAGCATTTTAATAAAGCAAAAATATATAGAAAGCGCTCTGATTGCTAGATGAATACATCCAGGTTCTTACATTACATCTTTTCTTTGCAGATTTTTGTGTATTTTTTTTCACTATCATAACAGGACAACATGAAAATGACTGAATGACCAAGTGTTGTTTTTCCATTGGGACTAGTAAAAAAAAAAAAAAAAATAAAAACAAAACAAAAACTGGTTGGTCTTTGAGACTTTCTGTTTCAAGAACTCAATGCTAACAAATCTGATTATGAGCTAATCTTTGATTGGCTACACAAAACTGTCTGGAAATAAGAAAAACAAATAAATAAAAGTAACCAAAATTCCATAAGAGATTCTGTTCAGCTTATCTAATTAAATTGAGTTCTAGTAGTGCAAGTGGTAAGTTTCAACTTTATCATTGCTTTTACGAGCCGAGAAAATTCACAGCCGAAAAAAAAAGTTGTTTTGTTTTTTTTCCGGGGAAGGAAAAACAGAAACATCTGCTTGGCTAAAAGCCACTAAGCTGATGCCAATAACATCAAGTATTTCCACATGATATGCGAACATTTAGCCTAAATAGTGACTAAGTGCAATTCTAATGTAATTTTAAAACTTTACTAAGTGCTCCAAAGAACAGGAAGTTATGGAGAGTTATAATCACCCATGTCCTAAAGGAACATAAATAATTAAATATAACCTCTCTTCTACTCTAACAGTTTCTTTTCTCACACTTCCCGTTTGTGGAACTAACTTCCATTTGCTTGTTTCCCTGATAGCTACAATCTCCAAAAGTTTCAATTCAACATCAACTGCCATCTTTTATCTATTTGATTCCAATCTATCTCTTATCCTTTTTTTGACATCCCCTGTACATTTTTTATTCTCTCACTGTAACCCCCTGCACACCAGTGGCATTTTTGGGGTGAAATGATTATAAAAAAAAAAAAAAAAAAGAGAAGTAAGCAATCAACAAAACTGTGCTCCAAGAGTGATCCGCCACAACTGTCACAGAGAAAATTAATTTTAAGTTGATAAATTTAACGTGGAATTAGTTTTATTTTTGCTTAACTGTTATTGAAATGAAAGAGTAAACATTAAAAAATTATAAAAAACATTGCTTCATCTAAAATAAGTTAGTAAAAATACATTAAAGCAACTTCCTGCTTACACAACTGCAATAATGAGTTAGGATCTTATTAGCCAAGGTTAATAGGCTCCAAGATCATCTAAGTTGCTAAAATTTACTTTAGTAAAAACCCATAGAATAAAAGCAGGAGTGCAAATCTCCCCATTAAGACAAATATTTGATATATGCTGAAAAGGAAATAGGACTTTTCTTTTTACTATTAATGTGAGATTCCTACTCAGGGTTTGGGGATTCAAACTAAAGGTTAGCTTTAACGACATTTAAATGGATTAATTTTGATTAGATTTTCAGAATATTATAATAATTAAACACTTAGTCTGTGTGTCTTCAGTTATATCTTTTCTTCTTTGACATATATTTTGCAAAATGGTTTTAGTTTAAGAAAATGTTTTGAATGAATGCCAATTTTGCTCATTGGACCAACTGAGGAGTAGTGATTCATTGATTGTTCAAACAATATATATCAGTAATAAATCCAGAAAAAGATTGGTAAATAATCCCAAGGGATCCTAGTAATATCAGGTCAAATATTAAAACTGATCCAATAGAGAGCTTGATGTAAATTTAATTTACAGAGCAGTTATTCATCGATTTCATTTGTAAATTCAGATTTTACATTTAGAGAATAATTATTTCAGCCTACAACAGACATACAGTGTTCAATCCCAGTTAAACGTAAAATGAAGAAATTCTAGTAATTCTAGTGTGTGTGTGTATGTGTGTGTACATAATATGTCATGTTCAGCAATTTTCCCTTTTGCACTCTTTGGCCAATGGAGCTGATTGTTTACATTTCCTCCGTAAAACATCTAAGATAGTTCCTAGATTACGTCACAGCAATCAAATCATACGTGTCAAACGCAACTTAAAAAAAAAAAAAGAGAAAAAATTAGCCTATATATTTAATCTTTATTCAGACGTTTTAAAAATTCATTTGGTCAACAAAAAATGTGAATATTTTTCCCTGTAATCTTGAAACAAAAGAAAAATTTTTTTTAAAAAAAGTGTTTTTTTTTTCAAACAACAATCAAAATATGTAAAAAAAAAAAGTGAGATTTTTCAGATTTAATATTTTGTACTTTAGAAAAAAAAATTTTACAAAAAAAATTTTTTTTTTTTCGCTAAATATTTCATGCAGGAAATCAACTGTCTGTAATTCGTGTGGCATTAATGTCACTTTTTCCTCTAAAATTAAATATCTACATTTTTAAATATTCTTTGAAAATTACTGAAATTCATTTAGTCAACAAAAAATGTAAATATTTTCCCACCGTAATTTTGAAACAAAAACAAACGCAGTGTCATTTACAACACAAAACATCAACACATGTTTACGCAAAAAAAAGGATATAGATTTTTTTAATGGAATTTTTAAACAACAATTTTATTATACAAGTATGTTTTTTTATATAACTGAAATTGTAATACTAATCATCTAATTAAAAAATGTTCTGAGTTGCACGGGCAACGCCAGGCTATGATGCTAGTTATAAAAACAAAGCAAAAAAATGTTCAGAATATGTTGTCATTGGTCTATTATTACAACAAAAATTTTCTGTAGCGAGAAATTTTCTAGCCTGACAAACTGGAGTTAAAAATACCACAAGGCTGAAAGTAATTTTTAATTACTTTCAGGTGAAGACAACCAACATTTTGAAGGGTCACTCATTGAAATAACTTTATAAGCACCAAATTGTGAAATCTTTCAACCTTCCTCCTAACAGGTCGTGCCAGTTATAAAAGGTCAAAGGCAGCGATAAAATTCGACAAAAAAAAATCAACCTACCTTTATAAGGGCAAAATCTTGGAAGAGTTCTGGGGTAAAGTTTTCCTTCCTTATCTAAACAAGCGACGTTCGATATTTCCTGTTTGCATTGCAGAGTTCTGGCTCTGCTGATTGCAGACAATGTCTCTTTAACATTCATCTCACATTTGGGTGTAAAGTTCTTTGATGATTCTATCACAGGAGGTCCTTTTTCATTTTCTAATACATTACGGGTGAGAACCGTTTGCCTCTGCGAAGAGAAGAGAGAGAGAAAAAAATGAAATTAGTTGTTTTAAGAATCAAGAAGTTCATAAAACATTCATCTACATCTGGTAACATGCACCAATGGCAAAAGAAAAAATGAACGAAAGAAGAACTGCAGGTAATCTGTCTGTGCAAACTGTTGTGGGACCTCCCCTTTTTCTATGATAATGGACTTGACTTGAGTATACATATACTCCTGCCATAGAGAGAAAAGTCAGAACAGTAGAGATTCGTTAAGAGAGTACTGGACTGACCCATAAGTTACCAAGAGATACCGAAGTTACACAGAGAATACCGCGTCAATAGTCATAGTAGCTCTGAGCTGCACTCAGCCAGAATAGTATTACATGGACATACTAATTCCAACACGCCTTCACTTCAAAGATTTGTATATATATATATATATATATATATATACTAGCAGTATAGCCCGGCATTGCTCAGGGGTAATGAAAGCTTTAAAAGTAATCCATGGTCCTGAGCTCAGACTCAGCCTAAAGAATATTTGTGAAGTTTACTGAGAATCAGATAAAAATTGTGGATTTGTATAAAGGCCATACAGACAGATAAACAGACACACAAACACACACACACACACAAACACAAACATCTTGCCTTTTATATATATATTATCAATTTTCTGCACTATTGTAAGAATTGCAACCTTGGAACTTCTGAATATCGTTTTTTATGTCTTTGACTATGAGTGTATCAAATTTGATTAAAATCAGACCACTCCTTCAATAACTCGATTTTTTTGATTATCGATTTGATATTTATCGGGGGTATCTTGACACAAAACCTAGCTAAGAACACTTGCAGACGATTATAGTACAACTGTGTAAATTTTCAAGAAAATCCGTTCAGCCGTTTCGGAGTCTATAGGTAATGAATATACATACACAAAGTTCCATTTATAAATAAGTTTAGATTATATATATATATATTCCTTACTAATTGTATTCCTTGGATTACTAACCTGTGTTCCAGTCCTTTACGTTTAATATGACCTATTTTTCTATCTCCATATCTGTTTTGTTGTTCATTATTCTGCGTGGTTCCTCACTCGGAACCCACAACACAAACAAAAGGGAAAAAAAGTGTAACAAAATAAAAGAAGGACTGTAATGATAATATTAACTGTTTCCTTACATGTATTAGAAAAATAAATCGCAATCTCAAACATTTATAAGCTGATAATACTAAGATAAAAGAAACAGGGATTGGTTATTTGTAAGTGTATGATTGAAAAATTCCTACAGTCCTTGACAATGTAATTGTTCTCCATGCTCTATGGATAGGATAATCCACCTTGAGAAAGAGAGCTACTTATGGCGCCATGGAGCACCTCATTGTGCTTAAGTGGGATAGCCCATTCCTTGGGCTGTGATTGGCTGCTGGTAAATGAGCAGAGGTATATATATATATATATATATATATATATATATATATATATATTCTCTAAACATATGCTGTTAAATATAAGAGACGATGAATGTCTATTATGTTTAATCATGAGCTGTTCTAAACGTCGTATTTTGGCTTTAATTTCAGTTGAAAATAAAGACAAAAATTCTCCAACATTTGGATAATTTTTTATTAAGTTGGTTCTAAGCTTTCAGCTCACATGAGCCATCTTCAGAGAGGTTATTTAAACTGAAATATAATAACATCCACCATCACCGACGATTTTATTTTGTGTTGACATAAAACTTCGCTAGACAATGACAATAGTTACCAAAAATAATAAATGCAGTTCTCAAATTTGCAATGCGGTTTTATGACGTCACACCGCGTGATAGCGCGAAATGACAACAAAACCATGTAAAACCATGAAAAACTCTCAAAAACATAATACGTAGAAATGTTAAACCAGTGGATAGTAATAATCAAATTAAACTCATTATATATTATGAAAAATGCAAAACAATTGACCTCAGTTTCTAATAACCCTACAAGCACTAAACTAAATTCTCTACAAAAAACCAATGTAGTATACCAATTTACATGCCCATTCAGAGATTGCATCTGATACTAATAAAAAAACCTAGTACATATATTGGTTTTACTACAACCACGCTCTCCCGAAGACTACATGTCATCTTTCTGATCAGAGTACAATTAAACAACATTTCTCTGAAAAACATAAATATTTAGGTAATATCAGACAGATTTTGTTCAACAATACGGTGATCCTTACTCATACACACAGTAAGAGGAACCTGCAGATATTGGAGGCCATGTACATCAAATCTAAACAACCAACACTCAATAAAATCACCTTTAAATCCGGGCATAACATATGACATTGCATTTGACTACATGGTTTTGTTGTCATTTCGCACTATCACGCGGTGTGACGTCATTAAACCGCATTGCAAATTTGAGAACTGCATTTATTATTTTTGGTAATTATTGCCATTGCCAAGCGGAGTTTTATGTCAACACAAAATAAAATTGTCAGTGATGGTGGATGTTATTATATTTCAGTCTAAATAACCTCTCTGAAGATGGCTCATGTGAGCTGAAAGCTTAGAAGCAAATCAATAAATAATTATCCAAATGTTGGAGAATTTTTGTCTTTATTTTCAACTGAAATTAAAACCAAAATACGACGTTTAGAACGGCTCATGATTAAACATAATAGACATTCATTGTCTCTTATATTTAACAGCATATGTTTAGAAAATTATTTGCTGCCTCGATACACTAAATATAGATATATATATCATTCAGTAACATGAATTAGAGCACTCTGGCTATTGGGCACGTAAAATGATAACATACATGCTAAAAGGTTACCTTCTTCCACTGAATGCCCATAGCCCAGAGGTAGAATTGCTGACTGATGCCAATTCGGTCAGGTTTCAATCCTGGGTTAAAACGCAATCGGAGTCTAACCGTACTGATCAGCTGTGATACAGCAAAACAGATCTGTCTGCGGATGACAAAATATATATATATATATATTTATATACCAGCTTGATTCCAACCTGCTTTATTTTTTTCTACTAGATGGACGCTAGCTGGAACCCTTACACCGGTAAGTGTTGTTATTCTATTGCTATTCTACAATGAAGGTGAACAATGCCTACAAAGTCAGTGATGGAAACAAATGATAAAAAAGCTTTCTTTATAGAGATAAGAAAAACTTTATTTACAATATAGAAATAGTTATATGTTGACACAGATAAATATTACTTGAATTACACTTATAGTAGTGTTACTTGCTTGTAACAATTATAATATATCATGAGTGACTTCAAGGATACTATAACAAACGCTTTCAGAATATTCATGGAATTATGACTCTGAAGAAGAGAATTTAGAGTTAGATTTCTTTAAGATGTCTTGCTTCATCCATTTGTGTTACTAGACAGGGAATATTATTTACTCGAACACACCCTTTTGAATTTTTTTTTTTAGTTTCTTAAATATTTTATTTTTTAGTATTTACCCATACTCCTCTTTCTGACAAGTTCGCTACATATTGAACTTTGTTTTCCTTTCATTTTTAGTCAACTCCTAGTCTTTCCATATGCTTCACTTTTCTGGCACATATAGTTGTATGTTAAGTGAATTTTTTGGGTGTTGGTATGTCAAAGATATTATACAGAACTTGCATAGGTTCTTCCTCTATTGTGTGCCATTCTTTAATAAAACTTTTCTTTAACTGATTCCAATGCCTTTTGTGTTGCCATTTTTTCATTTCCCCATTTTCATTCCTTCTTTTTTTTCTTTCTATCCTTCTTTTAGATTCTTCCCTAACCTGTATTTGCAAATATACGTTAGAAACATCCAGCTTCGAAAAAATTTTTTCCCACCATTTAATTTTGTAAGAATTTCCTCTGGACTTGGTAAATGGTAGTTATATGATTCTAAACATTTGTTTAACCCAGTTGAAAAATCTGCACAAACATTTTTTTTCTTTACATACACTGGTGGTGCTGCCCATTTTGAATGGTACATGTTTTCAATTGAACCCATTTTTCAAGTCTGCCTAATTCTTCACTGAATTCCTGCAAATGGTACATTTCATCTTAATTTAAATACTGGTGTTAGAACTTTTTTTTAACTTGGAATTTTGCTTTGAATTTGGAGCACTGATTCGGCTCAATCAACAGAACATCTGGAAAACATATTTTCAATACTTTCTTTAAATTCTTGCAACTGTTTTTAAATTGGTCATTTGTCTACTCATGTTTTTGCAATAAAAGTTTATAGAAAACTCCCAAAGCTCAGATAATTTCATCCTGTCAGTACCAAATAAGTTTGTGGTATTTTTTTTAACACATTAAGCTTTAGCTTCTACACACTTGTTATAGAATGAAACATTACAAGCTGATAAAAAAAAAAAAATTCTCAACTGAGATGCTATTCGCAACTTTTGAAATCCTGAATATAAGCTTTCAGATTTCTTTCCACAAGGTTTCCCTAAATATTGGGATATCAAGAAGATACTATATAAGCAAAATAAAATCATCAGTTACCTTTTTCCTTTTCCTCCTAGGATAAGGAAAACTATCACTAAATCAGTTAATAAATTTCTGCAATAAAAAAAATTTAAAAAAAATCATTAAACTAGCAGACAACACATCTGCAAATATTTTGACTTGGATCCATTTTATCATTTTAATTTCCAAAATATAAAAACGTTCGGCATTTGTTTGAGCATATAGTTGGCATTACTCTGAGTTGAAATTTATAAAATATTTTTATTAAAACAATTTTTCAGGAAAATAGATTTCTCAAGTCAACTTTTATCATTCATACTGATTGCGGTTTCTTTCCTAACCTTTTGCTTAAGTTAGTGTGGAAGATCAACATCTTCATTATGTCATCATTTTCTCTTTCAGTTACACATGCTATCCATTTAGTAAGGGCACCTTGATGTGGTGTAATGGTTAGCAAGCTTGATTCACTAGAACCTATTATAATCTGAGATGTGTGTTGTGGTTCAGTGGATATCAACTCGGAACGACAAATTGGTGAGCTGAGATTGAATTCCAGTTGGATTCATAGAATTCACTTACACACAAATAGCCTTGGGAAAAGTATTAATCTGTCTCTTTTCTTCAGTTATGGATTAAATAATAGGACAGATTGGGTTTTATAGCCTTGGCTGGCAACCAGTCTACCGTGGAAAGCAATGGCAACCTACTGTGGGATAATTTTCTGCCCAGTCAATCATGTCTCTTTCAAGACATGATCGTCCAAAGTATGTATCATGTATGGCACTTAACTGACTGACTATAATATAATATAATATAATATTTGGAAACAAGATTAAGACTTCTACTGGGCATAAGGTGGGGGATCGTTTTTCTATTGTTATGAAGTAATAAACCGATTCCCCACTAATTATACTTAAGATAATAATGTAATATAATGTATCTCTTCCCCCCTCCATCGTATGAGTCAAGTAATAGGACAGATTGGGTTCTATAGCCTTGGCTGGCAAACAATCTACCGCAGAAAGCAATTGCAACCTACTACGGGATAATCTTCTGCCCAGTCAGTCATGTCTCTTGAGACATGATCATTCAAAGCATGTAGCACGTATGGCACTTAACTGACTGACTGAATATAATAGGTGAAAACAATTACAGCTTCTACTGGACATAAAGTGGGGGATCTGTTTTCTATTGTTATGAAGTAATAAACCGATCCCCCCAAAATTACTACTTAATATAATACATCTTTTCTCACTCTAGCTATGAGTCAAATAACAGGACAGATTGGGTTTTACAGCCTTGGCTGGCAATTAGTCTACCACAAAACGTAATGACAACCTACTGCAGGAAAATGTACAACCTAATCAGTCATGTCTCGGAAGAAACATGATTTCCCAAGCATGTATTATATATGACGGTTAACTGACTGGTAGTTAAAAGCAAAAATTTAAGCTACTTTTTCTCTAGGCAAACCTCCCTACCTACTTGGAAGGAGTTGTCCTTGTGCCTTTCTTAGCAAAACTTTGTCACTATGAAAGAGTAGATATTATTCATTTTAACTCTTCCCTTGTCTAACGAAGAGAAATTTTCATTGTTCTTGTGGAAACTGGTGGTCGTGGAAAAGCCAGGCATTCGCGACAAAAGAATTAATGTGCTTCATTCTGGAACCAAACAAAAATAGACTTTTTTATTTCCTTTCAGGTTGAACTGAACATAAAACTCTGAACACTCAAAAAGACAATGGCCAGGAATTTGGTTCTTTTAAAGCATTCAGCATTCAAAGATTGAAATTATTTGAAGCACTTAGGATCTTTCAAAGCAATTTTTTAAAAATTCTTTTCCAATTTCTCTTTCCTTCAGGCCAAATAGGCCATGTATTTCTTGATTATCTATCTTGTAATTAGATGGAATTTGAAGGCAAGAAAACACTGACTACACAACAATGCGACAAACAGCTTCCAAAAATATCTAACAATAGCCTTTGCAAGCCAAGACTTCATATATTCAACAGAGTCCATGAAAACCATTCTAATCCCCATGGCCTTTTACCATAAATCATTTCAAGTTCTCTTATGCATAGATCAAATTGTAAAAAGAGGTAAACATCTGATTACTTAAGCTAAGCATACTGTAGCAGAAATGAAAGGCAGCAGTCTGCAGGTTCTGCTGAACCTACTACAGTCCCCTGTTCAAAGAGGCAACGAGTGGCATGTGTGATAAGCAAGCAATGCTGGTTGAACAAGGGAAAAAAAAAAACATTAACTGATTAAAAATGGTCTACCTTCGGATCTAAAACGAGTGCGAATGTGTTTCACGTGCTGAGTGCCGGAGGTCAACAATAAGAGCACGAGCGTCCTTGGTGGGTGTAATTTATAAGTTATAAGAACGTGTAACATATGCAAATTTCGGCCAGCTAGAACTAATATAAAACTAGCAATCTTGGCAGGCGGAAGATTTGGACTTGTTAAGTGTGTCGGCATGGAGACTAAGAGATACTATCGGAATCTATTTTCCTTCATCTACAACACATACATAATGGAGCGCTAAAAGATTCTCAATCCAAGCAAAAAAAAAAAAAAAAAATTTACCAAGAGATTTTTTTTGTGTGCCCTGTCCTTTCAAGATGTGAGCGATCATAGAACGCCACTCTCTTAGCAGCAGTTATCCCTTTGCCACCCTACTCTTGTTTCATCTTCGATTCACATAAACCACAAACTTGTCAGGTAGGTAATCTGCAACTTTCTGCCTTCAATGATCTTTGAGTGTTAAGTTCTGAGTCCTCTATCCTTGTTCAAGAAAAGCACTTCGATGTCGTATAATGGTCAGCAAAGCTAGTCTTGCTGGATTAATTATGACCAAGTAGTGAATTTGATCCTCACTTGGTGCTTTATAGTTTCAGTCTTTTGACACATCTAAGCTATGTTTAGGAAATCCTCACTTGGGTACTTTGATATGGTGCAAGTGTTAACAAGCTTGTCTCACTAGATTAGTTCTGAATAGTGAGGGTGATCCTTACTGGGTGCCCATTACTATGCTTAGAAAATCACCATTAGGTGCCCTAAAAATTTCAGCTATCTCTTCCTGAATTTCAGTATAAATATCTTCTTGGTTTCTATTTTCCTTAAGATTCTTCTTCTATGTGCCCTGTCCCTTCAGGACTTAGGCAATCATAGCTTTCCACGTCTCCCTATTCCTGGTGGCTCTTAGTACGTCTTCTCCTGTTAAACCATGCAACCCTCGTTCCATCATCCACCTTATTAGGTCCTTCAAATATGTTATCCGCTGCTTTCCCCTGTCTCTTTTTCCCTGTATCTGGCTTGTTAGTATCAGGTTCTCTAAGCCCTCTTTCTTCATTGCATGTCCCAGGAACTTCATGCTCAGTATTAATTTCCTTTTCGTTTCCATCCTTTCCAAAACCTCATCATGGCTCACATGCTCGGTCTATGCTATCTGCAGCATCCTTCTGTAGAACCACATTTCAGCTGCTTCAAGTTTTTTCTTCATCTTCAAAGATATTGCCCAACATTTACTGCCATATTGAAGAACTGACATCACATAGCAAGCCTGTACTCTCTTTTTTATTTCTAGCAAAATTGTTCTGTTAATACTTTACTCAACTTCTGGAATGCTTCCTTCGCCATCAGATCTGTGTCACACTTTTGGTCTTCTGTTAGAACACTTCCCAGGTATTTAAATTTTGTACATGCTTGATTTTAGTATCCCCGATTTGTATTTGACATATTGGGCTGCCCTTTTTATTAATGACCATGCATTCAGTTTTCTTGCAGTTTATTTGTAGTCCTTTCTTGTTGCTTAAAAGCTTAGTCTGTAATATTCTCAACATCCTTCTGTAGAACTACATCTGTTGCCTCCCATTTTCTCTTCATCTCTCAGGAGATTGTTCAGCATTCATTACCATACACAAGGATTGAAATTAAATAGCGGATCAGCATTCCTTTCTTTTGTTTTTAAGTAAATTTTCCTGTTAGTAGTTTGATTAGATTTTGGAATGCATCTTTTCGCAAATCGCTATATATTCAATATTTTTGTGTTTAATATGGTACTCTCCCTTTTAGCATTTTTTTTTCTTTTACCCAACGGATAAAAAATGTTGGTTGAGTTATTCAACTAGTGATTTAACCCAAAGAGTTGCCACAGCAGAATGAATAAAAACTTGGAGAGTTGAGTTAGAAAAGGAAATGAATTAAAATATTTGAGATATCAAAAAAACAAAGGTATGACATGTGGAATTAGAACAATCTACCCCTGTGAATTAAATAAAGGTTTGGTTTGAAATTCCAATGGGTATCACCTGAAAAAAACTGAAGGGTACAATGAACGAACTGTTGTGAATAAAGCAATAAAGATGAGGACAACTGTGAACAATTTATGTACACTATTGTACACATAACATTTTTTGTCTTTAAATAACTTGCAACAACTGATAAACTGTAGAAAACAAATTAATCAATAACTGATCAACATGATTTTTGGTGCAAAGAAACAAAGGCTAAAAAACAGCTAATTTGATGGAGGCCGATTCTGAAAACGACCTTCGATTTTCATTGTTAGCTACTATTTTTAATGTACTGGAATTGCTCATTTTTGGAAAAAAGATCAATTTATGATCTTAGCTGATCACAACGTTTAGTAAAAAACGGCCGGAGAAACCCATCAATTTACTGGTGAGCCGAGCAGTTTATGACAGTGTTATGGGGAAACACACCTATTCCTCAAATAATGGAGTTTCCCTACTATATAAGAGTTAACAGGAAGTTCTTTTTGAAGTTCAGTAGAACTACGAGACAGTTGATATTAATCGGCAGTTAGCCGAATACTAAGGAGTCATCTTTTAGCGGAAGATTACCAAGTACCATTTTGGCTGTGTTAAGTCGATTAGCAACCAACATAGCATGATTATAACCACCAGTACGAAAACTACTGCACAACAGTCAGCCACTAGAAATAAACTATTTTTATTAGAAAAACAGTTTTTGAGTCAAGAATTTAAAATAGAAGAACTGATCTTTTCATATTTATTGCCAAAATTAAAAATTAACTGACAAAATTTATCATTAATACATTAAATAGCCTTCTAGATGTATTTCTGAATAATTGCAGTGATGTGAGTGATTCTATTGGGATATCAAAAACAATAGAAGAGCATTACCAGAGACGGTGGGATAAACAAATAATAGTTAACTACTGCTGGAGTATAAAAAGGGACTTAAATAACACTGAACCTGACAGACAATCAAGACAAAGAAAAATGTTTGACATAGTTCTTATGTTCACAAAGGTTTTATTTCTGCTGTAAGCTTATTAAATAATTTCAAGGAAATACTTATTGGTCTTGATATATTCAATGATGTTATTTTTTTTTTTAAGATTTAGAGTCTGTTATTCCAAAAATAGTATTTCTCAATAAGCAGACCAGTTGGTTTAAATATGAATTGAGAGGTTTCTATGATTTTAATTTGAGAAATATTGCCATCGGTCAAGATCATATATACTGAAAGCAGATGGAAAAAATGCTTTCTTTTTCTAAAAATGAACCGTTTCTGTCCAGCAGAATGGTAGCTAACCAAGAAAAAGTAAGGTAATATTCAGGTTCAGTACCCTCAAATTAGCTACAAAAGATGTTTGGTGTCTCAATACCATTTCAATTTTTTTTTTTTTTTTTTTTTTATTATTGGCCAGTGTTAGTCCAAATTTAGTTATGTAAACTAACCAAGTTACTGTCTTTACCTTAAAAATAATTCAGCAGATGATATTTACAGTAAATGGAGTTTTCGTAATTGCCTTACTTGGTCTCCATCGTGCAATACTGCGAGTCTGAAAAATGACACTATATCATGTGGTCAGTATTGTGGGAATGGAGCAGGATGTAGTATCGGCCTATGGATAAATAAACTGCATTTCATCTCAATTGTTGGGGGGGGGGGGGGGCAAAGCACAACTGAAAATATGGAGAAGTGTTCAGTCTCGGGGAAACAGCTGCCCACAGAAATCCCTTCCTCACTGAAGTAAAGAGAAGAGACCGGCAGTAATACAGATGACAGTGCAACGGGCAGTTTTAAGAGGCTGGGCTATTTCTGAATCTGGCCCAGGTTCATGCCCTCAGGATCCTCGACATGAAACTGATCTTGTGTCACAACCTGCAAGCATGGGGGTAGCAAGTAAATCCAATCATTTCTTGGTCTTTTAGCAAAGATCAAAGTGTAGTATCAGTTCTTATAAGCTTAATCTGGTTCTCTGTCTCAGCTTTTGAGCACCCTGACGTGCTGTAATGGCTAGCATGCTTGTCTCAATAGAATCATTAAAATTGAATTGAGAGTTCAATCTGAGCACTCCATACGTTTGGCCTTGTGCCACATCTAAGCTGCACTTAGAAAATCACCTCTTTCTTACCCCACTTTTATCTTTCTTTCATTTTCTCACCGAAACTAAGTCATGTCTTTTCCCCTCTTTCCACATGATCAAAATATAGTTCATTATTTATAAGGGCATAATGACCGTGCAAACTAACAAAGAGAAGAACAATTATAAGACGATTGTAATACCAAATCAATGCACAAGTGCTATGTCAGAAAAGAATTCACTTTGTAACCATCTTTTGATTTGGCATTCACTAACGCACAGTTTTACAAAAATTTCCTTTTTTTTTTTTATTTTTATTTTTTAAATCAAACTTATTCTTAAGGTTTCTTATCTGTCACAAACTGGATTTAAATTCATTTAACAGTTTGTACACCAAATATTTGTTTTATTTGTCAATTTTAGCTCTGATTGGCAAAGTCAGAGATTAGCTTTCTGGGAGGGAGAGATGGAATCTAATTAACAGCTTGAACTTTGTCTCTTTCACCCATATCTGCTATGTGACCATGAATATTCATGTACAATAAATTTCTCTCTTTTTGTTTAATCATGCATTGGCATTGTGCTAGGATCAGAAAAGCAAAGAAATCTTCAGAAACCAAACCTCTTAATAAAACCCTAAAACAGAAAATACAACCACAGCAAAATCCATTTTATAAGAAAACTTATAAAATTCAGATACAGTCACTTTCTCACCGGTGCAATGTTGCTTCCCTGTGTCTCTTCTACAAATACTTTTATGGTTTCTGCTCTGATGAACTCAACTCACTGGTGCCCCCTATATATAAATTTACTCGAGCCACAAGATTAGCAACTAGGTCCCACCCTTTTAATGTGAAACCAATAAATTGTAAACACAAATTATTCTCCAGCAGCTTCTTTTCTCGTACTTCCCGCCCATGTAATTCCCTTCCATTTACTTGCTTTCCCGACAGCTATAATATCCAAGAATTTAAATGTAAAGTCAATAGTCATCTATCTCAGTAACTTGCATCCTCTCTCTCTCATGCTTCTTTCTCCATCCACTCCACTCTCATCAGTATTCTCATCCTTCTCTTATCCACTTCCTGACACCCCCCTATAACCAGTCACTATTTCTCATAACTTTCCTTCTTTTCCTTCTATGTAACCCCCTGCAAAACAGTGGCAATAGGCTGCCTTGTCTGGGGCGATATGATTATAAAAAAAAATTATACTCAAGTCATACAAAATAAAATATGGTAGAGGCCTCTATAATCTGCAGACATTGGAAACTAAGGGTCAATTAATTGGAATAATATTTGCAAGTGTTTGTTTTTCTATTCATGCTTACACAGAAGTAAATTATTGGATATTTGTGCTCTCCTGATAGGAACAAAAATGTTCCAACAGATAAGACATATTAAGTCACAATGGGAAACTAAAGCAAGAAAATATTTTCACAGGAAAAAAATTTGTAAACAACATTGTGACAGAAAAAAATAGTCACAAAAAAAAACAAAAAAAACAAAAGAAAATTTGTGAAGATGAAAACTAATCATGTGGATGTATAAATGCAACTAGACACTGGCAGTAATAATCCCAATAATCAATGAAGCCATTATGGAAAGAAATCGGAAAGCCTATATTAAGAGGGACTGCAAAAGTTGTGAGTAGTGTCTCAGGTGAGAAATTTTTACTGGCGAAATGACTTGTAACGTCTCATTCCATAATAAATGTGAAAAAGGTAAGGCTTATTTATGCGTAAAAAAAATACTTCAAACATAATCAGTACTGAGTGGACAGAATTATTTGAGCTTTGGTATTTGCCTGTAAATGTTTATTGTAAAAATGTAAGTGGACAAGTGATAAATTAAGAAAACAGAGTGAAATTTTAAAAAAATAATTGACAAAATGTTTTCTGGATGTCCTGTCAAATGAGATGTCTCGGCATTGCAAATTCAAAGCAAAATTTAAAGTGAAAAAAGTTTGACAACCATATTTAAATCATGATGAAGTGTATTATTCACAGCACTGGATCAAATCAACAAAAAATTAAACTTGAAAAAATAGGGCTAATTGAAAAGATAAGCCATTCAAAATAGTTTATCTTATACACTAGCAGTGTATGTAAAGAAAAAGGTAAAGAAAAAGAAAATTGTTTTTTTTTCACAGACTTTTTGACACGGTCCAACAAGTGTTAGAATCACACGACCCATTACCAAGTCCAGAGAAAATTTTGCAAAGTTAGATGATGGAAA
Source organism: Ascarosepion bandense (assembly GCA_037127315.1). Lineage (NCBI taxonomy): Eukaryota > Metazoa > Mollusca > Cephalopoda > Sepiida > Sepiidae > Ascarosepion > Ascarosepion bandense. The sequence goes on along the minus strand of JBBBDQ010001528.1, from coordinate 1,276,954 downwards.
AACTTGTTTGAAGCTTGATTTTTCTGAAACATAATTACAAACACAGGTCGAAGACGGATATTCTGAGTTAACTTTAAATATGCACAAAGGATGATTTGAGTTTTGTTTAACAGCATATCAACCTCTGTCGGTTATTTAATGCCAAAATAGTGGGATTTTAAGGTATTTTTTGTTTAATGTTTGGTTGTTGTGAGAAGGTTGATTTAGTCAGAATTTAATGAAAGTTTTTTGTTTTTATTATTTTTTATTTTAGAAAACAGAAATGTTTTCTGGTTTTGTATTCAAAAATGTTTTATTGAGAATAATTTTTTTCCTTCAAGAATATGTTATAGTTATAATTTGTTTCTTCAAAAATGTATTGTTGGTCATATTTTTCCTTCAGAAATTTTAATTTTTTTCTATAAAAGTCCATTTTTTTGTATATATTTCTATAAAAGTGTATTTTTATACTTTCATAATATTTTGACCTCAGTCTGGACCCTAACTGGTGTTATCACTCCGGGTCCGGGTGAACCTGGGAACAACAGCAATTAAGAGGTGGTTCCATGCTCCTCACAACCTCCCAATCAGAGGCCTTGCTGCCAGGTTCAGTTTATTGTGATGTACAGAACCCACAAAAAATGGTATAAGTTCAACCAACTCCATTTTAGTATTGGCTACAGCTATATTTCAACAAACTATGGATATCATTCTTGCAGATCTAGAGTGGCTTATCTGGATAATATGTTAATAAAAAGTGCATCTACATAACATATCAGGCATGTGAAAACAATTTTTGAAAAACTATAGATTCAAACTCAGTGAGGAATAGTGCAAATTGCTTTTGCCTAAAATTAAGTACTTAGGATATATCATTGACAAAAATGGTTGTCAACCAGATTCGTTAAGGGCAAGTGCAATTAAGGATGTGCCTCCCTCAATAAAAATTATGAGGTTAAAAAGCATTCCTGGAATAAGCAAACTACTATTTATGTAATTAAGAAGTAAAATATGAGAGCTCAACTGAACAATTTTACTTCAGAAAGGCATAAAGCAGAACTAGTATCAAAAGACGTTCATAGAAATAAAAAAAAATACTAACATCAGACATATCAATAGTTCATTATGATCTAAAAGCAGAAATTCTAGTGATTTCAGATGCTAGCGATTAGAGTATCAGTCAGTCAGTTAAGTGCCATAGGTGATACACGCTTTGGGCGATCATGTCTCAAAAGAAACATGACTGACTGGGCAGAAGATTATCCCTCAGTAGGTTGCCATTGCTTCCTGCGGTAGACTGGTTGCTAGCCAAGGCTATAGAACCCAATCTCTCCTGTTATTTGACTCACAGCTAGAGGAGGAAGAGATGTATTATATTATTAAGTAGTAAGTAGTGAGGGGTCAGTTTATTACATCATAACAATATAAAACTGATCCCCCACTTTATGCCTAGTAGAATCTTCAATCATGTTTTCAATTATTATATTCAGTCAGTCAGTTAAGTGCCATACGTGATACACGCTTTGGGCGATCATGTCTCGAAAGAGACTGACTGGGCAGAAGATTATCCCACAGTAGGTTGCCATTGCTTTCTGCAGTAGACTGGTTGCCGACCAAGGCTAAAGAACCCAATCTGACCTGTTATTTAACCCATAACTGGAGGGAAGAGACAGATTAATACCTTTCCTAAGGGTATTTGCGTGTAAGTGAATGCGAGGAATTCAACTGAAACTCAAACTCAGTTTCTCGTTCCAAGCCGATATCCACTGCACCACAACGAACATCCAGGTGCGAACATCCAGGTGTAGGAGGGGGTAAGATGTAATGTGCACGCAAACTATGCAATTTTTCTCAGACCAGTAAACAACAAACAAACCAATTCTGATAGGCTGATGCAAATGCCGATGCCATTATAAAAGTAAAATCAACCTCTTGATATAATAATTAAAATTGCACCAAAAAGGGGGGGGGGTGGATCGGTGGTTGTCACCAAGGCAGAGCTATGATTGCGTGGACTGGGCAGTTTTTGATTGTTGCCTGCATGCATGCGATCGGGCTCCCCATGTAATATCTTTCCCAATGGTATTTGTGCGTAAGTGAATGCAAGGAATTCAACTGGAATTCAAACTGCTTCCCGATTTCTCGTTTCAAGCCGATATCCACTGTGTCACAACGCACATTACGATTACGGTATAAGAGCAGTAATTTTACACAAATACAATGACAGAAATATGTAAACAGTTGCACATGATCTACAGTCGATACTACCAGCAATAAAAATTTAAAAAAAACTACAAACTAGTTAAAAAAAAGAAGAATTAGCAATTATTTTGCAATGAAAGAAAAATTCACAAAACTACACATAGAATATTTTGATTGCAAACAAACCACAAAAATCTATTATCAATTTATGATTCAGGCAAAAGAATTCGTACCTATGCAGTGAATAGATTGCAATGCTGGGGTACCATCTCATTAAATTATGATTTTAGGATGGAATATTAACCATCCAGAATATCTGTACATGCAGATGGGTTATCAAGATGAATACCAAAAATTCTGAACTGTTTGAAGGTACTATCATTGCAGCACTAAAAAGCGAAATAGAAATAAAAATATATTATGTAATGTACTACGAATTACCATTTACCAGAAAGAAATAAAAAAAAAACGCAGAGCAAGACGTATTTATTGTAGAAATTAAAAAAAAAAAAGAAACCAACTAAAAGTAAGAAAAAACACAATCTAGCCTTGAATGCTTATTTGTTATGCGATGGAGAACTAATATTGGCTGAAACAGTGGCAATACTTAGTGTATTATAGAAGCTAATATTAAATGAATTTTAAATAGATGTAATTTATGCCTTACTGAAAAATTAATTATCTTAAAACATTAAAATAACCCTATCTTATTAAACAAGATAAATGAATTGATGATTACATGTAGGCATAAGAGTAAATATCTGCTTAAATATGTTAATATTCACATATATGCCTTCACAAAGCTTGCTTTCAAGTTGGCACAACTGAAACAACACCTTAAAATTAGCTTCATAATTATGTCTTCAAAAACTTCATGATGTGTGTGTGTGTGTGTGTGTATATATATATATATATATATATATAAATGAATCGAGTTCTTTCGGTGACTGGCGTGTGTATACGCTGCTTATATACAACACGTTAAAATTTCCCTTCTCTGATTCCATGCACCTATAGCTTAGGGGGTAGCGACTCTGACTGACACCAAGTTGGTTGAGGTTTCGATCCCGGCCAGAAGCAAGTGGATGTGTCTAGCCACACTGATGAGCTGTGATACAGCAAAACAGACTTGTGTGTGGATGACTAATATATATATAAATTATACTTTAGAACGTGTATGAACTACTGTAGTTTTTATACGTTCTAAAGTATAATTTATAATAAATATACATAGCTCTATTTTTATATTGAGCACTGTTTTAAATTAATGTTTTGAAGGTTGCAAATATTTTCTTCATTCCTTATTCATCTGGATTATATATTTATTTGTTTTAACCCTAAAAGGTTATTGCATGAGTAATCACCAAAACAGAGATTGGGAATAATAGTATATCAACAAGTACAAGATTCACACACTACATGAAGTAGATACACTGCTAGTCAGTATAATCAACCTCCTCTACTCCGATAGTGTCCATGTATTTAAGAGGATAGGAACATCCCATTACTGTATATAGGTAGGTATACAACATACATTTTATCAAATTGTAATAAATGCCAAAATTGCTGGGTTTTTCCCCACCTCAGTAGTTTACTGGTGAGAAGGCATTTTAGGCAAGTAGATTTTTTTGTCCTAAAGTTCTTGATATCAAGATAGGAATAGAGAGTGAAGAGAATTAATGTGAAGAAACTTGTCACTTGACATGACAAAAACACCACTCAGCTAACTTCAAAGTTTTATGATGACATTATTGTAACATCTCCAAGTCTTCAGGGTTAGCAGAAAAATAAATGACTCTGCAGAGTGAAGACATTACAATAATTTAGGTACCTCCACTCAAATTTTTGATACCTCAATTTCAATTGAATTTTTAAAAATAAAAAAATTTTTAATTGAAAGCCAAGAGATTAAATTTACTAAATACAGTAAGCAAAATACCCTGGTGTATTTCAAACTGAAATTATATTGATCAGAATCAGAAGTTTTTTAGGTTTAACAAAGAAATTTTTATATTTCAAATTTTTCGTTATTTTTCATTGATTGTAAACAGAAGCCAATTTTAGGTTTTAAAAAAATCTTACAAAACCTTGTACCAATGAAAAGGCGTTAATCATTCAGCAATACGATATAAAAGAAAAACGAGAAAATGAAGAGTCAGTTTCTGATACCCACTGACGAGTGGATCGAGCAACTGCTGAAGTGTCAATCTACAAAAATACTAGAGTCGGAACGTAAACCCCAAAATAACCCCAGAAAGAGTACATGACATGCAAAAAAGAGCAATATATTTTATATAATGAAATCTGTCCACAACTGTCAGTTCCATACAGACTATTTAGGGAATCATCAGGTGGCTGGTGATATGTCCCCTTAGATACTTATACCCTTTTGTCTAACCCAAGAAATTACAAATGAAAGTAGTAAAAACAGTGAGCGGGTGAAAATACCCACATCACAAATGATGGAGTAACAAAATATATCAGAACTACGGTGAAAAATCCCCCAAACCATCCAAGGCATAAGCTGTATCACAGATGACTCAAGCGCACAGCATCATCAAACAAGAAACCGGACCATTGAAAAAACCTGGATAATCAACATCATAAAGACAAAACTTTGAAATGGTATAGATATGTCTTAAAAGCCAAGAATCTTTCAACTGTTGCCCTATGATGTTCCACATTAGGCAAATGAAGAAACTGATCTGGCAATGCTGCCAAGTCGACTGGAAGATCCTTAAGCGAAGACTTGAGTAGAAAATATAAAACTAAGTAAATAGCATTCAAACTTTTAAAATCTGAAACTATTTTATTCCTTTGAAATCATGAAATAGCATTAAAAAAAAAAAAAAGAAAAAAAAAGTCATCAATCTTTAATAACAATATTGAGAAATTATTAAATTAAAAACAAAAAAACAAAAAACAAAAGCAATCATTTTAAATATCCCCAAGGATATCAATTTGGCATTATTAAAGAATGAGAGTAAAAACGCAAATTAATAAAAGATTTCAATTTTTTTTACAGTCGGTTGACCTCCTGGGTGTTAGTGCGATTAGTATTTACAACTACTTTCATGGTTTTGGTTTTTAAATAGCTGTCAAATATGGCATAATGATTGTTTACTTGAATTGGCAATAAGACAATCAGTTTATAACAGTTCAATATGATTTTATAATTGATATGAATTCAAAAACAAAACAAAAAGAAACAAAATATTAATAGCAAAAATAAAATGAATAAATTTTTTTTTTTTCAAAATTTAATTACATCGTTAAAACAGTGTGTATTTCTATAGAAAGTTTTTCGAACTACCTAGACATTTGCTACTGTTGTGGACACCAGTCTAACAAATTATAAACAATCTGGACCCTCTTCTAATAATGAGCCACAACAAGTCAGTCAGTTAAGTGCAGTGACTGGGCAGAAGATTATCCCGCAATAGGTTGCTATTACTTTCTGCGGTAGACTGGTTGCCAGCCAAGGCTATAGAATCCAATATGTCCTATTATTTAACCCATAACTGAAGGGAAGAGAAGATTAATACCTTTCCTAAGGGTATTTGTGTGTAAGTGAATGCGAGGAATTCAACTGGAATTTGAACTTGACTCCTCAATTTGTCATTCTGAGTCAATATCCACTGAGCCACAAGGGAAACATGAAATTAAAATGACATTAAATATGTGTGTGTATGTGTGTGTGTATGTGTGTGTATTAATAAAAATACATATGAGAGAATATACACATGTGTGAAAATATTATTCATGTGTTAATAAAATAGTGCTCAATGTAGTATAAACAGAGCTATTATATATATTAATATACATACATGATATGTCTTGGACAGGGAGATATATATATATATATATATCATTCAAGGTAGTTAAGTGGTTAAGGCAAATGTAACCGAGTAGAACAATCTAGTACTTAGACATAGTAGACGGTACTCATCATATGCAGTATCCTGAGACATAGGCGTAGTCAATAATCGTAGGTCGAAAGTTGTAGATCTCAGGACGCCCTCGCCTTAGTCTGTATTTATATTCCAGTGAGGAAGAACCAAGGTGTATACATATTCATTTCCTATTCATTACATCAATACATATTATCTTAAGTCTGTGACAGGACTCGGAGTTTTAGGCAATACTCAATCATGATTTTGTAATGCACAAAACTCCATGTCGTACCACCGACATAGGATAATATATAATTAATGAAAAGAGGTTTTTCACTTAACCGAGCAGTGTCATTTCACACTATTTTATTTGTTCAGACTATTGTCCTTATCTCTATTGCCATTATTACAACATTTCCGCCATTGTACACTCCGGCCTTCTTCAGGTGCTAAGAATATCGGATTGAACACTTTATAATAATGAGTATATCATTCTCATTCCATGTTGCCATGCAGTTACCTCCCCTTTAACTTATCTCTCTAAGTTACTTGTTCCCCACTGCTGTAGCTTGGTATTGAACTCACAACTCTTTTGGTCAAGTCAGTGGAACTAACCAACGTTTATATCCACTGGGCCATGTGTCCTTGAGGGAGATAACTATATAGCTACCAGAAGTAGCTTTTGCATATAGAATGAGAATGATATACCCCCATGACTACCAAAAGAAGCTTCATACAAGGAATGAGAATGATATACCCCAGTGATCATAATAAAGGGGTTGGTTTAAAATTCCTAACACCTGAAGAAGGCTGGAGCATATAATGGCTGAAACGCTGTAATAATGGCAATACAGATGAAGACAATATTCTGAACAATGTAGAGAGGGTAAATGCTACTTCATCGCAGAAGTATAGACAAATAGTGTTGTTTCAGTCATGTAGACTGAAGTTTGGTGAAGGTCTTATGTTGTCTCCACTCTTCAGGAGTCCTGCTTATTCAGCTGCTGCTTTCCAATGTTTTCTGTATTTATATGAAAAATTATATATATATATATATATATATATATATATATATATATATATATATGAAATGATAATTAGAGATATTTATTCAAATGGTACATATTTGTTTGACATTTCCACATTGATTTTAGTCCTAAAGCAGCTCAGAACATTTTTACTGCTCCAGGGTGAGTTATCAAAAAAGAGAAAGAGCTTCTAAATTGTATGCCAAAGTGGAACTAATGCAAGGCTGTCATTGGCTCATCTGTTAACTAATCAGAAGACCCATTATGTGCGTTGTGGCGCAGTGGATATCGGCTCGGAATGAGAAATCGGGGAACCGAGTTCGAATTCCAGTTGAATTCCTCGCATTCACTTACGCGCAAATACCCTTGGGAAAGGTATTAATCCGTCTCTTCCTTCCAGTTATGGGGTAAATAACAGGACAGATTGGGTTCTATAGCCTTGGTCGGCAACCAGTCTACCGCAGAAAGCAATGGCAACCTACTGCGGGATAATGTTCTGCCCAGTCAGTCATGTCTCTTTGGAGACATGATCGCCCAAAGCGTGTATCGCGCATGGTACTTAACTGACTGACAACAATGCTGAAAAAGAGATTTCCGGATTGGCCATTTTCTATAATTTCTTAAAATGAGCTGTAATACTATTGTACATGAATTTTATAGCACCAGGTGTTGTGGGGTGGGTAGAGGATTAAAATCTATCCTAATGGATAACCATGATGCTACTTACATAGGTACCTTCATAAATTTGCTAAATAAAATAGCAAACATGATGAAAAAATGCCCCAAATACAATAAAACCAAAACTTTTTTTCATCAAAACCTTTTTGTTATTACGAACGATGACCAAAACCTTTTTGTTATTACGAACGATGACCAAAACCTTTTTGTTATTACGAACGATGACCAAAACCTTTTTGTTATTACGAACGATGACCAAAACCTTTTTGTTATTACGAACGATGACCAAAACCTTTTTGTTATTACGAACGATGACCAAAACCTTTTTGTTATTACGAACGATGACCAAAACCTTTTTGTTATTACGAACGATGACCAAAACCTTTTTGTTATTACGAACGATGACCAAAACCTTTTTGTTATTACGAACGATGACCAAAACCTTTTTGTTATTACGAACGATGACCAAAACCTTTTTGTTATTACGAACGATGACCAAAACCTTTTTGTTATTACGAACGATGACCAAAACCTTTTTGTTATTACGAACGATGACCAAAACCTTTTTGTTATTAAGAACGATGACCAAAACCTTTTTGTTATTAAGAACGATGACCAAAACCTTTTTGTTATTAAGAACGATGACCAAAACCTTTTTGTTATTAAGAACGATGACCAAAACCTTTTTGAATTATTAAATTATATTTTTTTATCCTTTTTAGATTGTTTAAAATTTTGATCTGCTTACACCAGCACAAGACTATAAAATTAGTATAAGACATTTTAGCTTTTTTTTGTGATAAAACACACACTGGTTTAGAAATTCTTGCACAAAAAAAAAAAAAAAAAAAAAAAAAATCAAATAATGTTCACAATTTAATTAAATTTTTAGGACTTATTCACAAATGGATAGCATTATTTTAAAAATATTTTTTAGGAAAATCTTGGCAGAAACTTTTTTTGTTTTACACCTGTTACCCTTTGCCACTTATTTAATTTCATGAAATATTCAAGAAATTCATTTTTTTATCATTTTTGTTCAGTGAAACAATAATAAGAGAGTTAGAAGTCCTGCCAGGATTCATCATTGGCAGCCATAATCTTAATTTAAGATATGCAGATGACACAGTGCTGATAGCAGATACAGAAATGAAAATACAGGACCTCCTGCAGAAGGTAGCAAGGAAAAGTGAGAAGAAAGAACTAAACAAACTTAAAAAAAAAAATATGAATGCATGATCACCAGTAAAAAGCAGACACCAAAATGCCAATTACAGGTCAGGGATAATTAGATCAGACAGGTGCAGAAATTTCAATACCTATTTTAAATTAATGTTTTGAATGTTGCAATTTTATTCTTTATTTGTTTATATTTGGATTTGTAAATTAGAAAAGTAATCATTTGTATTGAAGCATTAAAACCATTCTAGCAAAAATACAACTTATTGTGAGAATGGATGAGCATAGACTTCCAAAAAATGTGGTGTATGGACAACTACCAAACTCAAAAGTGTTCAGCTGAACATCCACTCTTACACTACAAAAAAAAAAACAAAAAAAAAAAACTGAAAGTCATCTTGAAGTGTCTCAAAATTGATCTGAAAACCTGGGAAGTCCAAGCATCTAACCGAAAGAAGTGACGTAAAACATGTTTCATGTAGACTGAAGCACTGTGATCAGCTTTGTCAAGCTCTGAAGCAGAGACACCATCAATATCCTGCTTCAACGAATTTCATCTGTCAGTGTGGCTTTGTCACTCGCAGCAAGGCTGGGATAGTATTGCATTCAAGAAAGCACAATGTCATTCCCCTTACCACATAATCTTCACAATGACACAAAGTAAGCATGCATAAGTGTATAACGACAGGCAACCATCCTTTGCTGACCCTCATTTATTGTTCGTAATAAGAGAACCCACTATATATATAGCTGATGGCTAATGCCTGAAACTCCAAGTCATGCTATCGACGTACGACAATATGCATATTTATTAATATACAGTAGCAAGCATAAAGATCAGAACGATGTTAAGAAAAAGTCTAAATATGAAATAACTTTTTATTTTAAAGCTTCAAAGAAAATTTCATCAAGGAAAAAGAAGGATATAAAGCTAAATTATATAATCCAAAATATAAAGTTCAATAAAAATTATTTTGATAAAATTATAAGAATAATTATATAACATTCGAAAAAAAATAGATGATCATAAACATCAGAACGATTAAATAAATCCATAAAATTTAATAATTATTTTGCATTACAGAAAATATTTTAGGGTAAGAATATAAAATCGGGTATTTTACTAAATTACACCGGCTCTTTACTGGCTCTTTTGCATTGTAAACATGGCGAAAAAATCTGTGAGGTCATTGATACTTAGAAATCTGATAGTCAAGTTACGTAATGTAGATAAACTCTCAATTGGGGATATTTCAAAGAGTGTTGGGGAATCTAAATGTGTTATTCATTGTATTTTAAAGAAAACGTGATGAAAACTGGGTCATGTGAAGCCAAGAAACCACCTGGCAGGCCTAGGAAAAGTACTGCAAGGAAAGACAGATGGATTGGTAAAAAAAAATCAAAAAAGGATTGATCTGCGACAACAACTGCTATCTCTAAAAGAGCTAATTTGGCATTAAAATATCAAGGCACACTATTTCCCAAGAACTTAATGAAATAAATCTGAATAGTCGAGTAGCCTCTACAAAGCCTTATATTTCTAAAAAGAATCAAATGAGCCGATTAAAATTTGCCACTGAACACGTCATATAGATAGAACAGCCGGATTGTGTTCATTTCAGCGATGAGTCAATGTTTAACCTGTTCAGTTGTGACGGAAGAAGGTCCGTTCAATGTAGTCTTAAGGAACAATATTTGCCTCACTGCACTAAAAGCAGCGTTAAATTTGGAGGAGGAAGTGTGATGGTATTTGGCAGGATTTCATCTGCTGGTACCGGATATCTTGTTAGGCTACATGGTAAAATTAACGCAACTGTATACAAAGAGATATTGAAGAAACATGTACCTAATTTGAGAACTGCAATTAATCAACCAACTGTTTATGCAAGATAATGCGCCATGTCACACAGCGAAGTCTGTTAAAACATTTCTTTCTGAGGAGGATGTTACTGTTATGGAATGGCCTGCTCAAAGCCCAGACATGAATCCTATTGAGAATGTTTGGAAGTTACTAAATGAAAGAGCTAAGGATAAGAATACAACAAACGTCAAAGAACTATGGACTAATTTGAAAGGAGAATGGGAGAAAATATCTGATAATGAATGCAAGACATTAATTTGCTAATGTGGCAAAAGATGCTAAGCTGTTATTGAAAGGGTTACACGTTAAGTACTAATGAATTATGAACGCTATTTTCATTTGGATATGATGTACCCATTATAATAGTATGATTTTGTTAATCGTTCTGATGTTTTTGAGCACCTATTTTTTCGAATGTTATATAATTGTTCTTATAACTATGTTCACTACTGTATATAAAAAAACTTAGAAGAAAACCAATAAATAATTATCCAAATGTTGGAGAATTTTTGTCTTTATTTTCAACTGAAATTAAAGCAAAAATATGACGTTTAGAACGGCTCATGATTAAACATAATAGACATTCATTGTCTCTTATATTTATGTGAACATGAAAGGGCGACTAGCGGCGGCTCTGGAAAAAAGAGAGTTCGTTTGTGTCTGGCGTGCAGAGCAGTAATCTGTTCCAAAGAAAGAAAATAATAATAATACTCACCGCTGTCTTAATAATCCACCTTCAGCTCATTCTAAAGGAAAAAAGAGAGGAGGCCCTCGAGTGGAATTTTTATAGACTGAGGAAATGGATTATGGGTAGAGAAATGGATTATAAAACTGACCGACCAAGTTCACTCGAAAAAGCAGTGGCGTCAATTTCTTGGCGAGAAGCTGACGCAGAGAGACGCAGTGAAAAGGTGGAAGGAGGAAAGTGGAGTAGGAAGAGGAAGAGGCGTAGCAAAAAGCCAGCTGGGAGAGCGTTGAATTGAAATCCAACAGTCTGCGGCTCGATCCCTGGTTCTGCACTCACTAGAAGAAAGTGTGCAACAATTTAATAGCATATGTCTAGAAAATTACTGCCTCGATATACTGTATATATATATATATATATATATATATATATATATATATAGCTCTGCTCATATATTGGGCACCGTTTTATTAAAACCTGAAGCTTATGTGAAGCAGGAGGGTAGTCAGAGACATCGCACATAAGAAGCTGTCGGAAGTTGTTAGCCAGTCTGTCTCTTCAGCTTTAAATTCTAAACTTTGTATCATCTTAAACCTGTCACACATTTTTGCTTTATCAGGTTATCGCTTTCTGACGTCATCTGTAGACAAATATGTCTGCCAACCACCCGTGCCCTTGGTTGACTTTTCTCTATGGCCGGATGTATCTGTCAACAACATCCTCACCAGTCATTGCCTTTAAAGCTCGTTGTCACTTGTTATTTTTTGTTGTTGCACTTTGTTGACATCATCTACAACTGGATATATCTGTCAACCACCCTTATCCTTTGTTGACCTTACCTACAGCCAGATGTATCTGTCAACCACCCTTGTCCTTTGTTGATCTTACCTACAGCCAGATGTATCTGTCAACCACCCTTGTCCTTTGTTGACCTTATCTACGGTTGGATGTATCTGTCAACTACCTCTGATATTCAAGCTAATATACTACAGTTTTAGAAAGTACTCAATACATGTTTGAAGGAAAATAAAGCCTTAACATGTAGGGCTTTTAAGTTTGGAAGATCAACTAGTTATGTTATCATGGTTTTGAATTTTTTGGTCTCATTAGGATTTTATCTTGCCTGATGAAACTATAGGGAAGAATATGTGTGCATCTTATCGTTGGATGGTCAACAACTGAACAAGCTACTCCAACTCAAATACATATAAGACTGGTAGGTATTAACTGATATGAAATATCACCTAAACATGAAAAGCAGAATGAGACCAGCATGCTCATCTTGGTTGTTATACAGGCAGTTGTTAGTTCAATCCCTGTGAATGGCAGTGTTAAGTCTTATACTCTGGTTGAGAGGAAGAAGAGGACAATCAACACAAAGGTGAATAAGACAGGTGGGTATTAACTGATATGAAATATCACCAACGCATCAAAAAGTAGAATGATCCACTCCTGTTGATGGAATAAAGATTTTAGTTTAAAATTTGGAGAAGGTTATTAAGAACCATGATGGATTTCTGAAGAAGATCAGGATGTCTGAAACTGAGTCCACTAATTGAGATGAACATGCTGGTCTGATGAGCAGAGTATAAAATAATGATAATTCTTCGTTTGAAGAATTCTGACAGAAATTGTTTCAGACTTTTTGTAGCACTACTTATTTCATTACTCTAATTAATGTGACTTTATCAAAAATATTAACAGTTTTAAATGGAAACATTACTTTAAGTCTATGATGTTTCTCTAATCATGAACCAAACTTATGACTTTTCTTCCTACAATAATTCAGATAAAAAGAGAGAATTAGATTTCAGAAAATATAGTTTTAGACTGACTGATACTTCTGTAATATTTTTATAATCCTTTTCTTGTGTGCGAACAAGAAATTTCTTTTGTTTTTTTTAACTTAGTGCAGATTGACCAAATGATTATTTGTCCACTCACTTTCGGGTAATTTATGAACCTTTTCAAGGATTTCGGTTGTGCTGTTGAAAATGATGTCTAGATTACATTATAGCTGTAATTGATATTGAGGGTTTGTTGGTTTTTTATAATGAGGGCATTTTTGTTTTTAAGAATTTTTCTTCTCTTTGGATTACCAAAGACACATAGCCCAGTGGGCAAAAGCATTGGTTGAAGTAGTCCAAAAGTAACTTGACCCAATGAGTTGAGAGTTCAATACCCACCTTGCCACAGCACAGCATAGGGAACAAAAACTTGCAGAGTTGAGTTACTAAAGGGAATTATCTGATACTGAGATATCTATAAAAGGCATGTCATGTGGAATTAGAACAATCTACTCCCATGGGTTAAATAAAGGATTTGGTTTGAAATTCCAAGTTAAATCAACTGAAGAGGCTTGGAGTATACAATGGCCAAATTGTTGTGAATATGGCAATAATGATGAGGAAAACAGTTCAAACAATGTAAATAGTGAAAAAAGTTCACTATTTTAAAATTGAAATGAGCAAAAGCATTAACGGAAAAATCGCTAATATCAATATTTTATATCATTGATTTTTCTGAAACTTATTTGTAAGGTTCTTGAAATAATTTAAGTGGAACAAATGCATTTAAGAATTAGAATTGGGCCTTAACAATTGAAAACAATATCAGAACCAGTAATAAAAAAACAAAACAAAACAAAAAAAAGGACAAAAAACTAGCAAACATTTTTATTTAAATATTGATTTCAATTTTATTCCCTCCATTAAAAATTGGTGGAAACAATATGAATCAGTTTTTATGAGATTTTCAAAATATTTATTTAAAAATAACGATACTTCTTTAAATCAATTGTCAAATAACTGTACAGTTTGTGCAAATAATTTGTAAATATTATTTAGTACAGTAGCATCAATATAGTTTTTTATAGAAATGTTTTGCATTAAAATAAATATACATATTATTGAAAACATGATTGTTGATTTTTCGTTTAAATTTGATAATGTTTGCCATTATGTTTAATATAAAATATATCTGTCTCGCATACCAATGTTTTTGATTGATTAGTGTGCAACAGATTATCAACCTTTTGCAGGTTATTTAAAGCCAGGAAAAATATTTTTATCGTGTTATCTTTTTTAAGATAATAATGGTTCTTTTGTCTACATTTCTGAGATGAGGCAGTATTTACAGTATTCAGACTTTGTTGCCAATTGTACAACGTTTTGGCAGTTGCATGCTCTGACCTTCTTCAGTTTGCTAGCAATTTCAAACCAAACCCTTTATTACAAATAAAAATAATAAAGGATTCGGTTTGAAATTCCTAGCACTTGAAGAAAGCCGGAGTATACAACAGTCGAAACAATGTAAAAATGGCAACAAAGATGAGGACAATAGTCTGAATAAAGTAAATACTGTAAATACTACCTCATTTCAGAAATATAGACAAATAGAATGATCTATTATTAAACGTCATACAAATGGCAACAAAGATGAGAACAATAGTCCAAATAATGTAAATACTGTAAATACTACCTCATCTCAGAAATATAGACAAATAGAATGATCTATTATTAAACGTCGTACAAATGGCAACAAAGATGAGAACAATAGTCCAAATAATGTAAATACTGTAAATACTACCTCATCTCAGAAATATAGACAAATAGAATGATCTATTATTAAACGTCGTACAAATGGCAACAAAGATGAGGACAATAGTCCGAATAATGTAAATACTGTAAATACTACCTCATCTCAGAAATATAGACAAATAGAATGATCTATTATTAAACGTTGTACAAATGGCAACAAAGATGAGGACAATAGTCCAAATAATGTAAATACTGTAAATACTACCTCATCTCAGAAATATAGACAAATAGAATGATCTATTATTAAACGTTGTACAAATGGCAACAAAGATGAGGACAATAGTCCAAATAATGTAAATACTGTAAATACTACCTCATCTCAGAAATATAGACAAATAGAATGATCTATTATTAAACATCATACAAATGGCAACAAAGATGAGGACAATAGTCCAAATAATGTAAATACTGTAAATACTACCTCATCTCAGAAATTATAGACAAATAGAATGATCTATTATTAAACGTCATACAAATGGCAACAAAGATGAGGACAATAGTCCGAATAATGTAAATACTGTAAATACTACCTCATCTCAGAAATATAGACAAATAGAATGATCTATTATTAAACGTCATACAAATGGCAACAAAGATGAGAACAATAGTCCGAATAATGTA
Organism: Ascarosepion bandense; assembly: GCA_037127315.1. Lineage (NCBI taxonomy): Eukaryota > Metazoa > Mollusca > Cephalopoda > Sepiida > Sepiidae > Ascarosepion > Ascarosepion bandense. Next base: position 1,261,229 of record JBBBDQ010001528.1, on the reverse strand, counting down.
AATACTGTAAATACCACTCCTCATCTCAGAAATATAGACAAAATAGAATGATTCATTATTAAACGTCATACAAATGGCAACAAAGATGAGGACAATAGTCCGAATAATGTAAATAGTGTAAATACTACCTCATCTCAGAAATATAGACAAATAGAATGATCTATTATTAAACGTCATACAAATGGCAACAAAGATGAGGACAATAGTCCGAATAATGTAAATACTGTAAATACTACCTCATCTCAGAAATATAGACAAATAGAATGATCTATTATTAAACGCTATACAAATGGCAACAAAGATGAGGACAATAGTCCGAATAATGTAAATACTGTAAATACTACCTCATCTCAGAAATATAGACAAATAGAATGATCTATTATTAAACGTCATACAAATGGCAACAAAGATGAGGACAATAGTCCGAATAATGGGAATACTGTAAATACTACCTCATCTCAGAAATATAGACAAATAGAATGATCTATTATTAAACGCTCATACAAATGGCAACAAAGATGAGGAACAATAGTCCGAATAATGTAAATACTGTAAATACTACCTCATCTCAGAAATGTAGACAAATAGAATGATCTATTATTAAACGTCATACAAATGGCAACAAAGATGAGGACAATAGTCCAAATAATGTAAATACTGTAAATACTACCTCATCTCAGAAATATAGACAAATAGAATGATCTATTATTAAACGTCATACAAATGGCAACAAAGATGAGGACAATAGTCCGAATAATGTAAATACTGTAAATACTACCTCATCTCAGAAATATAGACAAATAGAATGATCTATTATTAAACATCATACAAATGGCAACAAAGATGAGGACAATAGTCCAAATAATGTAAATACTGTAAATACTACCTCATCTCAGAAATATAGACAAATAGAATGATCTATTATTAAACGTCATACAAATGGCAACAAAGATGAGGACAATAGTCCGAATAATGTAAATACTGTAAATACTACCTCATCTCAGAAATATAGACAAATAGAATGATCTATTATTAAACGTCGTACAAATGGCAACAAAGATGAGAACAATAGTCCGAATAATGTAAATAGTGTAAATACTACCTCATCTCAGAAATATAGACAAATAGAATGATCTATTATTAAACGTCGTACAAATGGCAACAAAGATGAGGACAATAGTCCGAATAATGTAAATACTGTAATAATGGTTTAGTGATACAATTCTTATTAATTATCCCATAAAGGGGTGGAGAAGTGGTGAATTTATACCTAATCAAAATTTGTTAAATAAATTATGTGGATATAAAGTGAGGGATCAATTCTACATTGCAATTGATAAATTGAATACTCACTTTGTTGCCGTAGTCATTTCTATACATATATATTCAAGAAAAGGTAAATAAAATAAAATCAATTAAATTCACAGACAAATCTTATGTTGATTGATTTATTTTCTTTGGACTCATCAAGCCTTTGGAGGTTATTTAAAGCCAGAAAATATATTTACATTGTAAGAATTTTTCTTATTTTTAGATAACGATTTAGTATTTGTCTATACTTCCGAGATGAGGTAGTAATGTAAACAGTGTAAATGATTTAGTGGTACAAGTTTAATTAACCCGAAGCTGGAGAAGAAAGGATGGATTCATATCTTTCTTAGAGATATTGGCACCATAGAATGTAACGAACCCAACAGGATTTAATAGTATCCATTACACCATTCATAGATCCAAGTTTTTAAGCAATTACCCATCTAGGTAATGAGCAAAGTTGATATTGCTTAACTTTGATGATGATATGGTAACCAGTATTTTTATATGATGTGGCTGTAAGCCCTATACCAATGTTTGCATCGCTTCTGGCATTTCACGAGATGGGAAGAGTAAGAATTCCCTTTTTCATACAACCTCAATCTGCAGACAAATACAGGAGATAACTCATGTATTTTTGAAAGAGTTATTCTCCATGTAAAAGTTATTGTGGTAAACAGTAAAAAATACCTAAAAAATAAGAAATTAAAACACAGATTAAACTGAGTGGATACGTGTAGTTTCATTTTCTTTGCTGTGTAGAATAATAAATTTACAAGGGTGTGTAAGTTTTGAAACAAATTGGATGAAAAATGTGGAAGTGTATGTTAATAGAACTCTGTGAGGATACACACACACACACACACACACACACACACACATATCTTCAGTTTTATTTAACCCCTGAATTTTCTGGGACATATAATGAAGAAAGAGGGTGCAGAGAATTTGACACTCACAGTGCATTTTTAAAACAACCTCCTACAGAAGGTAGCTGAAGAGAGTGACAAGAAAGGACTACAAATAAACTGCAAAAAAAGAAAAAACCCCAAAAAAACAAATATATGGTCATCAGTAAAAAGCCAGTCCAATATGCCAAATACAAGTCATTGGTGCTAAAATCAAGCAGTTACCAAAATTTAAATTCCTGGGAAATGTTATAACAGAAGACGGAAAGTGCGACACAGAGATCCGAAGGTGAATTGGCATGGCAAAGGAAGCATTCCAGAAGTTGAGTAAAGTATTAAGAAACAGGACAATTTTGCTAGGAACAAAGAAGAGAGTACTGGATTGCTACGTGCTGTCCGTCCTTCAATATGGCAGTGAATGCTGGACAATACCATCAAAGATGAAGGAAAAACTTGAAGCAACTGAAATGTGGTTCTACAGAAGGATGCTGCAGATATCATGGATCGAGCATGTGAGCAATGAGGTTTTGGAAAGGACGGAAACAAAAAGGAAATTAATACTGAGCATCAGGAAGAGACAAGTGAAGTTCCTGGGACATGCAATGAGGAAAGAGGGCTTGGAGAACCTGATACTAACAGGCCAGATAGAGGGAAATAGAGACAGGGGAAAGCAGCAGATAACGTATTTGAAGGACATAATCAATTGGATGATGGAACGCGGGTTGCATGGTGCAACAGGAGAAGGCGTGCTAAGAGCCACCAGGGATAGGGAGACGTGGAAAGCCATGATCGCCTACGTCCTGAAAGGACAGGGCACGTAGAAGAATATATATGCCAACTGTTTATAAGAAATTATAATGTGGATATAAAATGGGGGATCAATTCCATATTATACTCAATATATAAACTGATCCCTCATTTTGTGGTCATGCTAGTTTCTATACATTTATATTCTAGATTTATGTGCTTGAGCTAGTGGATGGCAGAGCGGGGTTTGGGTGGTGTAACATGAGAAGGCATGCTAAGAGCCACCAGGGATAGGGAGACATGGAAAGACATGATCGCCTACATCCTGAAAAGACAGGGCACATAGAAGAAGGAGGAGAAAGTAAAACAGCAAAAATTACCGTTCAAAAGATTGTGTAACTGACAGGGCAATGGTTGCAAAACATAGTAAATCGGCAAATATTATTTTGAAGTTGCAAAGAAAAGGAAGCTGTCAAAAAAAAAAAAAAAAAAAAAAAAAAAAAAAAAAAAGGTAAAAAAATTCTTATGTAATTATGAACATTTTTACAGAAGCAAAACCAAAAGGAGAAAGATGCTTAAAGAATGAGGGAAAGACTCAAAGTAACAAAAATGTGGTTTTACAGAAGGATGCTGAGGATACCATGGACTGAACATGTGAGTAGAGGACAAAGTTTTGGAGAGCATCAAAAAGAGACAGCTGAAATTTCTGGGACATGCAATGAGGAACGAGGGCTTGGAGAATCTAATACTCACAGGAATAGTTACAAGGAATAGAGAGATAGGGAAGGTAATGAGCATTTTTGTCCTGAAAGAACATGGCACATAAAAAGAAGAAAAAGACTAGAGAGGATTAAATCAAGGCTGCTATATCTATTGTGACTAATGAAAATCAAACTATCACAGAAAAAAAATAAGTTAGTTTTGCAATGATCATTACAACAGAAACATTTTAAGGATCTACATGATAAATCTCTACAACTGCACCAAGAATTATTCCTATGCTATACAAATGAAAGTGTGTAGAACGAAAATGTTCTAAGATGTCTAAATAGAAATATTTTTGTTGCTACTGTGAGTATATTGGCCTCAAATATCCCATATAATTTCATATATGTTCATGAATTTTTTTTTCCATGGGATTAAGTAGTTGTTATAATGGAGACAAAAAAAACCTCTGAAATGAAATTTGTATTATTATATTCTATTTCTAATGCACTACTTTTCAAATCCAAAATGGAGTTCTGTCCAAATTTGTTTTGTTTTTTTTCTTTGAATTATTTTCATTTCATAAATTCTGAGACTTATTGATCATAAACATTGAATTATATTTCAGTTTTTACTTTGTGGAGGGGGGGGTGCTCAGAATATAAGGCCAGGTAAAGACTTCTAAGGGAGGTAATTCAGTATTTAGTATGCAAAATTTGTTTTAACCAGTAAAAATAAATAAAAAAAGTTTTTAAAAAAAATTTAACATTGCCTGTTTTCTTTGGTCCCTTATTTTAAGAAGTGTTTTAGTGCTATAGGAAACTGCACTATAGTTTATTTTCTTTTCCATTTTTTTTAATAACAACGCAGACAAAAGTGCATTAGTGGCAAAAATCTTTGAATCTTATAAATCTATCATTTAGCTTTAACCTAGACGATTTATTCAAAAAGCTTTTTGGTTGAAGGTCATAAAAAATAGTTACACAACTTAGTAAATATTTCAGTCTATATACTTTTGTGTATACTACACATACACTCATATATATGCATACAGAGTCTGTTTTCCGAAGAAACTGTTCTGTGTTTTAACACGAGCAGAACGTATAGATAAAAAGCACTCGTGAATTTAAAAAAGAAAAAAAAAATTAAGCTGTAAATTCAAACTCTTGTGCGTTCAGCTATTTGATATTGAAAAGATTTTTTTCAACAATACAGAGAATTTCTCTATTTTCATTGGGATATCAGTGAGTAATGAAACACTTCTAGACAAATAAATTGAACAATGGCAGTTAATGCATACCATGTTCACTAAATGAAACATTTTTATTGTTATTTAATAATTTGACTTGAGCCAAACATAAATCAACAACGTAATTAGTAATTTGTGTTGAGCCAAACATAAATCAACAACGTAATTAGTAATTTGTGTTGAGCCAAACCTAATTAAAAATGAAGTGAGCCTAAGAAAATCTATAATACAGTATTTGAGCAAACTAAAAACACTTTGAAATTAACTTTGAAACATTCGTAACTATTAAACAATTACAAGAAAAATGTTTAGACTAAAGTATTCATTTTAAAAAATATCTTTCTCATTTTAAATTTGAAATTATACAGTGCATTGAAAATTTGTAAACACTTGATTTTTAATCATTTCTTAAGGCCATGAGATTTAAGGATCAAGAATTATTGAGAAGGTATGTTGGCCAATATTGATGTCATTTCTGATTTACTTTTTGTGTGAAAGTAAAAGAACAATGTGAAGCAGTATCAGAATACTGACAAAGTGTAAATGCCATATTTGTAATTGTTCATTGGAAATGCACATTTCTGCCAATGTTCATTCATGGAGTCAGTCGACCAATATGCTTCATGTTATGTATTTGCGCTCAGTTTTTTGGCTATGCTGTGCAACAGAGATGTGATATTCACAATAGGTGACAAATCCAAGCAAAGTTTTCGCATCAAATTCCCCATGAAAAGAATAAAAATTTATCAACGTATAGACTGTCGAGCAAACAATCTGTACTATTTCTTAGATAAATTATGTATTTTATAAAGTTAAAATTGTTAATTTAATATCAACATTTTGTAGGCTATTTAATAATGAAGACAAGTCAGTGCCATTGAAGTCAATAAGGTAGACATTGGTTAGTTTTATACTATTTCACATGGGACACAGTTTATGTAACAAGGGCTGATATTTTTATGTCTATCTTAAAAGTTTCTAATACAAATCCTTACCTCATATGCTTGCATTTTGTTTTTTCTTAATTCATTCATGACATAATTATTAATTTTTATAGCCAGCACACACAAAAGGTAAAAGCTAGAAAATAGATCCAGTAAAAGCCCAGACACAGTCCCAGTTTGCACCACAAAAGCCAGGACTTGGTTTGGTTTACATCACAGAGTCAATAAAGCAAGGACTTGTTCTGATTCATACCAAAGAAATTATAAAGGTCCATTGTAGGCCCATTTTGCACCACAGAGTCAATAAAGCAAGGACTTGTTCTGATTCATACCAAAGAAATTATAAAGGTCCATTGTAGGCCCATTTTACACCACAGAGTCAATAAAGCAAGGACTTGTTCTGATTCATACCAAAGAAATTATAAAGGTCCATTGTAGGCCCATTTTGCACCACAGAGTCAATAAAGCTAGAACAGTTTTGAGTTTCAGATGCAAAGCAAACCAGGCTCAAAAAAATAAAACAAAGCTATTGTTAACAGGTGGCCGCTTCTGGAATAGGTATTACCCCACTGCATTCAATATTCTTAACTCCAACCAACAGAACTCAGAGTTGCTTTTGTAATCCTATTATTAACATCCCTTTTTACTGAGTTATTTTCCCCTAGTCTTTATACATCACAAAATTCAATCAAGGCATTTGTCAACTGACCTGCTTATAGTTTTAAATCACACTAAGTGTAATAGGGGACAGGGTCTAATTGCAAACAACCAAATGACCTGGTGTTGTTCATCTACAAATGTCAATAAAAAAGGAAAAAAAAAAATCTAATCTAATCAAAAATTTCTTATTTTCTCCTGAAGATATGAGATTTGATCTCTTGCAAGGGTTGGTTTTTGTAGTTCAAGTTCTAGAGCACAGGAAACAGAATGAGACGAGTGGTTGGAGTCTTGCTGAAAGTCATTCCTTTATTTCTGATGAGTGCATTTTATTAATTGCTAATAAGGATCAGTGAATACGACAGAAAAGGCAGTTGAATTTAAAGATGAAATGCTGGTCAAAAATTAAGAATGATTTATTAAAAAGGTTTACAAACAAAAATAAAACTTATCCACAGCCCACCACCCATCAATCAAGTTTAGAATTACTTTCCTTGGGGAAGGAAAATAAAAAAAGGTGAAGTGCAAAATCAGATACCAAATAAAATTTTATGACATTCAACCCAGACAATACCAAGTGATCTTGCTAGTCTTTTAAGATGGAACCATTTAAAAAAAAAATCTTATAAATTAAAAAAAAATCTTATAACTAAATTAAAAAAAAATAAAAAAAATGATATAATTTTTTAAACCATAATTTTATGAAAAGCACTATTCATTAATTTCCTAAATGTCTTATAGATATGAAAGTTGAGAGAGAGAAAGGGAGGACGAGAGAGGCAGAGAGAAGGAGAAGCTAGCGAGAGGGTAGAAAGGAGAAGCAAGAGACAGAAAGGGAGAAAGAGAGGTGAAAGGGAGAAGCAAAAAAGAGAGGTGAAAGGAGAAAGCAAAAGAAAGGGAGAAACAAAAGAGAGGCAGGGAGGGAGGGAGGGAGGAAAGAAATCGAGAGAGAGAGTAAGACACGGGAAGCAAGAAATCGAGAAAGGGAGAAGCAAGAAAGCACGAAGGAAGCAAGGTAGGCAGAAAGGGAGAAACACAAAAAGGGAGTGAGATAGAGGGAGAAGCAAGAGACAGATAGAGTAAAGAGAGTAAGATAGAGGAAGCAAAAAGAGAGGTGAAGGGAGAAACAAAAGAGAGGTGAAAGGAGAAAGCAAAGAGAGGTAGAAAGGGAGAATGGGAGAGGCAGAAAGCATACTTCACAACCACTCCACGTCTATTATGAATCTTATTCATCAAGGTACAAAAATAACTGCAATTCTGAGGTGAAAATATTTCTTGTCTGACCAACTGATGGTTGCCAACTTGAAATGAGCAAAAAAACGGCTATTCCAGTTCGATAAAGAATTTTTATTTCCAGATAATGATTTCCCTCAACCTCCTTCTCTATGGACGAAAGAAAATAGCCGTACAGTTTTCTTTCTATGTTTCATCATCAAACATTCAGAAGAATCAACAAAGAGGCACCTTTTCTTATCAGGACAGATGCAAAGATAAAAAGCCTAATTAGATAAGGGACTTGTTTGTTTGTGTATATATATATATATATATATATACCAATGAGATCAGTAGGCATATAGTACTCTCTCCACTTCTGTGTTTATGCATACACCACCTTTCGTCAGAGAGGTCAACAAAGGTATCTGGCATAATGTGTTAGATAATTACACCCTCACAATTTTTTCAACAGATATATAGTACATTATATATCTGTACACATACACATCTTATATATATATATATATATATATATATATATATATATATATATATATAATAAAAACAAAGATTCAAAAATATATTGCACATAATTTAGGAGAAAAAAAACACAAAATTAGAAAAATAAACAACTTTTAAAACAAAAAAACATTAAATTAAAAATTAAAAACAGCAAAATTTTAAAAAGTACAAAATTAAAAACAAAATTAAAAAAACATAAGTCTAAGTAGATTGTGGATGCGCGTTATGGTGCAGTGGATATCAGCTCAGAACGAGAAATCAGGGAGCCGAGTTCGAATTCCAGCTGAATCCATTGCATTCACTTACGCACAAATACCCTTGGGAAAAGTATTAATCTGTCTCTTCCCTCCAGTTATGGGTTAAATAGCAGGACAGATTTGATTCTATAGCCTTGGCTGGCGACCAGTCTACCACAGAAAGCAATGGCAACCTACTGCTGGATAATCTTCTGCCCAGTCAGTCATGTCTCTTCCGAGACATGACCGCCCAAGCGTGTTTCACGTATGGCACTTAACTGACTGAAGTCTAAGTAAGTGTACACAAGGAGGTGCTGAAAAGTTGCCCAAGAAGCCCATTTCTGAAATAATGAATAAATAATAATCTTCATTACTGACACTGTAGTTCTTATCTTTATCGGCATGCTTATGACGTTTCAGTCATTGTATGCTCCAGCCTTCTTCAGGTGCTAGGAATTTGGGACAAAGTCCTATATTTCCATCACTGGGGTATACAATTCATTCCATGTGCAATGCCACTTCCAGATGCCATGTAGTTGTCTCCCTTTAACTCAACTCTCTAAGTCATTTGTCTATCACATATTGAACTCACAACTCTTTGGGTCAAGTCACTGGAACTAACACCTATATCCACTGCACTTTGTTCCTGGGATCTGAAAAGGGCAAGAGCGTACAATGACCGAAACGTCGTAAACATGGCATTAAAAATGCAGACAATTGTCCGAACAGTATAAATAATATAAATAGTAGCTCATCTCAGAAGTATCGACAAATAATAATCTTGTTTCGATTCCTTGGGAGCTTATGGCCATATCACACTGAATACACCAGTTCTCGTTCGATCACCAAAGTTAAGCAACGTTGAGCCTGGTTAGTACTTAGATGGGTGACCGCTCGGGAATACCAGGTGCTGTAAGCATTTAGTGACGGATTTGCGTTGTGCTGCAGTAGATATCGTCTCGGAAAGAGAAATCGGTGAGCCGAGTTCAAATTCCAGTTGAATACCCTGCATTCACTGAAGCGCTGGTACTCTTGGGAAAGGTATTAATCCATCCCTTTCCTCCAGTTATGGGTTAAATAACAAGGGTAGGACTTGGGGACCCTATCCTTAAAAACAAATCCCAATGAATCTTGATACTCAAAAAGAAGAAAGTATTACTAGACACAAAACATATATAAAAACAACAAATTGTTAAAAGAAAAAGGTATTACCAGCAGTAAATGAATAAAATTTAGTGGGCAATAAATGACCCGTAGAGGTGTTGATATGCCATAAAAACAAAACAACCAATCAATCGATACTTTGGTCAGATTTAGGAAAGTATTTCAGACTGAGAACATCTTAGTTTGTCACTGTTACATTGTTTAACTAAAGGAAGTTGTATTTCCTTCTCCTTTGTGATTTAGCAATGCTGATTGGAAGGTAAAGTCAAACATACTGGTCACTGTGACCCTCACATTGCACTGATCCATCCCAACAAGGTGGATGGAGAAGGAAAAAGTTTGGTCTTTTTTTTTTTTCATGGAATTCATCTACATGATGTCAAAGTAACTCTGAAAAATATTTTTTTGTAGGTAATCAATATTTGATTAACAAATGAGAAAGCATTTTGGGATCAATAAAAAGAAAAATAAATAAAAAAGGACAAAAATCAAACTTGATAATCAAATCATGATCGGTAGAATATATTTTTTCCTCCCCAAAATATTTTCCTGTAGAAATATTTTTCCGAGAACAAACCAAACATGAAATTTTAACAAAATCAGTCACTCTTCCTTGTCTGTTAATTAAATACCAAATGCTTTCATTTTCCTAGATTATTTTTTTAAATAAATATACCATATGATTTGTGATAAATTCAATAGCATATGTTCACCTCTGAAAATCTACATGATTGAATGAAAGTATATAACCCAATCATATAATTGGATGGCTTGAACCATGAAATTAAATAAAAAAATAAAAAAATGACCGGCTATCTAGAATAGTAGGACGAACACATTTTCCAGTATATTGTTCAAATACTCAATAAAAATTGGAATAAATTCCACAGCAGACGGACATTTTCAAATAAGAGTGAGAAAGAAAAAATATTTACGTAGCTAAAAATCTTTCCAGTCAAAATGATTCATTAATGAGCTGGGGTGCACAAGCACCCAAGATGGCCAATTAATATGGCAGGGGGCAAAAGCATCCAAGATGACCCATTAATGTGAAGGGGTGCCCAACCAGTCATGATAACAAATTAATGTGGAAACTGAAAATCTAAGGTAGCCATTTATTGTGTAGTGGGGTGCAAACACTTAAGATGACCTATTAAAGCACCCATGATAACCCATTAATGTGATGGTGGGGATATAAACACATGATAACCTATTAATAGTCAGGGTGTACAAGTAGTCTGCATAATTTATTGTGTGGTGTTAAGGATGAGAATAAAATGGAAAAAAAAAAATAAATGAGAAAAGGAATTCTTAAAATCAGAAAATAGTTCAACTAAAACTGCAATAAAAAATTATTTAAACATTATTACAGTGATTATATACTCCTGCAGCTTCTTTTCTCACACTTCCCGCCTGTGGAACTCGCTTTCCATATTGTTGCTTTCCTGATGGCTACAACGTCCAGGAATTTAAATGCAATGTCAATACCCATCTCTTAACCACTTGACTCTAGTTCTTTCTTCACCACCCTGTATATCCTTTCCTTTCTCTCCACCTTTGCAACTGTCATCACACCTGTATTCCCATCCTTCTCTTGCGCCTTTTTAATTCTTTTACTCTTGTGTAGCCTCCTAATCCTTTTAAATCTCATGTATCCCCCTAATCCTTTTACTCTTATGTAGCCCCTTGCACATCAGTGGCATTACCACCTTACTCAGGGTGATATGATTAAAAAAATAAATAAATAAATAAAAATGAAATAACTTTATTTTTTAGCTTCAAAAATTTAACGCAAAATGTCTTCTTCCTTTGTAGATTTTCCTTAATGTCAGGAATTTTAATAATGTATTCTTTTTTCGTTTCTTGGTCTTTGTACTAGGATCAATGTGTAGTATCAGTTCTCTTCATTTTACAAGGGCAAAGACACCTGGTCTCAGTGACAGTGGTCATTGTCACTGACCTATATGCATCCCACTCTACATAAAAAAAAAAAAAACTTGTGTCACACCTACCTTACTTGGGAAGTCAAGTAAATAAAATTGGTCTTCATTCACGGATCAATGATAGCATCTGTTCTCAGTTTACAAAGAAGAAGGTACCTGAAGACTTCAACCCTTTCTCAGTTCTAAGATGGGTGATATCAACTTAATATCAACACTGGAATAACAGTTGTTAAGGGGACAGAAATTTTTGTTTTGACCTATAAGCATATATATATTGGAGTAGATAGACTAAACTAAACTATCGCCCGGTTCACACTTCACCCACCTCTATTGAACAGGTGAAGAGGCTCATCCCTTGTTTCCTGTTTAGGATGTGGTTTCTGGTTTTCCTCTTTACCAATCTTTTCGCTCTTATGTAGCCCCCTGCGCATCAGTGGTGTTTTCGCCTTGCTTGGGGTGATATGATTAAAAAAAAAACCCCAAAAAAAAAACCCCCAGATTATGATTATACATTGTGTCATATCCTACATTCATAAAAAGGTAAAGTAACTAAAATAAAAGCTTAGCTTATCTTAATCCAAGGTAAGAGAGGTCATGAAAAACAAATTTATGAAGGTATGTTGTTAAGACAGTAATTACAAATCATCAGTTTCACTTTCAGGTAAAAAGAGCAATGTTATAATGGAACATCCTATCACCCTCGACGGTTGATTCACCAAAGAGATTAAGAAGCATTGAAGTAAGGAAGTACGGGACGATTCGACTTCTGCTCCTATCCCGTCTTGACTTACCATTTTATGAACTCTGTTACTTGTACTTTTCCGTACAATAAACTTATTTGTTTACCCCTTGCGTGTTGTGTAAAACTTTCCACTTGGAATTTACCTTGTTGTTTATATTGTTCCTGCAATATAACAGGGTAATATTTTTAATAATAATTTATTAAAAAATATTCTCTCTTTTGAATTGAAATATGACTTTCTTTACATATTTTTAAAAAATCATTTGACTCCAAGCAGTAATGCTACTAGTACACGGGGGAGGTGGGACGGTTACAACGAGTGAAAGAAGAAAACTAGAGAGGATTGAGAAAAGGACAAAAAGAAAGAGGGTTCAAAAAAACAGATGGCAATTGACATTGCATTTAAATTCTTAAAGATTGTAGTCATCAGCGAAGCAAGGAAATGAAAGTGAGTTCCTCAAGTGGGAGGTGCAAGAAAAGAAACTGTTAGAGTAGAAGTGGCAGTTGCATCTAGCTAGTTCAACAGTAAAAGGATGAGACCTAAATGCCAATCTAGTAGCATGCCTGAATTCATGAAGTCAGGATATGAGGGAAAAAACTCATCAGAGCAGTTGCCATGAAAATATTTGTAAAAAACACAGAGGGAAACCACATTAGATTGTTGAGAAAGTGACTGAAGCTGAGATGCCAAGTCAGGATTGTTTATATTGCAGACCCTTCATTGAACTTTATCAAGAATCTTGAGATATATAACAGCACCAGACCAGATATAGCAACAGTATTCAATGTATGGACAAATGGTAGATTTATAAATGTGCAAGATGGAGGATTCTGACAAGAAAATTTTTCTGGCCCAATGCAGTGAACCAAATTTCCTAGCAGTCGACTTAACAAATGATTGAATATAGTCACTACGGAATCATGTGTCTGTAAAAAAAATGAGGCCAAAAAGTTATAGTGTGTTCCTGGAATTTGGCATCAGCCACACTGATATCCTGCATCGTAATGAAATTGCTAATGTTTTAAAACATTTTATTATCTGTCCGGTGCATAAGACCTGTGATGAGGTTTCTGTAATCAATTGTTTCCTGATCAACTATTATTTTCCAAAGTTTTTAACATCTCATGCTCAGCATTCCAAGTGAAAAGAATTTCTCAAAGATTTTTTATAAACGACACAAACTAGCATCTTCACAAATGAACAGACAAATATGCAATCTTTACTCTTACAGAAGTTTAAATTTTAAAATACGGAAATTTAAAAGTAAATACAAGTGTAACCCTTCAATGGCAGAATATTTTTCATTCTTTTTCATTCCCAGGAGCCTCTTTGTTCTTAGTGGCTTTATCACCTTGCTTGAAGTAAATTGATTAAAAAAAAAAAAAAAAAAAAAAGAGAAAATAGAAAGAAAAATCTCAAACAGCAAGAAAATATTTGAACTTGCACACCAAATGGGTGAAAAATAAGAAAATCCATTTTTTAAAGGAGAGTTTTCATGTGTATTTTTACTTTTATTATATACTAGTATCATAGCCTGGCATTGCCTGTGCAACTCAGAACATTTTAGTTGTAGAAGATTCCAATGAGAGAAAAAAAAATTTTTTTTTTTTTTAATTTTATTTTCTGAAGTATGAAATATTAAATCTGAAAAAAACCTAAATAATTGAATTAACCATTGGCACTTTTTTTTTTTACATATTTTGTTTGAAAAAAAAATAAAAAATCTTTAACTATTTCTTTTGTTTCAAATTTACAGGGAAAAATATTAACATTTTTTCGTTGACCAAATGAATTTTTAAAATGTCAGAATAAAAATTAAATATAAAGGCTCATTTTTTTTTAGTCATGTTTAACACGTGTGATTTGATTTCTGTAATGTAATTTCACAACCATCTTAGATCTTAGATGTTTTACGGAGCAAATGTAAACAATCAGCTCCATTGGCCAAAAAGTGCGAAAGGGAAAATTGCTGAACTTAAAATTATGTGCTGACCTTGCTTTCCTGTAGATATGTATCCCTAGAAAGTTTGAATGGCGTAGCTTAAAAAATGTAGGCGTGCATAGGGAACAGTCACACACAGACTCACAGATTGCCTTTTATGTATATAGATAAAAACTAAACAAATGATATTTTAATTTTTTCAGAAAACAAAAATTTAAAAAGAAATTAAAGAAAACTGATGTTATATTCTAAAATCTAATATTTTTAATATAATACTTTTTAAAAGATTGTATGTCATAAATATGGCTGTTCCATATGGTCTGGTGCTCCTGATATATATATTCAGAGATATATATATATATATATATTCAGAGATCCTTGATAAAAAAACTCCACTGGAGTTGGATATTCTTTGTTATTATTTTTCATATTCTCTTCTCTTTACGAAGTATGTGGCAACACTGATTTTAGTTTGTTTTTCCAGTTTTATTTGAAGGCAAACTATGGTTCACTGTCATGCAGGACAATTTTTATTGTGAAATCTATCGTGTAGATTTATAAGTCTACCATTTGTTCATACCTTGCATATGGCTGCTACATATGGTCTACTGCTAATGCTATATATAGAGAGATTTTTGATAAAAGTCTTTCAATAGAGTTGTACATTCTTTGCACCAAATTTTCACCATTTCTCACCTCTAATCATGTCAAGAAGTACACTACCGGCTATAATTATTAGGCCACCCCAGTTAAAAAAAAAAAAATGTATTTCATACTATTTTTAATATTTATTGTCAAGTGGATAATTCTAAATGAAAATAGAATCGTTCTTTTGTTAATATTGCACAATAATATGTGCATCAAATGAACTGTTCTGGTGTCAAGTTTTGGTGCTCTCTTCCCATGCTAGTCTTCTTTTTTGTTGGTTAGCCAAAGAAAAGGTTTCCTGGCGGCCTTGTATAATTTTGTAAAGTAATAATAACAAAAGAACCATTCTATCTTCATTTACAATTATCCACTTGGTAATAAATACTAAAAATGTATGAAATATATTATTGCTTTTAAAAAAACTGGGGTGGCCTAATAATTATGGCCGGTAATGTGTGTGTGTGTGTGTGTGTGTGTGTGTGTGTGTATATATACATGAGAGAGAGAGAGCAAGTCTACAGTCTGCGATGGGTAAATTGTCGCTATTTGCCTTGCAAAATTTTTGCAAAGTAATAATAACAAAAGAACCGTTCTATTTTCATTTAGAATTATCCACTTGGCAATAAATACTAAAAATAGTATGAAATACATTATTTTCTTTATAAAACTGGGGTCACCTATTAATTATGGCTGGTAGTATATGCATACAGACATAGCACTGGTTTCAACTCATTTTCCTAGTTTTATTTGAAAAATAGAAAATGATGCAATGGTGACAATTCTAGGATTGCCAATTTGTCATTTCAGTCATCATGTTATGACTGAACAATAACCTGTATCTTTGGAAAAAGTTTAAAATCATCAATTGACAATTATCCACTAATCTCCAATGAAACATGAATTGATGGTACCTGTCATTTAAGGATTAATCTTCTTTGCCTTGAAGATGAGAAACTCAATTTATGCTGTTAGGGTCTGGAATCAAATTTTAACAGTTTTATCTTCAAGAATCAAGATACTTAATTATTCCCCTGAAGTTTCAGTTTTATTTTAATATCTTTTTATTTGATTCTATGTTTCTTAAGTTGCCAGATTTTGGTAATTTTGGTGAGCTATAGGCGCTCGAAAGAGGAAGGTGGACTTTAGTGTATTATATACATTGTAGACACACACCAGTAGCCAAGAGTGCTCAAATTCATTACTGAATGAAACAATGCGTATATGCATGAGTAGCTACTGTTTTCTCAAAGTCTACCATTTCTCCATCGTGCTCAATTGGGGTTTGAGAGCGTAAATAGAGCATATATATATATATATATATATATATATCAGTCAGTTAAGTGCAATATGCGATACACGCTTTAGGCAATCATATCTTGAAAAAGACATGACTGACTAGGCAGAAGATTATCCCGCAGTAGGTTGCCGTTGTTTTCTGCAGTAGACTGGTTGCCAGCCAAGGCTATAGAACTCAATCTGTCCTGTTAACTCATAACTGGAGGGAGGAGATGGATTAATACCTTTCCCAAGGGTATTTATGCATAAGTGAATGCAAGGAATTTAACTGGAATTCGAATTCAGCTCCCCAATTTCTCGTTCTGAGCTGATATCCACTGCACTACAACGTATAAATACATACACACACATTATATTATATATATATAGTCATCCGCAGACAGATCTGTTTCGCTGTATCACAGTTCATCAGTACGGTTAGACTCCGATTGCTTTCTTTTAACCCAGGATTAAAACCCAACTGAATTGGTGTCAGTCAGCGATTCTACCTCTGGGCTATGGGTGTTCGGTGGAAGAAGTTTTTATATATATATATATATATATATATATATATAAACATTTTTTTGTTCATAGAAATCTTTCTTCAATGCATAGTAATATGAACCAACAGAGATAGACTGACAGATCTAATGTATAAATAATTAGCCATAAGTGCATTGGGTAGGAAGGAGATTATGTTGAAAATTAGCTTATGTTAAAGCAATATAAAAAATTAATATACAGTAAATATACTGTAATTAAATTTTCCATTCCCATCAAAGTTTCTATCTGCCTTTTCTATGAATAATTCGATCGTATTTGTTCTCAGCTTTCTTCTGTGGAAAATCTTCTGCCAAGTCAGACATGAATTGAAAGAGACATGTTTGCCCAGGTGTACATCGCATATGGCACTTAACTGACTAGTTTGCTGGCACGGTCTCATCTTTTTTTTTTTTTTTAGATGTAATCGGAAGTTCTATGCCCAATAGTTTCTTCTATCGCAATTCTCACTTGTGAACCTCTCCTGCTTCACAGTTGACTTGGATCTTCAAAAATTTAAATGCAATGTCAGTTATCTTGTGTCCTCTCTCCTTAATAATGTTTTTTTCTGATATTCTCTAAAACTCAGGAGGCATATCAGAGCAATGGTTAGTGGCTTGGATTGAGGAATCAGAGAGCCAAGCTGAAATTCCAGTTGAATTCATTACATTCAACCATGAGCTGATATCCTTGCAAAAGGTATGAATCCATCTTTTCTCCCCCCAGCTATGGGGTAAATAGCAATACAAACTGGGTTCTATATGTTGACCATGTCCACCATAGTTTATGAATATAGAATATAGCGCAGTACATAATCTGTTCAGTGAAATAACGTCAAAGATTAACACTCATGAGTCAGACACTCTACTGAATCGGATTACATTGGCAATACTTGGGAAAATATGGCTGCCTTTTAGACACATCGCATTGAATATTTTGAGCCTTCTGATTGGTCAACCCTTTTATTGGTGAACTATAAAATGAGACAGTGTTGCTGGCTCACCAGCATACACGGGTACCAAAAAAAAAAAAAAAACTAACACAACAGCAGGAAAATCTTGGCACCACATAGGGTTGGGGGACTGCATGTGGAGCCAAAAAAAAAAATTCCCATGAAAATTTTTGAGAAGGTGCTGGCTCAATCTACCTAGAGTGACCACCTGAGTGGTACTTGTAACACTCAGTAGCCTCTCACATCTTAGTCCCTTTATTGCCTTCTCAGGGTGAAATGATTAAAAAAAAAAAAAAAAAAAAAAAAATGAAAGAAAGAAAGAATTAAGCCTACTTATACAAGCGTAGATGCATATATGCATTGTTTGTGTATCAATATAAAATATATTGGAAATTGAATATTAACCAACTTATGACAACGTTCAAATAGAAAAAAAATAGGCAAGATTAAATTTACTGAACGCTTATCAAAATTAGGAAAGTTTAACATTTTTGAAAAGTATAAAAATAAATAAAGTGGAGGAGAAAGAATATCTTCTCGCCACCTTAGGCAAATCTCAACAGAATCTGCATCTTAACAACAACAAAAAAAAAAACAACAAACAATCGAACTAATTGGAGAAGCTTTGGGTAAATAGTTGCAAAAGCAAGCTAAAAAAAATAATTTAATTTTCATAATTTACATTTCCAAAATAATAATGATGGAAAAAAGATCAAAGTTTGCAAATTTTGAAAAAAATATACAAGAAAAATTTGTTCAAACTCAGGATAATATATAAATCTACATAGAATTGAGAAAGATGTCTATTTTTTTTTAATGATTTAATGTAATTATTCATTCTCATGATTATGTTAAGATCTGCTCCATTTAAAAAAAAAAAAAATTCTAATCTCAAGTCAATTTCTTATGTAAGAATGATATATAAATTTTTTTATATAGGAACAATGTCAGGCAAATGAATGATGAAGTGTAAAAAAAAACATTGTGTAATATATTTTGTCTTCTAGAAGGACTTCATCAGACTAAAATAATGTTTTTGTTGATATATATATATATATATATATATATGTGTGTGTGTGTGTGTGTGTGTGTGTGTGTGTGTGTAAAAATTAATTAAGGCAGACATGTTATTTCATGGTTAAGTGGAAGTACTGGCCTATTTCAGGTGAATCATCTTCAGCTTCAGTCATTATTGTACAGAAGATTTTACACAAATGTACACTAAAGACGGAAGTTGAAGATGGTTCACCTGAAATAGGCCATACTTCCACTTAACCATGGAATAACGTGTTTGCCTTAAGTTTTTCTTATATTTGCTCTATATGTATCTATATACATATATATTTACAGCTCTCCTAGAGAATTATCCTACCACTTTATGTACAGGATACTTCGTTGGATTCTTCTATATCTACACCGCATGCTTATATATATATATATATATATATATATATATATATATATAAAAAGAAGGTTATATAAAAACTTTACATATGGAAGATGTGGGAAATTCGAAGTTGCAATGGAATAGTGAAAAATGCACCCCATCTTTACAAGAGCTAAGTCAGACCAAAAATTGCTGCCACATCTGGGCCTGTGTACCCAAACCTCAATTTTTAGCCTTGACAAAGTTCAAAAGCATTTGTGCTGCCTTGTGGGTGATAAACTGTTTGCCACTCTCCAACCTCTTTTCCACAGTGAAGCAATTGTCCACTTCTCTCTAATATCACTATTTTCATTTCAGATGTTCAGGGGTGAAACTATGTTCCTCAGTTCCAATAGATTAAGCCATTACAATTAAGACCTGCCAAGCCATGCCCACTGAGTCGAGTCATCCTATTCATTTCATATTCTATTGGTAAGGACAAGTAACAGCCAGATGGCTTTTCCCTCAGAAATGTTATAATGTGGAATTGACTCCCAAGATGATGCTTCCCTGATCACAATAACCTTAAATTCTTCAGGTTGAGTGATATCAGTTAGCTATCCGACATATCCTCGTCATATGCAACCCTCTCCCTATACGCCCTTACAACATTAGTAACCCTCTACCTTGAGTGACACTCAGCTTTTGTATGAGATGAATAACAGTAAAAATAAAAATTATTGTACTAAATGTTAAGAATATGAAAAATACTGTTTTTAAAAAAATAAAAAATAAAATGAAAGAGGAGAGAGGATTGAACTGCTATGTAATTTCTAAACTGGATGCTGGACAATTTCCTTACAGATAAAGAAGAGAGACAAAGTGACAGTGATATGGTTCTATAGTTAAAGGCTTCAAATACCAGGGACAGAATATGTAGCCAGTAAAGGAATTTTAAGAAAAATAGAAATGAAAAAAAAACACAGCTGAAATTACTGTGATTCATAATGAGGAAAAATAATCTGGAGAATTTAACACTCACAAAAAATACTAAAGAAAAGCGGAATAGATGGAAACAGCAAGTAACCTAATTTGCACAGAAGGTCTAAGAAATATTAGCTGTTTCCTTACAAGAAAACATTTGGCATTAATTAGCCAAGCAGATAGACATTTCAACTAGAAATATTACTATCTTTCTTTGAAGATATTTTTTTCAAAAAAACAGATTGCTAAACTCCATTAGCTGTTAATGCTCTTTCTAGTATTGATGAGTTTTCCTTCTGAATATTCTATTTCGAAGTAGTGTGTAAGGTCAACATTTTGACTATGCTATTATATTTTAAGTAACATTCTATATGCATTTTAGTTGTTGCTGCTGTTGGAAGTCCTATGACAGATTAAGAGCAAAGAGAGTGAGCAAATGATAAAAACATTAATTAGAGCAATGAAAAGCAGGAAGTTGTGAAGGGCTATAATTGCCCCAGTCCTAAAACATAATTTAAGAAAATGACAGGTGAATTTTTTTTAATATAATTTTTAAGTACCCACTAATCTTACAAATGTTGGGAATATCTATATCTAAATCTAATCTAAACTTATTTATAAATGGAACTTTCTGTGTGTGTGTGTGTGTGTATATCCATTACCTATAGACTCCGAAATGGCTGAACCGATTTTCTTGAAAATGTACATAGTTGTACTATAAGCATCTGAGAGTGTTCTTATCTAGGTTTTGTGTCGAGGTACTCCCGATAAATATTGAAAATCAATAATAAAAAAAACAAAAAAACAATCAGGTTATAGAAGGAGTGGTCCAATTTTAATCAAATTTGATATACTCAGAGACAAAGACATAAGAAATGATATTCAGAAGTTTCAAGGTTGCAGTTCTTACAATAGTGCAGAAGATTTGATATCGATACCAGGAAATCCAAATTTGACTTACATCCATTCATTTTTCTTTCAGTCTACGGTTTTGCTTTAATTGGAAACAACTATTGCTTTTTAGTCTTTCATACCAACGTCCAAAGAGTCTGAGCTCCAAGACCATGGATTAGTTTTAAAGCTTCCATTACACCCAAGCAATGCCGGGCTATACTGCTAGTTCTCTATAACCTAAAGACACCTATACTTTCAAAATGGGCATGCTTATATGCGCATAAAAAAATTTAAATTATTTTAAAAACTCTTAGTGTTTAATGATTTGTATTAAACTTTTCAATTTTCATTTAGTAAGTAGTCGTTATATCAAGGACCAGATCTGGCCATGACCCTGATTACCATTGACTATTTTTAACATGAAAGACAAGGCTTTTGAATTCAACAAAAGGCCTGCTGTTATCTTCCTCTGATCCACCCAAAGAAATTTAAATACTATGACTGCAAAAACACAATCAAAACCCAATCACCTCCGGTTTCTGTGTAAAAAAAAAAAATATATATATATATATATATATATATATATATATATATAAACATAAAACAAAAACAGAGCTGATTTGACCAACCAACCATAGACATTAGGCAGGGACACCTTCAAAGGGACAATGTTGTCTCAGTAGGCCTTCTATTTCATTCCTCCAACAGCAACCCCCCATGCATTCCCCTGACACCTACATTTTGTAAGTTGCTAGACTCTTTCAATGGGCCATGTTCTTACCTTATATATGTATAGGTGTGCGTGTGTGTGTGGTTCATCTGTGGTACAATTTTCAATAACAGTTTCAAACCTACACGTCATGATTTCATCCATTTCACTTCGTTGATTTTTTTCACTTTGAAGTATTTTGATATTCCTTGAGGAAAAGTAATTTTTGTTAAGTGTTTTTTAATTTTAGGTTTTCTTTTGTTTTTCTGATTTCTCAATCTTTATTTTCATTATGGTTTTAAATATTTAGATTGACAGGGGTCTGCATATGTAATTTTCCTTAATTTTTCATTAATGGCCTTCGTCTGGCCTGCAACCCGTCATTATAACATGATCCGGCCCACAAGGTCGAATGAGTTGCCAACCCTTGCTTTACGTAACTTAATAACCTAAGGCAGACAAAGTTTTGAAGAATTCTTAGAAGACTTTTGAAACTTTTTAATTTATTAATTAAAAAAGAAAAATGAAAACAATCATTAATCATCAAAAATGTTTTTGGTTTCTTTTAACGATAATGTCCTTCATATATCTTACTTATAAATTAAGAGCTTCTCTAATTAAATAATGTCGGTTTTATTGCATTTTGTAATTTTACAATTCTGTAAGATTTTCAGGAAAGAAGTAACTGTTTGAAAAAATTAAAAAAATAAATAAATGATTTACTGTCTCCAAGGAGTCCTGTGTTTAACAAACAAAAATAATTTAATTTCTAGAAATTTTATGAGATTAAGTGATGGTAACAAATGTAAAAAGATAACGTCATGACCAAGACTTTGTAAAAAAATAATTTCAAAATAAATTCATCCATCTGAGAATAAGTCCTGAAATTTTCATTAAAATCTGACAATGTTTGCAAGGATTTCAAAATGAATGCATTATTTTTCTGGAGAAAATTATTTTTAAAAAGTGGAGGTTCCTATCATGAAAAAGTCATTGGTCAGAGTCAAATTAAACCAGTAAACAGTTGTATTAAAAAGTGCTCAATACACCTTTAAATAAACAAATAAAGAGTTAACACTCAATACTTTTAAATATCAAAATTTGTAACCAATTATGCTAACATTGTTTTTGGGTAAAAGCAATCGGATGTCTAACCGTACTTATGAGCTGCGATACAGCGAAACAGATCTGTCTGCGGATAACTATATGTGTGTGTGTGTGTGTTTGGTTCAAAATTCCAATGTATATCACCTGAAAAAGGATGGCGTGTATAACAGCCGAAATGTTGTGTCTATGACAATGTAAATAATGATAACGCGTTATCTTAGAAATTCAAACAGAGACGGCAATCTGTGCCTGGAGGTGAAATAACAAATTACGTAACTTAAGAATGAAAATAATCTGATAAAAAAAAAAAGAATAAAACTATTTCAAACTGTCAACATTTTGGTACATTTTTGTTGAAATCGCAAAAAAACAATAGATTGCAGGAATACTTTTGTTGAAAAATCACGAAGCATGAAAGTACAATGGGTAAATGAAGCAAATGAGAGTATGGCTCTTGTCATAACCAGAGTTTCACATTGATACATTCTTGTGTTACCACTAGAGCCATCCTTTCACAGAATTTAACTTTGTTATACGTTTTTTTTATTTGATGAAGTCAATCTTGACTTTGAGCAATTTAGTAAGTAGGTAAGTTTACCTATAGGTCTTTTTACTTTTTCAGTATTGTTAAATTGGTTCATCAATGAATTGTTTTTTGTTTTCTTTTAACATATATATATGTGTGTGTGTGTGTGTGTGATGATATGCTATATTTATGGCCTACAGATTGTGTTGAAGTACAAAACAGATGGTTGATGCTTGTTGTTGACCTGTGTCTAATTATACAATATATATATATATATATATATATAATGTGTGCATCAAACAGAGCAATAAATTGTTTTATAGCCTACACATTTCAGCTTTCTCTAGAGAGGCTTCTTCAGGTCAGAATGAAAGAAACCACGGATCTGAAGAAGCCATCTAATGAAGGCAAGACACCTAGTCTATAAAACATTTATACACTTTGATTTATCAGAAAATCATATTATATATATATATATATATATATATATATATATATATAAACATTCAAGCAAAAATAGTAGCAAATATCATTAAAAACCTTAAAAATAAAAAAAATAAGCAAAGAATAAACCTGTAAAATGGTAATTAAGATGAAAACCCAATGCAAACAAGTTATAATTTATTTTCAATGAATATGGATCAAATCAATGGATCAAATCAATGAATATGGCAAGGACAAGAGTCTGAAAAATCTAAATAGTGTAAATAATTACAATATCTGATTTCAGAAGTACAAACAAATTTACAATTTAAAAAGCAGATTTCAGATTACCCCCACCCTGACAAGTGACAAAGAGAAACTGTGGAAACTATTTTTCACATAAGATTGAATTAAAAGCTTACATCGAGTCACATAAAATAACATCTACATGCAATTTATTCCCCCCGCCCCCGCATATGAAGTTGTGGCAGGGGGGTACCTAAATATTACATTTACATTTCAGTTAGCAAGATAAAGAAAATTTTAAATTCATGCGTGTGTGAATTCAACTGCAGACAGACAAATCCTTTAACAGACGAAGTTAAGCTTATTAAATATTCTATGCTTACAAATACAAACTAATGCCTGCCTGAACACATGCATACAGCTTTAAACATCAAAGAATGTTTTCTCCATTAATGATCCAATATTTATGCTTCACATTCGGTGTTTTATTTCTTCGAAGCATTAATCATATTAAGATAAAAAAGGAATCTTCTGTAGCCTGACATGCATGAAAAAGTTTCCCAAAGTTTATCAATGAAATTCTTGTGAATATCACATGTCAAATGAAGGAGATGAGGAGAAAGGAGAGGCAAAGAAGAGAAGGAAGGAGAGACAAAGAAGAGAAGGAAGGAGAGACAAAGAAGAGAAGGAAGGAGAGACAAAGAAGAGAAGGAAGGAGAGAGAGAAGGAAGGAGAGACAAAAAAGAGAAGGAAGGAGAGACAAAAAAGAGAAGGAAGGAGAGACAAAAAAGAGAAGGAAGGAGAGACAAAAAAGAGAAGGAAGGAGAGACAAAGAAGAGAAGGAAGGAGAGACAAAAAAGAGAAAGAAGGAGAGACAAAAAAGAGAAGGTAAGACAAAAAAGAGAAGGAAGAGGGAAGAGAAGAGAAAGAAAGAAAGAGAAAAAAAGAATAAAAAACAAAGAAGAGAAGGAAAGACAAAGAAAAGGAAAAACAAAAAAGAGAAGAAGAGAAAGAAAGAAAATATAAGGAGGTAACGAAAAAACAAAGTCAAGACTAAGAGAAGAAAAGACAAAGAAAGAAGTTAAGAAAGAAAAAGAGAAAGAGGAGACCAAAGAAGAAAAATGACAGAGAAGAGATAAAAAGCCAAAGTGAAGAAAAAACAAAGACAAAGAAGAGAAGAAGAGACAAAGAGAAGAGAAAAGACAAAAAGTCAAAGAAGAGAAGAAAAAATAGAAAAAGAAAAAGGAGAGAAAAAAAATAGTCATATTAGTAATAATTATACATTTTTTGTAGACATTTCATACGAATTCATAGATCTGAAAATTCCGAGACATTATCAAACGAGGATTATGAAGATCACAGTTTGAAACTGCGTGCGGAATCATTTTGTGGATTATTTCAATATTTACTTCAATTTCCATTAAATTTTAGCTCCATTAAAAGATTACAATCCTTAGTTCTGAACACACGTCATTTGTCGTTACTGGATTGGGCTCCTAACCTACAACCATTACTAGCACCATCCTCAGAATAACTTATCGTAAGTTAATTGTACAGAGACTTTCCTCTTACCCCAAAAAGATATGTTCCAAAATTCCAGGGAATGCCCCAAAATAGGGATAATACAGAACAACACGTTTTTTTTTTCTTTGTTGCTGGTTAACAGCCTATCAACATCTAAAGGGTCATTTAAGGCCGGAAACATATTTTTATTTGAAATCAGTTATTGTCATTCAAAAAGGTTTTGTTGCTAAAAACTTTCATAACATTTTGACCTCAATTTAGGGGTTAACTATTTACCCATAGCTGGGACCCTAACAGGTGCTACCACTCCAGGTCAGAGTGGACCTGGGAACAACAGCAATTAAGAGGTGGTTCCATGCTCCTCACAACCTCCCAATCAGAGGCCTTGCTACCACTTCGGGTCAGGGTGGACATGGGAACAACAGCAATTAAGAGGTGGTTCCATGCTCCTCACAACCTCCCAATCAGAGGCGTTGCTTCCGGATGCAGTTTACCGTCATACCCAGGACCAAGAACAACATGGATGTGAGTTGCGGTGCAGTGGATACTGGCTCGGAACGACAAATCGGGGTGTTGAGTTCGAATTCCATTTGAATTCCTTGCATTCACTTACGCACAAATACCCTTGGGAAAAGTATTAATCTGTCTATTCCCTCCTGTTATGGGTTAAACAATAAAACAGATTAGGTTCTATAGCCTTGGCTGGCAAAAAGTCTACTGCAGAAAGCAATGGCAACCTACTGCAGGATAATCTGTTGCCCAGTCAGTCATGTCTCTTTTGAGACATGATGGCCTAAGCGTGTACCAGGTATGGCACTTAACTGACAAACTGAATATAATAGTTGGATTAAGGCTGATACTGGGCATAAAGTGAGGGGTCAATTTTATATTGTCATTAAGTAATAAACTGATCCCCCACTAATTACTACATAATAATATAATACATCTCTTCCCGTTCTAGCTATGAGTCAAATAACAGGACAGTTTTAGTTCTAGAGCCTTGGCTGGCAACCAGTCTAAGGCAGAAAGTAATGGCACCTTACCGAGGGATAATCTTCTGCCCAGTCAGTCATGTGGCTTTCGAGACATGATCGCCCAAAGCGTGTATCACGTATGGCACTTAACGGACTGAATACTATAAATATGTATTGCTGCTAATTTCTTTTTTTTTTATTTTTATATGGAAAAGGTATTACTGGTATTTTTTACTCCAAAAGTTTATTTTTATACTTTTGGTGTGTTTTCTTATTTTTAGGGGTTTACTATTTGCCCATAGCTAGGACCTTAACAGGTGCTACCACTCCGGGTTAGGGTGAACAGGGGAACAAGGTGGTTCCACACTTCTCAAAGTCTTCTGATGAGAGGCCTTGCTGCCAGATGCAGTTTATCATCATACCAAGGATGGTCTTTAAACAAATTGAAGTTTGCTTGAATAAGATAAATTGCATCACACTGCACACAATATTACTAAGGATTTTAGTTTCAGTTTTGTTGTGATGCAGTGGATATCAGCTCGGAACGAGAAATGGTGGAGCTGAGTTTGAATTCCATTTGAATTCCCTGCATTGTGCAAAGACCCTTGGGAAAGGTATAAATCCATCTTTCCCCTCCAGTTATGGGTTAAATAGCAAAACAAATTGGGTTCTATAGCCTTTGCTGGCAACCAGTCTACCACAGAAAGTAAAGGCAACCTACTGTGGGATAATAATCTGCCCAGTCAGTCATGTCTCTTTCGAGATATAATCACCCAAGCGTGTATAACGTATAGCGCTTAACTGAATGTAATTACTTATAATAGCCCAATTATATACATATATATGACAAAGTTGAATTTATAAATTGGATTTGATGAGATTAATGTAATTACTAATATCCCAATTATATATACCGATTGTTAATGTTCAGGAGTTGCTTCCCTCGGACTTGAGAAGGGACAATTTTATCTGGAAGTAGCCAACTTTCACTGGAAACACATGGGCAATGAAGCACTTCAAATAAATCATTCTCTTTCCATCAATTAATATAATTTACACCTATGAAGAAGCTGAATTTCTGACTTAGATTTGATGAGATTAATGTATTTCAGCCCAGCGTATTCACAAAGTCTCCCACTTTCGAGATGGTCGCTACCGAAATAACTGCAGGTACCTGCATCTGCTGTTCAGTTTTTATCCCCATCGCACATGTCCAAGGTATTCCAAACTGGTTGACCGAACCAGTGCCATTTCATTGCATCAATAGGGCCCCCTACCCACACACTGTACTAATAAGTTTCTTATTTTCTCAAATGGCCAATTCATTAAAGTAGACAAAATCCGTTTAGTGATAAGCACCACTCAGTTCAACCC
Source organism: Ascarosepion bandense (assembly GCA_037127315.1). Taxonomy (NCBI): domain Eukaryota; kingdom Metazoa; phylum Mollusca; class Cephalopoda; order Sepiida; family Sepiidae; genus Ascarosepion; species Ascarosepion bandense. The sequence continues at coordinate 1,233,401 of JBBBDQ010001528.1, read as the reverse complement.
TCATCTTATACACACACTAGATATACCCTCTCGGAAGTCGCTTACTCTGATGACGGATTTCTCTTTAACAATCTTATCTCTTCATTTCTACTCTATTTGCTCTCCACGTTGGACACAAATCTGAGCAACATATTTGCTTCCTGCTATGTGTTTAGTCTGTCTCCATTTCTTTGATATTTCTTCATCTGTTTTCTCATCCATGTTAACCATTACTTTCTGTGGTATACTGGTTGCCAGCCAAGGCTATAGAACCCAATCTGTCCAGTTATTTAACTCTTAGCAGGAGAGAGAAGAGATAGATTATATTACATTATTTTATTAAATATTATTAGTAGGGGATCAGTTTATTACTTCATAACAATAAAAAAACATATCCTCCCACTTTATGCCCAGAAGAAATTTTAATTCTGTTTCTAACTATTATATTCAGTTAGTCAATTAAGAGCCATGGGTGATCATGTCTCGAAAGAGACATGGCTGACTTGGCAGAAGGTTATCCCACAACAGGTTGCCAGTTCTTTCTGCAGTAGACTGGTTGCCAGCCAAAGCTATAGAACCCAATCTGTCCTGTTATTTAATCCATAACTGGAGGGAAGAGATGGATTAATACTTTTCCTAAGGGTATTTGCTCGTAAGTGAATGCAAGGAATTCAACTGGAATTCAAACTCGGCTCCCCAATTTATCATTCTGAGCCGATATCCACTGTACCACAATGCCCATCCTATCTAGAGTACTGCTTCCTTATATGGAAAAAATCTGCACAATTTCCTCCTTCCAGTTTCAATAGAGTCAAAGAGCATCCCTGTGGCTTTTTGGCTAATGATTTGTTTTCCACTCTACAACTCCTTTCCCCACAGATAAAATGTTGCAAGCCTCTTATCAGTATTTCCAGAGAAAGTTTTCAGATCATCTATATTCTTTAGTTCTGCCATTTCTAACCTTCAGGACTAAACCCCGCCACGCCACACACATTTTAGCAAAGTCACCTCATTGTCTTCGTATCCGTTTGTAAGATGTAAATTCCACTTGAACAGCTTTTACCCATAAACCACCATTTTGTGGAATCAACTCCCAAGAGGATGCTTCCCCAATCTCTATAATTATAATTTGTTCAAGTCTAGTGTTAGCCATTATCTTCCTTACATATCCTTATAAGCTGTGCCTGTTAGCTTTTACTTTGTAATCATATGACTGAAGTGGATTTTGGGTCTTGTACAGAATGAACATTAGTTTAAAAAAAAAAAAAAAAAGGCATTACATGACGGACAAACAGACTAGTTTCAATCAGAGTGCTACATGAAATATAAATTGACAAAGAAATATGCAAATTTTTACTAATTCAAAAAAAAAAAAAAAAAAAAAATACAAATATATATCATTTAAATAACACTTAGCATTTTTTATTTTAAAAAAAAATTTCAATCAGAAAAGGCAATACAATAAACATGCCATTCAATGCATATCAAGTCACATTAGAAAATCCTTGGAGTTCCCTGACATTGAATCCTAATAAATTCAGATTTTACTGGGAAAAAAAAAGTGACTTTTTTAATTTCCTGATTTCCAGCTTGCCCGTGAACACTGTATAAACTTGATGTTGTTAATATAACATGTTGGCCACTCAATTATTCAGTGTCCTGGGCATGATGGTAAACTGCATCCAGCAGCAAAACCTCTGATTTGGAGGTTGTGAGGAGCATGGAACCACCTCTTAATTACTGTTCCCAGGTCCACCCTGACCCAGAGTGGTAGCACCTGTTAGGGTCCCAACTATGGATAAATAGTTTATCCCCAAACTGGGGTCAAAAGTATAAAAATAGACTTTTATAGAAATATATACATTTTTGAAGAAAAAAATTATTCCCAGCAAAACATTATTGAATACTAAAGTAAAAGACATTTTCAATTTCTAAAATAAAAACAAAAAATTTTCATTAAAATCTGACTAAATCAACCTTCTCACTATAACCAAACATTAAAAAAAAATCTTAAACCCCACCTTTTTGGCATTAAATAATTCAAACTCAGATCCATTTGCACAAAATAGATTTTTATAAAAATATATACATAAAAATAGACTTTTATAGAAAAATATACTTTTTTGAAGGAAAAAATTACCAATAATATATTTTTGAAAAAAAAATATTGCCATAACACACTTTTTAAGGAAAAAAATTATTCTCAGCAAAACGTTTTTGAATACAAAACTAGAACATTTTCAGTTTTCTAAAATAAAAAAGAATAAAAACAAAAAATTTTCATCAAAATCTGACTAAGTCAACTTTCTCACCATAACCAAACATGAAATGAAAATATCTTAAATATCCTATCTTTTTGGCATTAAATAACCCACAGAGGTTGATATGGTGTTAAACAAAAGTCAAACTCATTTCTTCAGCCCATCATTACAAGAAAAACCGTATCAGAATTAAAGAACAGAATATTCAAAATAGTGTCGACAACAGCAACTAAACAAAGATGAGGTTTGTGCGAATAATATTTTCTAAGACTCGAGAAAACATATGTACATAATTTAAACAACATTTAACATATTTTATCTAACAGGTGCAGAAATTTAAATACCTGGAAAGTATTCTAACAGAAGATGGAAAAGTGTGACAGAGATTCAAAGACTTGTTGGCATGACCAAGGATGCATTCCAAAAGATGGGAAAAGTTTGTGAGAAACAAAGAAAAGAGTACTGGACCATTGTGTAATATAGGTACCTCCACTCATTTTCAATATCTAAATTTTAAATTGAATTTTTAAAAACAAAAAGTTTTCTTAAAACTTATTTTAGTTTTAATTGAAAGCTAAATGATGAAATTTACTATTTCCAGTAAGAAAAATACTCTGGTATATTTCAAACAGAAATTATTTTGATTGGAATATGAAAGTTTTCAAATTTTTTTTAATCTTTCAATTTTTCAGCCATTTTTAAACAAAAATTAAATTCTTGGTTTTAAAAATCTTGCAAAAACAGAATTTACATCTGTGACATTATTTTTGGAAATTTAGCAAATTTTATGTTAAATTAATCTGATTTACACAAGCATTACTTATTTATAGCGTGAAATTTAGAAAAAAACTATTTCTTCATCACAGAGTGGAACTTTTTGACATTGAACGTGTTGACAGGTTGTTGATTAATAAGATAAAAGTGTACGGTATTCACAAGTGACAAAATTGTACAAATTTTTTTGGGAATAGGGAGGAAACTCTGACCTTTTAATCTACACATAGAAATTACCATAGAAACAAAAAAAAAAAAAAACTTCAAATACACACACAAAAAAAAAATTTAAATTTAAAAATATGAAGGCAAAATTATTTGTATTAAACTTTTCAATTTTAGACAGGCAATATAATCTTCAATTATTAACTTAAAAATCAAACCGCAACTAATCTTTGAAGTATTTTAATATTTTTGAAACTTTATAAATTATAATAATTTAAAAAAATAAAAAAAATGAAAACAATTCTTTTAAAATTTCATTAGTAATTGAAATTTTGTTTTTCTTCAGACTATAATGTCCTTAATTTTTATTATTTATTCAAGCAATTAAAAGCTTATCGAATTAAATAATATTAGTCTTATTGCATTTTTTATTTTACTATTGGAGAAGATTTTCAGAAACAGGAAAAATTTTAAAAAATAAGATGATTTACATTCCCCAATGAGTTCTGCATTTAACTAATGAAACTACTTACCGCAACAAATTAAAATTTATTAAAATTTTGATTTTTCATGGAGGTGGGGTGTAACAGATGTAAAAAATTTTTACCAACATTTTTAAAAAATAATTTAGTTCATTTTGTGAATGAGTATTGAAAGTTTCATTAAAATCTGACAATTATTTGATTTTTGCAAGAATTTCCAAATTAACGTGTTTGTCAATGGAAAAAAGTGAGTGATGTAATATGTTTTCCATTGTAAACAGTCGTAACGTTTTGATTACCTGCTAAATTAAATCAAAACAAAATTTTCTCCCAAAATTTCAAACATGTTAGAAGGGATTAAGAAATTTTTAAAAATAATTAAAAATTATTCCGATCTTTCCTTTTAATAATAATATAAACATTTTGATGGAAAAAGTTCATTTTTTATTAAGTTTGGAACCTTTTTTATTCATACTATGCTTTTTTTTTTTTAGCGATTTAGTGGAGGTACCTAGTGTAATATCTGTTCTCCTATACGGCAGTGAATGCTGGACAATCTCATCAAAGATGAAGGAGAGACCCGAAGTAACCGAAATGTGGTTCTACAGAAAGATGCTGAGGACACCATGAACCAAACATGTGAACAACAAGGTTTTGGAAAGGATAGAAATGAAAAGGAAACTGATTCTTAACAGGGAGAGACAGCTGAAGTTTCTGAAACATGCAGAGGAAGGAAGGCTTAGAGAATCAAAATCTCACAAGACAGAGAAAGAAAAAAGGTATTAAGAGATACAAGTGATGTGAAGGGCCATGATCGCCTACGTCTTGATGGGTTCACAGCATATAAATGACAAAAGATTTTCAGTCTAAAAGAGCATACCATTCATTACGTGTCAAGTTGCATTAGTAAATTCCCAAGTTCCCTAAGATTAAACTATAACTCATTGTTCATTTGAATAAAATGAGGGAAAAATTTAGATTTTCTTGACATAATTTGTTAAAACACTGATTCTTGTATAATCACTGGTGTTAAGCAACATTGAGCCTAATCAGTACGAAGATGGGTGATAACTTGGAAATCATACGTGCTGTAAGATTTAGATGTGTTGGTGGTGTAATAGATAATAGTTTGGAATTAGAGATTGGAGAATTCCGATTCCAGTCAGGTTCTTAAAATTCACTGATATTGTTATGGTGTCCTCCTATGAGGAATAGACTGTTCTTGCTATATATAATTTACCTGCATGACTTCCAGAGGACAGTTAAAGAGCAGTCAAGTAGAGCAGTTAAGCAGTTGACAGTTACTAGTCAGGCAGCGTAATAAAACCTTTGAACTTACACTACCAAGCATAATTATTAAACCATCCCAGTTTTTTTTTTTAAAGATTTCATACTTTTTTTTAGTATTTATTGCCAATGGATAATTCTAAATGAAAATAGAATGGTTCTTTTGTTATTATTACTTTGCAAAATTTTACAAGGCAAGGAAGCAAAGATGAACTCATCCGAATCACCCTAAATTTTCTTCATTCTTCCACTGATGAAACTGCAATATAGGTAATTAAATATTTATAAATTCATTTGCTGCACATTATTGTGCAGTATTAACAAAAGAACCATTCTATTATATATATATATATATATATATATATACACACACACACACAGATGGATATAATTATTAGGCCACCCTAATGTTTTAAAAAAAGTAATATTTATTACCAAGTGAATAATTGTAAATGAAAATAGAATGGTTCTTTTGTTAATACTGCACAATAACCTGTGCATCAAATGAATTTATAAATATTTAATTATTACCTATATTGCAGTTTCATCAGTGAAAGAATGAAGAAAATTTAGGGTGACTCGGACGAGTTCATCTCTGCTTTCTTGCCTTGTAAAATTTTGCAAAGTAATAATAACAAAAGAACCATTCTATTTTAATTTACAGTTATTTACTTGGCAATAAATAATAAAAAATAGTATGAAATACATAATTTTTTTTAAAACACTGGGGTAACCTAATGATAGTGTACTTATTTCTATATTACTTATTATTAATACTTCGTTTGAATATCTTGTTCCTTGTTAAACTAATACACTGTTTTGAACCGACCTTCTTGTTCCGTGTCTTACGTCCAGAACAAAGCGGTCACTACAACTTTGCGGCGAAGTTTCGCCACAACTCGGCAACAAATTGGCGATGAAGATCCACGACACATATGCAATTACCCTTGCAAGAAGGAAACAGTAAAGAAATAAATAAAAAGATGAAAATTGTAAGAATATCGCTGGTGATTAAAAAAAAAAAGTAAAGAAATCCGTTTCAAGATTTATTTTTCTAGGTTATTTAATGCTGAATTCTTTTATTTAATAGACGATTGAAAGGTAGGCACAGATTTCGCTTGCACGAGAATCAAAAAAAGTAGACGTAAGTATCATATTATGTCTGCTATATCTTGCAGTTTCAGTACTTGATAGGGGGTATATCGTTACGCGTGACGTAATGGAGTGCTGACAGTTATTGGCTTAACACTTAAATACATCTCAACTAATTTGCATCGGATACCACTTACCTTTTGTCAAAAGGTATGGCAAACTGGTGGCCCCTTGTAGAGGGGGAAATTTTACACGTCTGCACTAGGATACAGTCAGCATTTTTTTTTTTTACCCTAAATGACAGGACTAAAAAAAAAAAAAGGGGGGCTACAACAAATAACTTTCTATTGAGCAATGTAATTGCCTTGTTAGCTGATTATTTCAACAGGTATAAATAACAATGGAGAGAGGAGGGAGGGAGGGAGGGAGGGAGGGAGGTGGGTTATTAACGCAGGAAGCTCTAAAGGCAAAGAGCTGTTTAAAGAATTCCTCCTGTTTGCATAGTTAAAACATCATAGACAAGAAAATCCACCCGCAGCCCAACCGGTTGAATTCCTTTGAAAATGATTGGGCAGCCCATTTGAAAGAAACAAATATGTCAATTATGAATTGATAGCAATTCTCTCCTACAAAAAAAAAAAAAAAATAGATGATGGACACTGAAGTCTAGCAACATTCATTTAATCTCTTTTTACAATTTTACAAAAAGGAAAAAGAACTTTTGAAAATAACATTTGCTATTGACTATATGACACAGATAAGTAAATAAATGTTGGCTTATTGCAAAATACGCACACACAAGGATGAGATGTACAGGCGCACATCCACACACACACACAAGCATGCACATACACACACAACTGTGTACATACAGGCGCATGCAGCTATATGCATACAGCTGCGCACACGCACACAACTATATACATACAGGCGCACGCGCACACACACAAACTATATACATACAGGTGCGTGCACACTTGCACACACACACACAAACTATATATATATCAGGCGCACACACACACACACACAACTATACACCTACAGACACAAATACATGTACATCACTATACACGCACAGGGACACACACGTACAGACACTTACAGAACTAGGCATACACAGAGAACTAAACACACACCCAGACACACAGAATTATACACCTATGTGGAGACATATACACACATAGAATTATGCACAGATAGAGACATACACACACATGCAGACACTGGGAAATAAAAAGAAAAGCAGAAAGAAATTTCTACCAACTAAAGAATCATCATTGAAGCAAAAGTTTGGAAAAAAAACTTTGCAATTTTAACACAAATTTGAAATGGCAAAAATTCAATGTGACCCAAAATTGCAAACTTAGGTTCATCAACTCATTGAGAGATGCACATAAATTTGTTAACTTGTCAGTTCATATAAGCTTGAGAGAGAGAGGGGAGGGAGGGAGAGTGTGTTAAGAAAATAGACACTTCACAATGTGGTAAAGATGATTTGACACTTGATCGTTGGTGCGACTCAAGCATCAAGTGTTAGCCAAGCACTGAAAGGTGTGGTGGAATTGTCATGACAGAAACTGTCAAACAGAACGAGTTAAACACAAGGGCAACAAGAAACCTAGGAACAAAAGACAAGCAGATATCTTGGTTGGTTTTTTTGTTTAGCCACATATCAACCGCTGAGTTATTTAATGCCGAAATCTAAATATTTTGTACGCAATTTTGTCTTTGACATAATTTTAGTGTTACAAACCTTACTAATTAACCCACAGATGGGGAAGAGAGGTGGAGTAATACCTTTTCCAAGAGTATTTGTGCATTGAATATAATGAACCTAACTTGAATTGAAACTTGGCTCTCAGATTAACAATTATTCTGAGTTATCCATTACATCAGCCTTACATCCAAGCTTACAGCACCTGGTATTCCCAAGCAGTCACCCATCTAGGTACTGACCAGGCTTAACATTACTTAACTCCAATTTCCAATTCCAAGCCATTATCCATTACATCACCCTTACATCCAAGCTTAAAACACCTGGTATTCCCAAGCAGCCACCCATCTAAGTACTGATTAGCCTCAACATTGCTTAACTTTGAGGGTCGTACAGGAACTGGTGTTTGAAACCCATTATAAAAGAAATTCAACCATTGGAGGGCTGTAATATAACAATCTGGCCCCACCCGAGGAAGTGATGCAAGCAATGGTGTTTCCCGTCGGTGGAGGGGTCGGCGAGCGGCAGGGCGGGTGTTTGTGAAATACATCCTGTCGAGGCCGGAGCGGATGTCGTTTGACCTTATTTCCGACAGCGGCGGAAATGACTACGGAGGCAAACAGAACAGGTGTCTCTGGGAATTACGTGGGCGTTGCGTGGGCGAGGCAGGATCGGAAGGAAAGTCCCGGTTCTAGAAGACTATATAAAGACCTCGACACACGGATTCGCCAGCAGAGAACGGCCAGTGGAAGCAGAGAAACACCACAGGCAAGACTACACTCCCGTCAACCCATTCTATGTGCGCTCTCACTCTCCTGTTCTCTATTCCACACAGTTCGTCGTCATTAATAGAAATATAACCTTATATTTTTATATATGCGTGTTTGTTGTTTTGTCGTCGTATGGCAATATATAACAGGGCCTTATATGTGGAGGTACCTAAATTCTATAGTTTCTTTCTTCTGTTTGACTACAAGCTCCATCTCATAGATAAAAAAAAATAAATCTGATTTTCTATAAAAAAAATGACTTGTATAATTTGTTTTTAGGTGGTGGTTGAAAAAATATGCTTTTTTTTTTATCTTTCTTTCAAATGTTTGTTTTTAATTTTCTAAGCAATCTGGGAGACTGAGACATTTTGGCTCCATTTTGGAAGTGTTAATTAAACAAATTTAAACAGACAGAGGATAAAGAGTTCAAATGTCATTGTGAATCTTCAATGGCATACTTTTGAGTTGTAAAAGTTGGGTTGGATATTTCTATAGACACTTTTCATTTCCAGATTTTTTTACCAAGGTGGGGGGGTGGTGGTGGTGCAAAGCAAACTTGAGAAAGACTAATTGCCTGTATGCAGGGTAATGATCCACTTCTTCTCCTCCACCAGCTTTGGGTTAATTAGCAATATTTGTATCACTAAATCATTAGAATTCCCCAAAGAAACAAAAATTCTTATTTAAATCTAGAAAATATTTTTACATAACTTGCAAAAGGTTGATAACCCATAAACTACAATTCCTATAATCTATATAGTTCTTTTTTTGTTTGTAATTATTTTTGAATTTCCTACTCAAATATAGCTATATAGTGCTGACCATAAAAGAAACATCTGATTCTAATGTGTTTATTAATAATAACAATAATCAATATTTTTCACTCAAATATTTCAGTACAGGTTTAAGAAAATCTAATTAAACAGATTATTTGGAATTATTTAGATAATTCCAAAGTTTTTGCATTTGGTTAAGTGTAGTAATATGAAATATCAGATGGCAACAAAGCTTATTATGAATGCCGTAGACTTTCCGACAAGGAAATCTAGACAGATCTAAATAGATTAATAATCTAAATCTAAACTTATTTATAAATGGAACTTTGTCTACGCATGTGAGTGTGTGTGTGTCCGTTACCTATAGACTCCAAAACGGTTGAACCGATTTTCTTGAAAATTTACACAGTTGTACTATAAGCGTATGCGAGTGTTCTTAGCTAGGTTTTATGTCAAGGTACCCCACTCCCGGATAAGTATTGAAAATCGATAATCGAAAGATTCGGGTTATAGAAGGAGTGGTCCGATTTTAATCAAATTTGATACATTCATAGACAAAGACATAAGAAACAATATTCAGAAGTTTCAAGGTTGCAGTTCTTACAATAGTGCAGAAAATTGATACTATATATAATATAAAAGGCAAGACGTTTGTGTGTGTGTGTGTGTGTTTATCTGTATGTCTGTATTTTTTTCAGCCCTTTTATTTTAGTTTTTGCTTCAGGTTTGGCTCTAAGTAGGTATGATTATTGTTCTTAGTCTCAGCCATGATACCATTTACTCAGAGGACTTATTTAGCCTTCAAAATTAAGTTTACGATGAAAAAAACTCATTTGATATCAATACCAGGAAATCAAAATTTGACTTGCATCCATTCATTTTTCTTTCAGTCTACAGTTTCGCTTTAATTGGAAACAACTGTTGCTTTTTAATCTTTTGTGCCAACGTCCAAAGAGTCTGAGCTCCAGGACCATGGATTAGTTTTAAAGCTTTCATTACACCCGAGCAACGCCGGGCTATACTGCTAATTAATTATAAAAAAATATTGCTTACATGGCAATTTTAAAAAATTCGTATTAAAAATAAATAACACAGTTGAAAACTTTATTAGATAAGCTTTTAAAAATTGTCAAATGCAAATTAAATATTACCTCTTATGTTGGTTGAGAAGCAACCACACCCAGTCACAAAACTGATGATAATGATGAAACAAGGATATACAGATTTGTTTGGTTTGTTTTACAGCATATCAACCCCTTGGGGTCATTTAATGCTGGAGCATTAGTTCCTTCAAAAACGTATTTTTGTTGACTTTCATATTCTTGCTTTCCTGACGGCTACAACCTCCAGGAATTTAAATGCAATGTCAATAACCATCTCTTAACCACTTGACTCTAGTACTTTCTACATCACCCTGTTTATCTTTTCCTTTCTCTCTACCTTTGCAACTGTCATCTCACCTGTGTTCCCATCCTTCTCTTGCTCATTCTCTGACACCCGCCTGTAACTGGTTTGTCCTTCTCTTTACCTCCTGTCTAATCTTTCTCTCTTATGTAGCCCCCTACGCATCAGTGGCATTACCACCTTGCTTGGGGTGAAACAATAAAAAAAACATTTTTCCTCCAAAATCATTTTGTTGGTAATATTTTTCCTTTAAAAAATTTTATGTATACATTTCATAAAAGTCCGTTTTTATACTTTCATTGTGTTTTGACCTCTGTTTGAAGGATTAACTATTTGCCCATAGCTGGGACCTTAACAGGTGCTACCACCCCAAGTCAGGGTGGACCTGGAAACAAAAGCAATTAAGAGGTGGTTCCATGCTCCTCGCAACAGTGAAATCAGACACCTTGCTGCCGGATGCAGTTTACCGTCATACCCAGGACCCAAGGATATAGACAGAGAAAGAAACAAATCAGGTAGGGAAAATATGAGGATGTTTATTTGTATTGGAGAATGAAATGTGTTTATCCAAAAGGTTAAATAAAAATTCATTTTTGGTATCAGCTACAAAAGCTAGCATCTCAAAATGAAGCGGGAATGAGCTCAATTTCTCCTGCAGTGTAACATTTGTGTATCAGTGGAGGGGGCACATTATACACAGGTAACTTGCTTTGAAGTGGTTAGAGATAAAATGAATTTTCAGAGATGGATCCATACCTTTCCCAAAATTACTTGCGCCTAATTAAATGTAACAAAAAACTTGATTCTTCAATATTTCATTCAGAGACGCTATCCATAACTCCACACACCTATCTGCTCAAAAGAAAGTGTAATTTTGTCAAACTAAAAGTTACCTGGATAATTTATTCAGATTTTTATTTTGAAAACACTTAAATCAGCACTGACGGAGGAAAAAGAAAAAAAACATTGAACGTCCAAAAATATATTTTTAAATGGGGTCTGGGTGGGAAATTCAGTTTCCAAATGTCTTTTTATAATTGACGAGTAAAAATTACATTCACCACCATTAATGAATCTGAAATTGCAAATATTGATCTGCGCATAATTAAATCATTGATTTTATTTTCCTACAAATTTGCTGTGAGTGTAATTATCCGACAAAGAACTGATTGTGTTGAACATTGAAAAGATAGAAAATGTAAATAATACTTGGTCAATAATAAGATGTATTGCTTGTTGCAAAACAACATGGCTGCTGGTAGATAAATTCCATTTCAATTTAAATCAAGGAAGATAAGCCGGGAGATTGGTGGGGAGTGGTGAGATAAGCCACAAGATCCCGGTGGGGAGAGGTGGAATAAGCTGGTGGGGAGAGGTGGAATAAGCCACGATGTCTAGTGGGGAGCAAGTCCGGCGGGGTGCGGTGGGACAAGCCACGAGGTCCGGCGGAGAGAGGTGGGACAAGCCACGAGGTCCGGCGGCGAGAGGTGGGACAAGCCACGAGGTCCGGCGGAGAGAGGTGGGACAAGCCACGAGGTCCGGCGGGGAGCATTGAGATAAGCCACGAGGTCTGGTGGGGAATGCTGGGATAAGCCACGAGGTCTGGTGGGGAATGCTGGGATAAGCCACGAGGTCCGGTGGGGAGTTTTGAGATAAGCCACAAGATCTGGTGGTGAGTGGTGGAATAAGCCAAGAGGCCTGGTGCGGGGGAGGTGGAATAAGCCAGTTCCTTTGGGAGTAGTAGGATGAGCCAGAAGGAGTGGTGGGAAGTGGTGAGAGGCACAAGGTTCAGTTGGGAGAGGCGCAAGGTTCAGTTGGGAGAGGCGCAAGGTTCAGTTGGGAGAGGCGCAAGGTTCAGTTGGGAGAGGCGCAAGGTTCAGTTGGGAGAGGCGCAAGGTTCAGTTGGGGAGAGGCGCAAGGTTCAGTTGGGAGAGGCGCAAGGTTCAGTTGGGGAGAGGCGCAAGGTTCAGTTGGGAGAGGCGCAAGGTTCAGTTGGGGAGAGATGCAAGGTTCAGGTTGGGGAGTGCAAGGTTCAGGGTTGGGAGAGGCGCAAGGTTCAGTTGGGGAGAGGCGCAAGGTTCAAGGTTGGGAGAGGCGCAGGTTCAGGGGTGGGGAGAGGCGCAAGGTTCAGTGGGGAGAGGTGCAAGGTTCAGTGGGGAGAGGTGCAAGGTTCAGTGGGGAGAGGTGCAAGGTTCAGTTGGGAGAGGCGCAAGGTTCAGTTGGGAGAGGCGCAAGGTTCAGTTGGGGAGAGGCGCAAGGTTCAGTGGGGAGAGTGCAAGGTTCAGTGGGGAGAGGTGCAAGGTTCAGTTGGGAGAGGCACAAGGTTCAGTTGGGAGAGGCGCAAGGTTCAGTGGGGAGAGGTGCAAGGTTCAGTGGGGAGAGGTGCAAGGTTCAGTATTTAAAAAGATGAAAAACTGGGGTGTTGATGTGAGGGACTGGATTGCTACTTCCCCGCTCCCTTTATATGTCTTAGCATCTTGAAATGCAAGTAATATCATTTAACCATTTCAACTTCAAGTAGACGGGGAGAAAAGTCACTCCCTGTTTTTATCTGCCTGTTCTTATCAGCTGTTCTGGTAATCAGTACACAGGAAATCCTCAAGGCCGTATTTTGACCTCGGGTCACATATCGTCAAAACCCATTTGACAATATTTTGACTACACTTAGGTAACTAGCTTTGATAAATTCGCTTACAATGAGTGCAAAAATATTTTTGTCAGAAGAAGTATCTTGGAGTCTGTATTTTCCACTTTTATCACCTGGGCTACTTTTCCCAACAAAAATAGTATTTCCAGTTTTAGAGAAATCTTTTCTCATTTTGAAAATTCCTTAGAATTAATAACAGCCACCTGAAAATAGGGTTACAGTTTTGATCATGCGGAAAGAGGGAAAAGTCACGATTTGGTTTTAGTGAGTAGATGAAAAAAAAGAATTTGGTTTGGTTTGATTTGTTTTACGGCATATCAACCTCAATGGGTCATCTAATGCCAATGAAAATTTTACTATAGATTTGTATGAATAGAATATACCGTCTTTGTAAAATGGGTTTCAGTGAGAGTCAGGTGTATTGCTGGTAATATTTTTTTCCTTCACATATTTTTGTTGGTAACATTTTTCCTTCAAAAACGTATTTTTGTTGGTAACATCTTTTCTTCAAAAACATTTTCTTGGTAATTTTTTAATTGAAAAAAGTTTTGTTAGCAAATACATTCATAGCATTTTGACCTTGGTTTGGGGGTTAACTATTTGCCCATAGCTGGGACCCTAACAGGTGCTACCACTCCGGGTCAGGTTGGACCTGGGAACGACAGCAATTAAGAGGTGGTTCTATGCTCCTCACAACCCCCTAATCAGAGGCCTTGCTGCCAGATGCAGTTTACAATCATACCCAAGACCAGGAAAAAAAGGAAAAAAAAAAAAGGAAAAGAAAGGAAGATAGAAGAGTTTAACCTTTTTTTCAGCTTCTTCATTTGTACCCACTTCTTAAAATAATGACCAGCATTCAAATTTATGATTATTATTGCAATATTTAGTTAAAGCTGTTAGGCTCAAATATTTAACAATGTGACACGGGAATTTCTACAGATATTTTATCGTCAAAGAACCTGTGATGAGCTTAATCATTAACTTAAAAATTAAGATTTATTAGAATATTAAAATAAGAAAAACCATGAAATTTTCACAGATTAAAACTAATTTAATATAACAGGAGTAGGCCTGTTACCTACAGACGACAAAAGCTTCTTCGCAAGAGTTGCTTCTTTGTGGAAAAGACTCCTAAGAAGATGCTTCCCCAATCAATGCACTTTTAACCTCATGAAGTCTAGGATCAATTACTATCTATCCTTGTAATATCCAGCAGCTTCTTTTCTCGCACTTCCCGCCTGTGGAATTCCCTTCCATTTACTTCCTTCCCCGACAGCTACAATTTCCAAGAATTTAAATGTAAAGTCAGTAGTCATCTCCTATCTCACTAACCTTCATCCTCTCTCTCATCCTCTTTTCTCCATCCACTCTACTCTCATCAGTATTCTCATCGTTCTCTTACCCACTTCCTGACACCCCCTATAACCTGTCACTCTTTCTCATAACTTTCCTTCTGTGTAACCCCCTGCAAAACAGTGGCAGTAAAATGCCTTGTTTGGAGCGATATGATTATAAAAAAAAATCTGCACTTCTTACCCAGCTCCTGTTATACCCAGAAACCACCTTTATTCAATTAACATCTTGAATGACTCTTGGGGCTTGAGCTGGGTGAAAAAAAAAAAAAAAAAATCCTCTACATGATATGAAATTTGACAGGATCGTAATTCACTTGTGTACTTAACTGATTTATGCAGGTTTAGTTAAAGACCAATGAAAGCTCTTCAAAATGAAATTTAAATTTTTTTTCTTTGGTTCAAGCCATTTTAGGCTTTCAGCCATATCACGTTGAATACACCGGTTCTCGCTCGATCACCGAAGTTAAGCAACATTAAGCCTGGTCAGTATTTAGATGGGTGACCACTTGGGAATACCAGGTGCTGTAAGCGTTTAGTGACGGATGTGCGTTGTGATGCAGTGTATATCAGCTCAGAAAGAGAAATCAGTGAGCCAAGTTCAAATTCCAGTTGAATGTCCTACATTTACTTAAGCACTGGTACCCTTGGGAAAGGTATTAATCTGTCCCTTCCCTCCAGTTATGGGTTAAATAACAGGGTAGGACTTGGGGACCCTGCCCTTAAAAATAAATCCCAGTGAATCTTGGTCCTCGAAAAGAAAAAAGTATTACTAGACACAAAACTTATATAAAAACAACAATAAATTGTTGAAAGAAAAAGGTATTACCAGCAATAAATAAATAAAAATTTAGTTGGCATTAAATGACCCGCTGAGGTTGATATGCCATATAAACAAAACAACCAGCAATCAAGCCATTTTAATGGTTTCTAGAAAGAACTTGAACTAATATTGGGCAATGTCTTATGAGCAGTTCCAGTTTTATTTTAAAAAATATAAAAATTAAAAGGCCTTCAAGAGTCAACCCAAAGGAATTTTATGACAACTGCTCTGACAAGCTCTTTCCCCACCCCTGGTACCTCAACCATGTCTATTTAATTGTGCTACTAGACATTAAAGTTCCACCCTTTCACCAGAGAAAGAATTACATGTAACTCTTCTACTCTAACAGTTTCTGTTCTCACATTTCCTGTTCTTTGGAACTAACTTCCATTTGCTTGCTTCCCTAACCCAATCTCCAAAAGTTTAACTGCAACGTCGAATGCCATCTTATGTACTTGATTTCTCTCCATTTTTCTCTCAATTAAAGTAGATAGATCTATCTATCGCCCGGTTTACACTCCACCCACATCTATTGAACAGGTTAAGAGGCTCATCCCTTGTTCCCTGTTTAGGATGTGGTTTCCGGCTTTCTCTTTTCCAATCTTTTCACTATTACGTAGCCCCTTGCACATCAGTGGCGTTACCACCTTGCTCAGGGTATTATGATTAAAAAAAAATCTCTTATCTTTTCTTCAACATCCCCTGTAAATTGTTTTTTCTGTCACTGTAACCCCTGCCCAACAGAGGCATTTCTACCTTGCTTGGGGTGAAATGAATATAAAAAAAAAAAATGTTGAGTTGAATTCCCTAAGTTTGTGGTTTATTCAGCATTTCCCTGGCAACTCTTATAATAGCACTGGAAACATGTTTATCAGTTATCAAAGGTTACTTTTTCAGTAGACTACTTTAGTAATGTGGAGAGGGGTAAGAGAATAGTCTTTTCTTCATATTTACCTACCCAGGTGTCTTCACAGAAGTAATAGGAAGTAACAGTCCAGACATTGCACCTAGATCATTATCCGGAGTGGAACTTGATTGTTTTCTAAGACAGACAGATGCCTATCCTAATCTAGAACAAAGGAAAATAGACATTGAAAGAGAAATAAGTGGAACACAAATGAGATTCTCGACATTATGTAGGCAGAAAACAATGCCAAGACATGGAACAGAATACAGGAAACCATACAAAAAAATAAGGAACAAATACAGACAGGCTAAAGAAGAATGGCTCAATGACAGAAGTGCAGAAATAGAAAGGTTGAGTAAGACAAATAAGAAAAATATGGGGCGAACCTGAAGGAGACTTCAGTTCTTACGATGACATCTTCCTCGGAAACTCCAAGAATGGCTTTATTCAAAAATTTTGCAAAGGATTCAGTAGTTAAATATGTGCAAGCAAAAAAGTTAACCGCACAGGATAGATTTACTATAAGGTTGTATGATGAAAAAGCTACCACCCCACCTAAAATTGTTTAAATGTTGAAATGTTTTTTACTTTGTTTCGTCAATCAGAAAGTTTAGGGTGTAATCGATAAAAATGCATTGAAAAAAGTAAAAAAAAAAAAATGAACAACAAATTTAAAGGTGGTGGTAGTCTCCTTCAGGTCTGCCAAATATGGGAACTGCAGACTAAAACCTGTTATTTGAAACAATCAGATATCTAACTGAACTGATGAGGTATGATACAGTATAACAGGACTGTCTGCAGAAGACTATATATATATATATATATAATAATCACATTTCAATTTGGTCATAACACATTCCATTCTGACATGGTTCTGTTAACATTTCAGTCTCTCACGCGGTGTGGCATCACCACATTACAAATTGCGTCTGCTATTCGGTGACAGCTATTGTTGCATAGCAATGTTTTATGTCAATACAAGATAAAGACATACACCATCAAAGATGATTTTACGTTAGCGTCTCTTTAACCTCTCTGAAGATGGCTTTTGAGGTGCCTGTTTAACAAAGTCAGAATGCAAAACAAAATTAATCAGTCAGCTTCCGTATCTTAGAAGAGGAGGTTAAAAAGAGATTTAAAGATATGGTCGGCCGAAAAACTCACCTGCTGCTAGAAAAAAAAACAAGACAGGAGAAAGAAATATTGCAAATTCAACGAATTGATTGTCCAGTAGAAATAATATAACATGGATATTATCATGTTACTGAAGTACCGGCCAACTGATGCTTTTTTTCTGTTACTTATTTTGACTTGTTTGTAATTATTCGATATATACAAATATAAATCTACACCGTGTCATTGCGGTCTTGAATTTGGTTTTTATCATATACCAATCCCTCACATGTCTAGACCAGCCTTGTCAAGTGGTAATAAGTGGTCCTGCTTTGGCTAAACAAATATCAACAACAAAACGTGCGACAGAGAGGTTGACTGGGCACAGCCATGGGTCATGTTACATACGCGCATACACACATAGGGTGTTTCAAAGTGGTGTATATACACATTTTGATCCTTCCTGAAGAAACAATTCAAGCAATGAGAACCAGCTATATCAAATTAAAATAAGGCTCTTAAGAGTTTGTTTCCGCCTATTTTCAAATTAATGTCCATTATAATGCAAAGAATCACAAACAGCAATATTCTTCTATGTGCCATGCCCCATCAGGACATAGTCATTCCTAGCCCTCCACATTTTCCTATCCCTTGTCGCTCTTAATACCTCTTCTCCTGTTATCCCACTCATACTCCTCTCCACCATCCATCTGCTTAAGTCCATCAAGTATGCCATGTGTCTTTTTCCCTTGTCTCTCTCTTCCACGCTATTTGTGAGCATCTGGTTCTCCAACAGATAGGGAGATGTGAAGGGCAATGGTTGTCAATGTCCTGAAAAGAACACAGCAGATAGAAGATCAGCAGATCTTGGAAAAAAAAGTCTGAAGAGTATAGTCATCTCACCACACTACAGAGGTTCCATCACTGACAATGGTTTGTGCAACAGTTTTTGGCAAAGGATAACATTTTCCTGGTCTGATAAGCACCATAAAATCGATTCTCTGTGTAGGGCCAGGAAGTTTTTCCCGTCCAAAACAATCCAGCACATATACAAATCTACCATCCGCCCATGCATTGCATATTGCTGCCATATCTGGTCAGGTTCTCCTGCTATCCACCAAGGGATCCTTGATAAAATTCAACGGAGAATCTGTAATGTGATAGATCCAGACTTGGCATCTGCCCGTGCATTGAATACTGCTGCAATATCTGGTCAAGTTCCCTTGCTATCCACCTAGGGGTTCTTGATAAAATTCAACGGAGAATCTAATGTGATAGATCCAGACTTGGCATCTGCCCGTGCATTGAATACTGCTGCAATATCTGGTCAAGTTCCCTTGCTATCCACCTAGGGGTCCTTGATAAAATTCAACGGAGAATCTGTAATGTGATAGATCCAGACTTGGCATCTGCCCGTGCATTGAATACTGCTGCAATATCTGGTCAAGTTCCCTTGCTATCCACCTAGGGGTCCTTGATAAAATTCAATGGAGAATCTGTAATGTGATAGATCCAGACTTGGCATCTGCCCGTGCATTGAATACTGCTGCAATATCTGGTCAAGTTCCCTTGCTATCCACCTAGGGGTCCTTGATAAAATTCAACGGAGAATCTGTAATGTGATAGATCCAGACTTGGCATCTGCCCGTGCATTGAATACTGCTGCAATATCTGGTCAAGTTCCCTTGCTATCCACCTAGGGGTTCTTGATAAAATTCAACGGAGAATCTAATGTGATAGATCCAGACTTGGCATCTGCCCGTGCATTGAATACTGCTGCAATATCTGGTCAAGTTCCCTTGCTATCCACCTAGGGGTCCTTGATAAAATTCAACGGAGAATCTGTAATGTGATAGATCCAGACTTGGCATCTGCCCGTGCATTGAATACTGCTGCAATATCTGGTCAAGTTCCCTTGCTATCCACCTAGGGGTCCTTGATAAAATTCAATGGAGAATCTAATGTGATAGATCCAGACTTGGCATCTGCCCGTGCATTGAATACTGCTGCAATATCTGGTCAAGTTCCCTTGCTATCCACCTAGGGGTCCTTGATAAAATTCAACGGAGAATCTGTAATGTGATAGATCCAGACTTGGCATCTGCCCGTGCATTGAATACTGCTGCAATATCTGGTCAAGTTCCCTTGCTATCCACCTAGGGGTCCTTGATAAAATTCAACGGAGAATCTGTAATGTGATAGATCCAGACTTGGCATCTGCCCGTGAATTGAATACTGCTGCAATATCTGGTCAAGTTCCCTTGCTATCCACCTAGGGGTCCTTGATAAAATTCAACGGAGAATCTGTAATGTGATAGATCCAGACTTGGCATCTGCCCGTGCATTGAATACTGCTGCAATATCTGGTCAAGTTCCCTTGCTATCCACCTAGGGGTCCTTGACCAAATCCAACAGAGAATCTGTAATGTGATCAATCCCGACTTGGCAGCTAGGATACGATCACTTTCTCACCGACGCAGTGTGGCTTCCCTGTGTCTCGTCTACAAATACTTTCACGGCTTCTGCTCTGAATAACTTAGCTCACTGGTACCCACTTTGTACAAATTTCCTCGAGCCACAAGATTAGCAACTAGGTCCCACCCTTTTACTGTGAAACCGATAAATTGTAAATGCAAATTCTACTCCAGCAGCTTCTTTTCTCGCACTTCCCACCTGTGGAATTCCCTTCCGCTTACTTGCTTTCCTGCCAGCTACAATCTCCAAGAATTTAAATGTAAAGTCAATAGTCATCTCCTGTCTCACTAACTTACATCCTCTCTCTCATGCTTTTTTCTCTGTCCACCCAACTCATCAGTAATCTCATCCTTTTCATACTCTCTTCCTGATACCCGATGTAAGTTGTCACACTTTCTCATAACTTTCCTCCTGTGTAACCCCCTGAACTTAGCTCACTGGTGCCCCCATGTATGAATTTACTCAAACTACTAGACTAGCAACTAGGCCCCACCCTTTTACAATGAAACTGAAAAATCTAACTGCAATTTCTACTCTAACAGCTTCATTTCTTCCACTTCCCACCTGTGGAATTCCCTTCCGCTTACTTGCTTCCCGACAACTACAATCTCCAAGAATTTAAATGTAAGGTCAATAGTCATCTATCTCATTAACTCGCATCCTTTCTCTCAAGCTCTTTTCTCCATCCAATCCACCGCCATCACACCAGTATTCTCTTTCTTCTATTACCCTCTTTCTGACACCCCCTACTCCTCTTTCTCACAACATTCCTCCTATGTAACTCCCTGCACAACGGTGACAGTAAAATACCTTGCTTGGGGCAATATGATTATTAAGAAGAAAGAAATTTTCTTTACTACTATAAGGTGAATATAAAGTGGGGGATCAATTCTACATTGCAATCAATATATAAACTGATCCCCAATTTATGGCCACAGTCATCCTTCTCTTACCCACTTCCTAACACTCCCTATAACCTGTCATTCTTTCTTAAACATTCCTCCTATGTAACCCCTTGCACAACAGTGGGAGTAAAATGCCTTGCTTGAGGCCACACAATATACATACACACACACACACACAAGATCTTGCCTATTATGACTTCCCAAAAATCAATCCTCACTTGGGGGAAAAAAAAAGTCCATTTTGTGTTCAATTTCCTTACCTCCTATATTAAATTAGTTATAATTAATCCATAGACCAAGATATTTGGAGTGTTAGGTATTTACTAATTCCACATTCTGAATTTTTACGATGCCTGTGGGCTACATGCCATTACCGATTTCATTCCAATTCCAGATCATAGGTTCTGTTTTGAAAACGTTTATTTATTGAACACTTGATAAACGACGGTGATTCTTAACCCAGTTATGAATACTTATGTCATCAGCATAGCACCTTCTCCGCCTCTGTACATTGTCCTGGAAAGTGAAAGTAGAAACACTGTTTTCTATTTGTTTATTTTGGCATACCATATGCCTAATATATCTACTAAGATGCATTGCATATGTGTTGACAATAAAACAAGACATTTTATTTGAATTACAAAAATTATTTAACTGATAGATTACTTTTTTTATCCATGTTTGTGGTTACTGCATTCTTTATATATATATATATATATATATATATATATATATATATATATATATGCATACACGTAAAAATAAGACAGACACATTATTCCATGGTTAAGTGGAAGCATGGCCTATTTCAGGTGAACCATCTTCAGTTTCTGTCTTTATTGTACAGAAGATTTTATACAAATCTGTAAAAGACGTAAGCTGAAGTTGGTTTGCCTGAAACAGGCCATGCTTCCACTTAACCATGGAATAACGTGTCTTATTTTTACATATATTTGCTCTATATGTATTTATATACATATATATTTAGAGCTCTCCTAGTAAGTTATCCAACCACTTTATATACATATATACAGGATACTCCTTTGGATTCTTTTATATCTACACCGCATATATATATAAGATTAAGGAAACTGGTTATAAACAACCAACAATTTGAAATGATTTATTTGAACATTACTTTTGATTGATACTCGTATTTAAGTAGATATTCTCTTTATAATCAAACAGTATTATATATTTATTTCTACCAGCCTGATTTACGATAAATTTTCATTACAAAAATGTGTGTCATTCTGTAGGATTCATGGTCGAGAAGTCCAAGACGCGCCAGATCACTTGGTAGCTTTCCCTATGTGGATAGGAATTGCAGGTTCGAATCCTGCTGAATGACATGCATTTTCATAATAAAAATTTATCGTAAATGATCAGGCCAGTAGAAATAAATATATAAAACTGATTATAAACAGAATATCTACTTAAATATGAGTATTGATCAAAAATAATGTTCACACAAAATATTTCATATATATATATATATATATATATATATATATATATATATATTGTAACAAAGTTGTGGAACTCATAGGTTTTTTTACCTGCTGTTCATGCATTTACTTTTATAAAGAGTGCTTGATATAACTTAGAGCATTATATTGTAATAGTTGTTACAGCTTCAAAACGCAAAAATTTTTATGTAGTGATACTATGAATTTATAAACCATTGTAACAACTATTAGAATATATATATATATATATATATTGAGCTCTCTGGAGAAGAAAATTTTAAAAACAATTTCCACTTCTGCTATATGTATGACTCTTCAGAAATGAATTGAGTTCTCTCGGTGACTGGCGTGTGTATACACTCCTTATATACAACATGTTAAAATTTCCCTTCTCTGATTCCGTGCGTCGATGGCTTAAGGAGTAGCGAATCTGACTGACACCAAATCGGTCGAGTTTCGATCCCGGCCAGAAGCAAGTGGATGCATCTAGCTACACTGATGAGCTGTGATACAGTGAAACAGGTTTGTATGTGGATGACTAATATATATGAAATGATTTGTTTGAACATTATTTTTGTTCGATACTCATATTTAAGTCGATATTCTGTTTATAATAAGTTTTTTTATATTTATTTCTACCGGCCTGATATATATTTACTCTGTAATATTTTATTACATGGAGCTCTCTTCCTGTATCATTTTTTAATATTAAAATAAAATTTTTAATATTAATTAGGATCGGGTTTTTGGAATTTACCTTCCTGCTTTTTTCACTTGGATTAAAGTATCTGAATTAAAATGTATATATATATATATATATATATATATATATAATTATTAGTCATTGCAATATGGCGTTGTTTACATTGTACTTAGTTTTATTGTACATTAAATGCTACATTTGAGAGTAAATCATGTCCACCTTTTTAACTGCCCCTTTCACCGCTTTGCCAAGCAAAGAAAAAATTCTACATCCCCAGATTTTACATGTAAACCTGGTTCCCCAATAGTTTAATGTTTACCCAGATGCCAAATAATATCAGCATAAAATGCCCTCTACCATGGCTAAGCTCATTTCACTGCCTATGTTTTACTACGGTTTTCACAGACATTGTAATATTTTTACAGTAAATAAGTTGTTCTTGTCTAATTTCCTGATTCACTTGTATTTCCATCTCAACTCACAGCTTGTATTTATAATGTGTGTCCTGTAAGATTTAAGCTGATTGCATTTTCTCCTTGTTATTTATAGCAAAATTCATTTTTTCTAAAAATATAAAAGATTTTTTTCTTATGTTTTATCCAAGATGTCTTCTTTATTGTTTTGACGACACTGCAGTTACACATGAAATAATTGTACACGCATATTGTTTATAACTATTTACTGAACCAATATGAAACAGATATATTTACCATATTTGATAAAACCTAAGTAATGTGATGGCGTTTGTCTACTTGCATGTAGATAAAAAGAAAAAAAAGCTAAATATATATATATATATATATATATATATATATATATATATTATAAATTATGTTTTAGAACATTTACATAATTTCTTCTATATATGTTCTCTCCTCTACAATCATATGGCTGTTTCAGTGTTTGGACTCAAACACTTCAGAAATAAAGGTTTGGAATCATTCTCTGTTTATATTTGGTTTGTTGTTGTTGTGGGGGTTATATATATATATATATATATATATATACCCAAATGAATTAGGAACAAAGAAAATATTTGCAACGTTCAAAAACAATAATATATATATAGGAGAGAATGGCAGTCCTGTGATAATCCAAGAAGATAGTTTGAGTTTTGTTTAATGGCATATCAACCTCTGTGGGTTATTTAATGCCAAAAAGGTGGGATTTTAATGTATTATTTTTTAATGTTTGGTTATATTTAAAAAGTTGATTTAGTCAAATTTCAATGAAAAAATTTTTTTATTCTTTGTTATTTTAGAAAACTGAAAACGTCTTCTAATTTTGTATTTAAAAATGTTTTGCTGAGAATATTTTTTTCCTTCAAAAATATGTTATGGTAATAATTTTTTCTTCAAAAATGTATTGTTGGTAATATTTTTCCTTCAAAAATGCATATTTTTCTATAAAAGTGTATTTTTATACTTTCATAGTGTTTTGACCCCAGTTTGGTGGGGGGGGGGTTAACTATTTGCCCATAGCTGGGACCCTAACAGGTGCTACCACTCCGGGTCAGGGTGGACCTGGGAACAACAGCAATTAAGAGGTGGTTCCATGCTCCTCACACCCTCCAAATCAGAGGCCTTGGTACCAGATGCAGTTTATTCTCATACCCATGACCATCTTAAAGGATAATCCGAAAGATTTTATACAATTCATATAAATTATCAATTAGATAGAAATAAAGAAATCAATAGATATTATCCAGAGCATTGTAAAATACCGAGAGGAAATCTCAGCACATATTTATTCAGTTATAAATCAGGATTTATTTCAACAATGTAAATTCACTTACATTGTCTCTTTCAGACCCTTGAAAAAAAAAAAAAAAAAAAAAATCTCTTGTTGCTAATGGATACTGTGTTACCTATTCTTCAATGATATGTTAAGTTTCCCTGTATATATATATATATATATATATATATTATTAAAATACTTTAATCCAAACAGAAAAGTAGGAAGGTAAATCCCAAAAACCTGATCCTAATTAATATTAAAATTTTAATATTAAAAAATGATACAGGAGGAGAGCTCAATGTAATTAAAATTACAGAGCTAATATAAAATATTCAATATTCAAAAATTTTGAATGAACATTTCGACATAAAATCCCTAAGAGATTTTACATCTCCTCAGCAACTGTACATATTTCAAAATGGAAAAAAAAAAAAAAAATTTCTCTTAGGGATTTCATATTGAAATGTTCATTGAACATTTGTGAATATTGAAAATATATATATATATATATGATTTGTTTGAACATTATTTTTTATCAATACTCATATTTAAGTAGATATTCTGTTCATAATCAAACAGTATATATATTTCTACCAGCCTGATTATTTATGATAAATTTTTGTTACGATAGCCACCAATTGATCTGTTTTTGTTTTTTTTAATAATCATATCACCCCAAGCAAGGCGAAAACGCCACTGATGCGCAGAGGGCTACGTAAGGGTAAAAAGAATGGAAAAGAGAAAACTGGAAGCCACATCCTAAACAGGGAACAAGGGATGAGCCTCTTCACCTGTTCAATAGACGTGGGTGGAGTGTGAACCAGGCGATAGTTTATCTACTCCAATTGAAAAAAAAAAAAAGAGAGAAAAGAGTGAAAAGATTGGAAAAGAGAAAACCAGAAACCGCATCCTAAACAGGAAACAAGGGATGAGCCTCTTCACCTGTTCAATAGATGTGGGTGGAGTGTGAACCGGGCGATAGTTTAGTCTATCTACTCCAATACTCCTGTTGATAAGGGGGTTTCAATCTTTTGACAGAGTCTTAAACAATTCATTGTAAAATGATTAACACCATTCCACAGACACATTATGGTATTATGTGGATGCCCAGTAGTAAGATTCTTCACCCTATCTTTTATCGTTTGCATCACCACAACTGCCGGACTATCCTCTATCACTTCGGCCTTCATAACTGCCTGAACTCAAGCCAACAGTTGGTCCATTCAGGTCGAAGTGCAAAGCTGATTCACCAGCTCTGGCAATCCCTTTACAAATGTCCTGGTTTACTCATTTCACTAAATAAGACAAGTTTTCACAACAATCTATACCAAGCATACATCGATCAATTCTCCACAATAAAGCCGTCGTTCAGTAAATTACTCATATGTGAGGTATCCATTTATTGCAAAAGCCATATACAATGCTGACTTCATTTAATTAATATCCACTCCCTCTCCTCTCCTACGAGCTGCTGGTAGACAGCAAACACTCCATCCAGCAGCCGTAAGAGGGTTACACGTTCAAGATGCTTTGTACCATACAACTTGAGTAGTAATTCTGCCTTTTCAACCCATTTGACCACAGATGGTCCAAACACTAAGCCATCAAACTCAGAGATGATGGTTTATATCAAATTTTCCCTTTAGACATTGAACCTGTTTGGAGGCCAAAATACCTTGTAGTTAAAAACAAAAAATTACTGCTGTTTGGTGTACTGGTTGTACTTTTTGATCAAAATTGATGAAACTACTGCGAAACTTCACACACGACTGCTCGACTTATCGGCAACTGCAGCCCTTTTGATGTTGACTTGCCCATGCTTATTTTATTGAGTGTCTGAGGCTCGGAAATTTGCATAAGCCACAAATTCTTTTTGCAATATCCCTGAGCTCTCAGATCAAATTGTTCTCAAATGGCAGCTTTTGAATCAGCCATATTTTCTTCTACAAATTCTGCACCATAGACACAAATAATCATGTTTGGTTCCAGGAATTAAGCCATTTTACCTTGTTCAGTTTCTTTGTCTAAAATTATTTACATTGTTATTTTCTAAGACCTTAAACATTTTCTGCAAATAGTGCAGTGTAAATGAACCTCTGAAATCTTGTTTCACAGCTTCTGCTCCGATGAACTTAGCTCTCTGGTGTCACCTATGTATGAATTTGCTTGAACTCCAAGATTAGCAACTAGGTCCACCCTTTTACTGTGAAACCAATAAAATGTAAATGCAAAATTCTACTCCATCAGCTTCTTTTCTCACACTTTCCGCCTGTGGAATTCCCTTCCGTTTACTTGCTTCTGACAGCGACAATCTCCAAGAATTCAAATGTAAAGTCAATAGTCATCTCCTATCTCACTAACCTGCATCCTCTCTCTCATGCTCCTTTCTCCATCCACTCCACTCTCATCAGGATTCTCATCCTTCTCTTACCCTCTTCCTGACACCCCCATAACCTGTCAGTTTTTCTCATAACTTTCCTCCTATGTAACCCCCTGCAAAACAGTGGCAGTAAAATGCTTTGCTTATCTGATGATCGATTTGGCCTATTACAACTTCTTCCTTTCCTACTGATGTAGCTGGATTTTATATTTTCAGCATATACTACAATCTCATCTAAATTTTCTTCTTGTTAATTTAACGAATAAAACACATACTCTTATGATTTTTATCCGGAGTTGCTACAACTGACTTGGTTGAATTACATCATTATAAAAATGAGCCTCCTTGTTTGTTAGGCTGTCTGAACTTCAGCGTTGAACTATTGTGATCCGATCAGTCGAAATTTAGCCCACAACAAACTGGACTTTCTGATTACCTCCTGATTCACATTTTAGGTGTGAATCTTGGCTACTGCTGATTTATGTACCTTTCATGTGTGGCTTTTGTCTCGACAGTTGTTGCTAGGTGGATATTTGGATCAGTTTAACCTTTGCCCTCATACTCACAAACTGATTATATGTTCACACGTGACCACCCTGTGTTGCCTAGCGGGGTCTATGCTTAGTGTGTGTGTGTGTGTGTGTGTTCTGCATTCATAACAATATATTCTTTTTCTTATGAATATAAGAAACTAGGACACATAGTCATCCATAAGTGTGGAACAATGATGCAAATAGGTAAATGATATATATATTTACTAGCGTTGCTCAGGTGTAATGAAAGCTTAATGGCACAAAAGACTAAAAAGCAATAGTTGTTTCCAGTTAAAGCGAAACCATAGACTGAAAGAAAAATGAATGGATGTAAGTCAAATCTTGATTTCCTGGTATTGATATCAATTAAGTTTTTTTTGTCGTAAACTGAATTTTGAAGGCTAAATAAGTCCTCTGAGTAAATGGTATCATGGCTGAGACTAAGAACTACAATTATACCTACTTAGAGCCAAACCTGAAGGAAAAACTAAAATAAAAGGGCTGAAAAACTGATTTTGATCAGACCCGGTATCTTGCCTTATATATATATATATATATATATATATATATAGATTTTCTGCACTATTGTAAGAACTGCAACCTTGAAACTTCTGAATATCGTTTCTTATGTCTTTGTCTATGAGCATATCAAATTTGATTAAAATTGGACCACTCCTTCTATAACCCGATTTTTTCGATTATCGATATTTATCGGGTGTACCTCGACACAAAACCTAGCTAAGAACACTCGCAAACACTTATAGTACAACTGTGTAAATTTTCAAGGAAATTGGTTCAGCCATTTCGAAGTCTATAGGTAACGGACACACACAGACACAGAGAGAGAGAAAGTTCCATTTATAAATAGGTTTAGATTAGATTTTCGCAACCCACATTTCAACATTTTGGTATTTTCAGGTGATTTATGATAACTGATTTTCCAGTGTTTCTCAAAGGTGCAACTGGGATTTTTAAGCAACCGGAAACTTTAAAAATTAATGAGGAGTTACATAAGGATCTTAAAACCCTTTCACTCGGGTTTGTATGATCCTAATATGCATCTATAGGTGTGATTATATATCTAGACGGGACTTCTGATCTTTTGTTTAGTAATATTTTTTTTGTTCTGGAGACAAAATAATGGCTAACATTTTGTTCTGGAAAAAAATATAAAGTTTAATTTTTTTAAGTTAGCCATTAAAAAATCCCTGTTGTACATTTCAAAAACACTGGAAAATCAGTTGTTATAAATCACCTGAGAAATACCAAAAGGCTGAAACATGGGTTACGGAAATAACTCACTTCCAAATTAAAAATATTTAAAAGCTCTACAATGTAAATGTCTTGAGCAGTTTTTTCATACAAATGGGTAATGATTTAATCCAATTATGACTAAATACTAATCTCCCCCTTTGACATATATAAATCATAAAAAATACTAGCATAATCTTTTTTCTTAGATCAAACACAGTAGATGTATTTCAGGTGATTTTTGAGTCTAGGACAATATGTCACTTTTCAGGTGACAAAGAGTGTCACATAATGGAAAGTGCAATCATAAAGGAAAAGAAGGGAACAAATGTTTGGAAGCAAGAGCAGATCTTTTATCTTTACAAATAAACATAATTTATCAAAAGCAAACAAGATGGTTTTTTTTATGTTATTTTATTTAAGGCAGATTGTCACCTATAATGCTTGTGTCATGTAATTTGCTTTTTGAAGGAAGAGCAATTTTCTTATACATGCTGACAGAATTACTCAAAAGAGCTTTCAAATGTTGAACATCCTTATCTTTATTGCTTACATAAACACATTATCATCATTATTTTTACACATTTCCATGACAAACTAATTTACTCAGAAATATCCTACAGCCCTCAGCAGTGATTCTTACCTAACCATAAAATCAAAATTTAATACTTTGCAGTGCAGTCAGGAAAAGACTGCTGAAGTTCCTGGAACGTAATGAGGAAGAAGTGCTTGGAGAATCTGATACTCATAGGTCAGATAGAGAGAAAGAGAGACAGGGGAAATCAACACGTAACATACTTGATGGGCTTAAGCAAGTGTATAGAATGGCAGGTTTTGAGTGGAATAACAGGAGAAGGTGTGTTAAGAGCCATTAAGAATAGGGAGATGTGGAGGGCCATGATCACCTATGTCCTGAAAGAATGCATGCAGTACATAGAAGTGCAATGATTTTCAACAACTGTATGCCATACGATCCTCTTCAACGAGCCACAAAATATTCTTACAGCATATACAAGATGTTGCCAGATCAAATGGTAGCTTCCCCTATTTAGATAAGGGTCGCAGGTTCGAATCCTGCCGAATGACACACATTTTATAATAAATTTTATCGTAAATAATCAGGCCAGCAGATAGAAATATATAATACTATTTAATTAAAAACAGAATATCTACTTAAATACGAGTCTCGATAAAAAATAATGTTCAAACAATATATATATATATATATATATATATATATATATATATGTATATATTTTAATTCAGATACTTCAATCCAAGGGAAAAAACAGGAAGGTAAATTCCAAAAAAACGATCCTAATTAATATTAAAAATTTATTTTAATATTAAAAAATGATACAGGAAGAGAGCTCCATGTAATAAAATATTACAGAGCAAATATATATTAAATATATATTAAATATATATTTCAGTTTCTGAAAGGTTTTTTCTGTTGCTGAGGTGATGTGTCGTCCCCCGTGGGGATGTTCATATCGAAATGGCCATTCAACATCTTTGAATTAATCCTTTTTTAATATATATATATATATATATATATATATATGGTAATATTTTTATTATAAATTTATAATAAAAACAGTTTACTGCAACACAAGAGCTCTTGTGTTTCGGTACTATCTTATTAGCACTTCATCAGGCAGTGAAATAGTTTTGTTCTATTAGGAATCATGATATATAAAACCCTAAAAACAACACAATTTTTACCAAATCCAGACAATTAAGGTGGGGCAATTTTCAAAGGATTTGTTTCAGTGAACCAATAGAAAATCAGGTCAAGATGGATAGAAGATTTGGATATAAAGGAAAAGTGAGGTAGAGACTTGAAATGACTTGAGACCCAGACGTTTTCTATGCCAGTGATGAAATAAATTGAATGATGCATAGATGTCTGAAAAGTTATTATGTGTCATTGTGAAATGGACAGGATTTTCTTTAAGTCATTTTTCAACTTTTTTTTTTTTAAATACACTGCACGTCAAACATGTAATTTACTTAGTGGGTGATCTATCCATTAAGCTGTAACAAATTAATTATCAGAAGGTGGGAGAATCAATATATGCTAGGGAAGAGAATATAGATGACTAGTTACATTATATTAGAAAAAATTAACTATACTTTAAGGTATATTTTAGACGATGAGGACAAATGAAAGTTACTTTGTTACGTTTATTGAGAAAGTTTAAAACACGGCTCATGTAAAGATTTACAATTTCTTCTAATAAAGTTAGTTTTTATAAACACAGCAAATTCTTTGACACTGCCCTTAAAAACAGCAGCTGCAAATGCCCTTGAAATATAGCAAACATAACAAGTTTCAAGGTTGCAGTTCTTACAATAGTGCAGAAAATCGATTTTATATATATATATATATATATATATATATAAAGCAAGATGTTTGTGTGTGTGTTTGTTTATCTGCCTGTATGTATTTTTTTCAGCCCTTTTATTTTGGTTTTTGCTTCAGGTTTGGCTCAGTAAGTATAATTGTTATTCTTAGTCTCAGCTATGATACCATTTACTCAGAGGACTTATTTAGCCTTCAAAATTCAGTTTACAAGGAAAAATCTTATTTGATATCAATACCAGGAAATCAAAATTTGACTTACATCCATTCATTTTTCTTTCAGGCTATGGTTTCACTTTAACTGGAAACAACTATTGCTTTTTTTGTCTTTCATGTCGACGTCCAAGGAGTCTGAGCTCCAGGACCATGGAATAGTTTTAAAGCTTTCATTATACTCGAGCAACACCGGGCTATACTGCTAGTATCAATATATATATATATATATATATAATAAAAGTAATCAAAAATAAAATAAATAACAAATCCAAATAAATAAATTAATCATCGAAAATAATTTTTTTTCAAATAATACTTTCACATGATGTTCCTTCTAATACTGGATATCAGTGATACGAAGAAGAAGGATTAGCCGCCATTTCTAGGGATCAGGCAGTTAATTGCCTATGTGATACACACTTGAACGATCATGCTTCAAAAGAGGCATGAGTGACTAGGCAGATTTTCTTACAGTAGGTTGTCATTACTTTTGGAAGTAGACTGGCTACCAACCAAGGATATAGAATCCAATCTGTCCTGCTGGAGGGAGAAGAGATGGATTAATACCTTTCCCAAGGGTATTTGTGTGTAAGTGAATGCAACAAATTCAACTGGAATTTGAACTCGGCTCTCTGATTTCTCATTTGGAACTGATATTCACTACATCACGGCATGCATATCAGTCATTTATATGCCATACGTCATACACGCTTAGGCAATCATGTCTCGAAAGAGACACGACTGACTGACTGGGCAGAAGATTATCCCGCAGTAGGTTGCCATTGCTTTCTGCGGTAGACTGGTTGCCGACCAAGGCTATAGAACCCACTCTGTCCTGCTATGTAACCCATAACTGGAAGGAAGAGACGGATTAATACCTTTCCCAAGGGTATTTGTGCGAAAGTGAATACAGTGGATTTAACTGGAATTCAAACTCGGCTCCCCGGTTTCTCATTCCGAGCCGATATCCACTGTACCACAACAGGTTGCCATGACTTTCTGCAATAGACTGGTTGCCAGCCAAGGCTATAGAACCCAGTCTGTCCTATTATTTAACCCATAACTGGAGGGAAAAGACAGATTAATACCTTTCACAAGGGTATTTGCATGTAAGTGTATGCAAGGAATTCAACTGGAATTCGAACTCGGCTCCCCAATTTGTCGTTCTGAGTCGATATTCACTGCACCACATGCGTATATAGAGAGCTCAAAATAAAACATTCAATGTTACCTATTGATACATTTTGGTTTTTAATACAAAAAAAAAAAAAAAAAATATTCCAGATTAGATAAAATGACAGCTTTAATGCAATTTTCTACTTCTTGCTTATATAAATTAGGATTCTTAATGCTAAATACAACCTAAAATAAGAAGCGGGAAAGAGTAGAGGCTTAATCGAAGACGGAATTTGATGAAACATTTATGAAATTATGAAAAAACACGAGGCACGTGCTGCTCAAATAGTTGAATAGAAACATTGAAATAAGCTAAGTTCACATTTGGATGCATTTATTTTTTTTAATGGATTTATTTCATAACAATTAAACGTACACTCTTTAAAAATTTTGGTAAGTGTGCTGTGATAGTTTCATTTATTAATAGGTGTGCTATTGCTTAAAAAGGTTGAGAAACGCTGTCGTCGTGAACCTTGATAAAGCATATAAAGAATTAAAATAAGGCATTTGTGTTTTTCTTTAAAACACGTTCTTTCTCTCTCTAAACTTCTGTCAACTATTAAGAAAGTAACCCTCAAATAAAAAGAGAAAGAAGAAAAAACCGAGTCTGGCCGAAAAACACCATGAGTTTACAGAAACAGGGCCTGCTAATTTATGAATGAAAACTAATAAAAATTAGAGAGCTCTATGCATAACTTCAGTTAAAAAAATAAATAAATAAAAGTAATATGAAAACGAATATAAAATAACTTTGACAAATTAAAACATTAACTTTGGTGTTAAGCCAAATCCGACCTTACCACCAAAATAGTGGTCAAAGGAGAGGAGAAAAGAACAGGTGCTACTACTAAAGAAACCAGTTATGCCTGAAGTTGTGAAGAGTTCATCTGTTAATGATATTTCTGCCCTGCTTAGGGCCAAGAAAAACACAGACTGACACTGACTTATTTCTTATATTACTCTATCATGGTTTGACTTCAAAACTACAACTCCCAAACCAAAACAGACATTTCTCCAGATTGCTACTAATATCCGCCTTATGAATGAAGATTTTGATACACCAAATATCAAAGGACTCACTCTAGAGTAAATAAATAAATATACGTATTTATTTCATACTCTTGAGATAGTTTGTTTTATTCCAAAGTTTCCAGTAAAGAAAATCTTACCAGCTATTAGGTTGTAGCAGATATTCATTGGCCAACTTTTTAAAACTATCCAGAAATCGAGAGATCAAGTCTGACTTTAAATGAAACCAATCTCAGAATTTGACCTATTAATAAATGAACCAAAAAAAGTCAAAAGTTGAGCTCCAGTAATTTACTTTATTTTCCGTCATAATATAAGCAGAACACAGGAATTTAAATTCTTTTATATTCTGTATATTCAGGCGATCATGGCTTTC
This sequence comes from Ascarosepion bandense, assembly GCA_037127315.1. Classification (NCBI taxonomy): domain Eukaryota; kingdom Metazoa; phylum Mollusca; class Cephalopoda; order Sepiida; family Sepiidae; genus Ascarosepion; species Ascarosepion bandense. The sequence continues at coordinate 1,199,237 of JBBBDQ010001528.1, read as the reverse complement.
CATGTCTCCCTATCCCTGGTGGCTCTTAGTATGCCTTCTCCTGTTACACCACCCAAGCCCCGCTCTGCCATCCACTAGCTCAAGCACATAAATCTAGAATATAAATGTATAGAAACTAGCATGGCCACAAAATGAGGGGTCAGTTTATATATTGATTATAATATAGAATTGATCCCCCATTTTATATCCATATTATAATTTCTTATAAACAGTTGGCATATATATTCTTCTTCTATATACCCTGTCCTTTCAGGATGTAGGCGATCATGGTTCTCCTCGTCTCCCTATCCTTGGTGGCTCTTAGCATGCCTTCTCCTGTTACACCATGCAACCCTCGTTCAATCATCCACCTGATTAGGTCCTTCAAATATGTTATCCACTGCCTTCCTCTGTCTCTTTTCCCCTCTATCTGGCCTGTTAGCATCAGGTTCTCCAAGCCCTTCTTCCTCATTGCATGTCCTAGGAACTTTAGCTGTTTCTTCCTGATGCTCAGTATTAATTTCCTTTTTGTTTCCATCCTTTCTAAAACCTTATCATTGTTCACATGCTCAGTCCATGATATCCTCAGCATCCTTCTGTAGAACCACATTTCATCTGTGGTTCTATCAAAACTTAAAAGATTATATCTCAATGTCAGAAAATTGAAACCACATTTTTGCAGGCCCATGATAGAAAATTTGTTAAGCCAAATAAAGAGACCTAAATCTGAAGTCTTCCGACATGATTTGGGGATTTAGGGACACATCACCCTGAAATACTGGTTCCTGTACAATCAATTACTGAAGTTGGTGTCATGCCTGGTTAGTAATCTAGACGAGTGACTACTTGAAAATACCAGGTGCAGGTGGTGTAATGAATAATGGCTATAAATTGTAAAAAGGAGAGCCAAGTTCTAATTCTGATTGGGTTTGTTATATTTCCTTATGCCCAAATACCCCTGGGAAACATATGAACCTACATCTTCTCTCCCAGCTCTAGGTTAAATAGTAAGATTTTTTTAATCTCAAAAGAAAATAAAATAAAAAATAATGCATCCAAAATATTTTTGATTTTCGTATTAACTAACCCATTAGAGTCATCTCCATGGATCTGACCATCACCGACACAATTTTTTTCAAATTTGATACACTTATAAAGCTTTATGAAATTAAATAGTATCTATTTTACATCTCTAGGTGGTCCTGGGCATGATGGTAAACTGCATCTGGCAGCAAGGCTTTTTATTGGGAGGTAGTGAGTAGCATGGAACCACCTCTTAATTGCTGTTGTTCCCAGGTCCACCCTGACCCGGAGTAGTAGCACCTGTTAAGGTCCCAGCTATGGGCAAATAGTTAACCCCTAAACTGGGGTCAAAACATTATGAACATATAAAATACACTTTTACAGAAATATATACATAAAAATAGACTTTTATAGAAAAATATACACTTTTGAAAAAAAAAAATCATTACCATAACACATTTTTGAAATAAAAAAATTATTCTCAGAAAAACATTTTCAGTTTCCTAAAAAAAAAAAAGAATAAAAATGAAACATTTTCATTAAAATCTGACTAAATCAACCTTCTCACTATAACAGAACATAAAAAAAATACCTGAAAACCCCACCTTTTTGGCATTAAATAACTCACAGAGGTTAGTATGCCATTAAACAAAACTCAAACCTTACACCTCTAGGCCAAAGGGGTTCTAAGATATGACCCTTTCATCCTTGCCAAAAGAGTGAATTTTTTGGAAAATAATCAAAGTTTAAATATCAATATTTCAGTTTTCATTTACAAAGCTAAATTATATACCATTTTAAAGTACTTGGATAGATTTAAAAGGTGATCTATTTACTTTTTTGTTTCAAGGTCAAATAAGGTAATCTGATCATGAATTCAACCTTTGACCTTTAATTTCTCAAAAAGTGTACCTTTAATTTTTTTTAAATTTCACAAATTTGTCTGGCAAGGTATGTACAAAATTTTGTGATAGGCTGTGGCCCAAGTTATAAGCATTTTATGGAGTTATGTTAAATTCAAAATGGCGGATTTTGTTATTTGCCACAATAGGCTAACATTTTCATACCTCCCAATATAGACAAGTTGTATATCTTTAGAAAGCATTTTGAATGCTGATTAACATTCACATGAGAACAATGATCCTAAAAACAACAGTGTTTGTGTTATTTGTGGTTAAATGCTGACCAATTCGGTGGAAAATGAATAGTTGATTGAATATGAGACGTTCCCTCCACCCCAACACTACAGACATATACTAGCTTGAGGAATACATGGAAACACAGTTTAGGAGGAAAAAAGAATAAACCTGACAGACACACCGTAATTGTTTGATCATCAGGCAGAAAGATGGGAGTGATGTTATCATCACATATCCATTCCTTTCACAGGTTAATTCTCTGTACCCAGTTGCTGCGTCAGCAGTAGCTGGGTAATATTTCAATTCTGAACTGAGCGTCCGCACTCCTGTTCCCCACTTTAAAAATTGACCTTGTGTCACAACGCACTCTTGTGGGTAAACATTCCTTTAACAGGTTAAGCTTATACTTCATAACTCATTAATGCAGATTTGCACTCATTTAAACTGAGTAATGATCAACATTGTGTTCACTTACGTGCAAATACCCTTGGGAAAGGTATTAATCTGTCTATTCCTTCCAGTTATGGATTAAATAACAGATCAAATTGGATTCTATAGCCTTGGTTGGCAACTAGTGTACTGCAGAAAGCAATGACAACCAACTGCGGGATAATCTTCTGCCCAGTCAGTCATGTCTCTTTCGAGACATGATCGCACAAAGCGTATATCACGTATGGCACTTAACTGACTGACTGAATATAATAGTTGAAAACATGATCAAGGCTTCTACTGGGCATAAAGTGGGGGATCAATTTTATATTGTTAAGAAGTACTAAACTGATCCCCCACTAATTACTACTTAACAATATAATACATCTCTTCCCCCTCTAGCTAGGAGTCAAATAAGACAAATTGGGTTCTATAGCCTTGGTTGGCAACCAATCTACCGGAGAAAGCAATGGCAACCTACTGCAGGATAATCTTCCGCCCAGTCAGTCATGTCCCTTTCGAGACATGATTGCCCAAGCGTGTATCACATATGGAACTTAACTGACTGAATGATCAACAGGATATTTATAGTTCTATTGGAGATCAGTAGAGTTACTTGGCAGTTGATGTAAGTCGGCAGTTAGCCGAACACTAAGGAGTCAGCTTACAGTGGAAGATTACCAAGTTCCTAACATTTTTGGTGCATTAAGTTGATTAGCAAACAACATAGCACAATTATAACTTTCAGGGCAAAAACTACTCCACAACAAAAAATGAAAATAAAAATGAAAAAAAAAAAAAAAATGATTATACATTGGTTTTGTCCAGACCAATTTGCTCATCTTGGTTACCACCTGCCAGTTCTGAAGTATCCGTCACGATCAGTAAGCAGGGAATATCTCATCAAATACTTTCTTCAGTCAATAAAGATCTATTTATTCAGCTATTCATACAAAAGAACGCAACTCATGTCAGTTAATTCTATCCAATTCTGTTTTCCTTGGAATATTATTTATCTTTTCTACTGAACCAGAGGAGATGACTTGATGAAACCAGGAAGACATGACCAAGTAAATTATCTGGTGAAGAAATTCAAGTTATCTGACAATTAACAGTTAAAACCTTGGTGTTCTTTAGTAAAGAATATCATGACCTTGGGTCAGGTAGCGCCAAAGAGATACTTGAAATTTATATAAACATGTTATTTTTGGCACTTGCTCAATTCTACCTGCAATTTTCTAAAGACTGTTACCCTATCTTAATAAAAGTTTACATATTTATAAATTTAAATGTCAGTGTGAGTCTGAATACATAGGTCGAACGAGTCTTAGGTTAGAGTCTAGAATAAGCCAGCATGTTCCTACGTATATTAGATCAAATTTATGTGACCAAACTCTTGTGTTTCGATCAACACACAAGTCTTGGACAATACCTGTGAGATAATGAGTCATGCTTGTCTTACTTTTCGACTGACTCATTTTCCATACAGACAGATCAAAACACCATTTATCAATGTTAAAAGCTTTATGCTTAAAGTTATTTCAGCCTGTACTGTGCAAGCAGAAGAAGAATTTCATAAGATTTTTACATTTATTTGAAGACTAGCAGTATAGCCCGGAGTTGCTCAGGTGTAATGAAAGCTTTAAAACTAATCCATAATCCTGGAGCTCAGACTCTTTGGACGTTGACACGAAAGACTAAAAAGCAATAGTTGTTTCCAGTTAAAGCGAAACCGTAGACTGAAAGAATAGAAGACAAATTTTGATTTCCTGGTATCGATATCAAATAAGTCTTTTTTCGTCATAAACTGAATTTTGAAGGCTAAATAAGTCCTCTGAGTAAATGGCATCATGGCTGAGACTACGAACTACAATTATATCTACTTAGAGTCAAACACGAGGCAAACACTAAAATAAAAGGGCTGAAAAAAATACAGATATATAGGCAGATAACTTCTGAATATTGTTTCTTATGTCTTTGTCTATGAGTGTATCAAATTTGATTAAAATTGGACCATTCCTTCTATAACCTGATTTTTTTGATTATCGATATTGGGGATACCTCAACACAAAACCTAGCTAAGAACACTCGCAGATGCTTATAGTACAACTGTGTAAATTATCAAGAAACTTGGTTCAGCCGTTTTGGAGTCTATAGTTAATGGACACACACACACACAGAAAGTTCCATTTATAAATAAGTTTAGATTAGATTTAAATTTGATATGTAAGCATTATTTTTTTCCTTTTGATCATTTTTTTTTTACTTACGTATTTTAATCATAAATTTTTCTTTTTTTTTTTAATTTTACGTATTTACAATATTTGTAATTTTAAGCATGTCCCAGTACTGTCTCCATCCATATTTATTTATTTATTTCCTCATCAATTTGTTATAATCAAAGTTGCCAACAACTGGTCCCTGGCGAAGTGTTAGCAGAAAGGCAGCCTAGGCTCAGATTTAAAAAAAAAACAAACATGAGGAAATTATATTTGTTTAAATCTGTATTTCCTTTTCTGTAGTGTCAGGTCATTATTTCAAAATTTATATATTTTGGATCTCTTTGACATGTTTCTAAATTTGTAATTTAGTTCAATATTTATTTTCTCTTGTAAAATCTTCCCGACTTTCAGGTTATTTGAAAAATATGTTTCAATTAATAGAATTCTTATGTACAAATCAAATAATTCCAGTTTATGTAAATTCAACTTTGTTTTTTTTAATTATTTCTGTTATATCCTGTAAAGAAATCACAAAAAGACAAGGTGGTACTCGAGTGGAAGAATAGCAATATGTGTATAGATGAAAGAAGAGTGGTTAATTGCAAAGAGAATATACGAGGGCAGGACAGGGAATTGGGTGGCAGGTCAGTAATTGTTGAAGCAAGTCACAGGTATCCCCTGTGCTACCTATATATGACTACTAATATAGTCAGTCCACGTAGGTGATAGGGAGTGTGGGATATTCCATTGCAACAGTTTCACTCCAAGAAAGGCAAGAACGCAACTAGAACATAAGGGAGTAAAAGTGAAAGTTCAGAATGGAGAGGATTGAAAGGACAAGAAACAGGATTCAAGAAGAGAAAACCATGACTGATGACGCATTTAAAATTTTGGAGATCAAGGTTGACTGGGAAGTAAGAAACTGGAAGAGAGTTCTACAAGAAGTACGATAGAAAAAAACTATTAGGAAAGATCTTATAGTTACATCCGGCTATTTCAACAGTGGCCTCATGCTCTCAGTGGACCTCAAGTGGAAAGACTATATCGAATCCATTGCTAAATCCACTGCTATGAAAGTCGGTACTCTGTGCAGGGTCCGAAAGTTTTTCTCGTCTGAATCTATCCTGCACATATATAAATCTACCATCCACCCGTGTATTAAATACTGCTGCCACATCTAGTCGGGTGCACCTGCTATTCTCCTTGGGGTTCTTGACAAAATACAACAGAGAATCCGTAATGTGATCGATACCGACTTGGCAGACTGTCTGCAGTCACTCTCTCACCATCATGACATGGCTTCCCTGTTCCTCTTCTATAAATACTTTAACGGCTTCTGCTTTGATGAACTTAGATCACTGGTGCCCCTAGATACGAATTTGCACGAGATACTAGATTAGCAACTAGGTCCCACCCTTTTACAGTGAAACCGATAAAATGTAACCCCAATTTCTACTCCAACAGCTTCTTTTCTCGCACTTCCTGCCTGTGGAATTCCCTTCCACATAATTGCTTCCCCGACAGCTACACTCTCCAAGAGTTTAAATGTAAGGCCAATAGATACCTAACACACTAACTCACATCCATTCTCTCAAACACTCTTCCCATCTACATCCTTACCTGTCTATCACCCTCCTTCTGACATTTCCTATATCTAACCACTCTTTCTCACAACCTTCCCCGATGTAACTCCCTGCGCAATACTGGCAGTGGAATGCCTTGCTTGGGGTAAAATGATTTAAAAAAAAAAAAAAGAAAAAAAGGTGACTGTACCACCAAACTAGTTAGTTAAGTGCCATATGCAACACACACACATGAATGGTCATGTCTCAATTCATGTCTGACTTGGTAGAAGATTTCTCTGCAGTTGGTTGCTGTTTCTTTTCTTAAAGTCTAGGTACCACAGAGAACAGCTGATCAGAGTTATCCCCATGCAAGTGTTCATAGAAAAGATACCTGGAAAGTGAAAAAGAAGATCGAGAATGAAGAGGATAGAGGAACGAACAAAAAGGAACAGAATCCTAGAAGAAAGAAGATGTCAACTGACATTGCATTTAAATTTTTAAATATTGTAGTTATCAGGAAAACAATGAATCAGAACGGAGTGCCACAGGCAGGAAGAGCAAAAAAAGGAAACTATTAGAGCAAAAGTGGCAGTTGCATGTAGCTATTCAAACAGTAAAACAGTGAGACCTAACTGCCAATCTAGGAGCATGCATAAATTCACGTAGAGAGGGCACCAGGAAAGACACTTGCTGAAGCAGTTACCATGAAAGTATTTGTAGAAAAAAACAAAAGGAAGGCATATCTCTTCTGTGAAAATCTGTGGGTTATTTAATGCCAGAAAGGTGGGGCTTTAAGGTATTTTTTTTTAAATGTTCAGTTGTAGTGAGAAAGTTAGTTTAGTGAGATTTTGATTAAAAAGTTGCTTCCATTTTTTTTTATTTTCTTGGAAAACTGAGGAAGTCTTCTACTTTTGTATTCAAAAATGTATAGGTAGATATAATTTTTTTTTCTTAAAAAAATGTATTGTTGGTAATATTTTTCCTTCAATAACATATTTCTATAAAAGTCTATTTTTATACTTTCATAGTGTTTTGACCCCAGTTTGAGGGGATAAACTATTTGCCCATAGTTGGGACTGTAACTCTGGGTCAGTGGTTCTATGCTCCTCACAACCTCCCAATCCTGCTGGATACAGCTTACCCTTATACCCAGGATGTTGTGTCTGGGAGAAAGTGACTGAAGTTAAAATGCCAGATCAGGATTGATCACATTAAAATCTCTACCTTGAATTTTCTCAAAAATCTAGAACTGTAGGAATACCTGACCAGATATGGTAACAGTATTCAATGGACAGACGAATGATAGATTTATAAATGTGCAAGATGGATTCTGATGAGGAAACCTTTCTGGCACAATACAGTGAACCAACTTCCCTAATAGAAGATGTAGCAATTTTACATAGTCACTTCATTTAGAAAGACTTACGGCCATATCACGTTGAATACACCAGTTCTCCCTCAATCACCAAAGTTAAGCAACGTTGAGCCTGGTCAGTACCTAGATGGGTGACCGCTTGGGTATACCAAGTGCTGTAAGCGTTTAGTGACGGATGTGCGTTTGTGGTGCAGTGGATGTCGGCTCTGAAAAGGAAATCGGTGAGCTGAAGTCGAATTCCAGTTGAATACTCTGCATTCATTTAAGCACTGGTACCCTTATGAAAGGTATTAATCCGTCCCTTTCCTCCAGTTATGGGTTAAATAACAGGGTAGGACTTGGGGACCCTGCCCTTAAAAACAAATCCCAATGAATCTTGATACTCGAAAAGAAAAAAGTATTACTAGACACAAAGCTTATATAAAAACAACAATTAATTGTTGAAAAGAAAAAGGTATTACCAGCAATGAATAAATAAACTTTAGTTGGCAATAAATGACCCGCTGAGGTTGATTTGCCAACAAAACAACCAATCAACAACATCATTTATAAAACATGTTAATGGAAAAACGAGAAGCCAAGAAAGTATAGAATGTAGCTGTCTTGGAGTTTAGTATCAGCCATGCTGAGGGCAGGCAGAAAAGTTTCTCTAAGGTGAATCTTAACAGATGGTCATTGGAGATTCAAACTCTGAGACAGCACCTCCCCATTGCACTAAAGGAAGGACCATCTTGGTGCCTTACTAAAACAGGCTTCATAGACTGGGAAAATTTTGCCTCTATCTACACACAAATTTGTGAGGAGGGCCATATATCACTGATCTCAGAATAGAGAAGCAAATAGTGTATAGGGTAGAGGGATTTACAGGTGTAGTAACAAATATGTATGTGCATACATGAAAATCTATTTTATAAGGGTCATTCAATAAATAAGGTGAATTTTTCGATATAAGGAATTCTACGAGTGTCATTCAATAAATAAGGTGAATTTTTCGGTATAAGGAATTCTACGAGTGTCATTCAATAAATAAGGTGAATTTTTCGGTATAAGGAATTCTACGAGGGTCGTTCAATAAATAAGGTGAATTTTTCGGTATAAGGACTTCTAATACAGATAGAAGTTTACTTTTTTAATTTTTTCCTTTACTTCTTTCACAAAGGGATTTAATTTTTTTTGCAGATTAACAAAATCTTAGAGTTTTAGAGATTAACAAAGATGGTCGACCAACAAGCATGCTCCAGGAATGAACAGAGGTCAGTTATCAAGTTTTTGGTTGCTGAAGGGTGCAAACCATTTGAAATTCATAGAAGAATGTCAACTGTGTATAGTGCCACGTTTCAGTCAAACCAATGTCTACAAGTGGGCTAAATTGTTTAAAGAAGGGCGGAGCAGTGTTGAGGATAAAGACAGGCCTGGGAGACCTACAGAAGTAAGGTCTCCTGAGGTGATCGAATCAGTCAATGACCTCATTCAATCTGACAGGAAAGTGATAGTGGATGACATTGCAAGGACTTTGAGCCTATCTGTTGGGACACCACACAAAATTGTCCATGATGACCTTGCCTACTCAAAGGCCTCACACAGCAGCCCATACGGTGCAGACCATCAACGAGCTGGGCTGTAATCTGCTCCCTCATCCCCCTTACAGCCCAGACCTTGTCCCTTCAGACTTTCACCTGTTTGGTCCCTTGAAAGCGTTCCTGAGAGGCACAAAGTTTGAAAGTGATGATGAAGTCAAAAGTGCTGTGAGCGATTGGCTGAGACAATATGGAAGCTTGTGCACAGATGAGTAAAGTATGTGACTGCTGGGAGACTGCATTGAAAAATTTTTAAAAAAATGTAAGCTTCTATCTGTATAAGAAGGCCTTATGCCAAAAAATTCACCTTATTTATTGAATGACCCTCGTATTTTGGATTGTTTTAAAGTTGGCTAAGCAATATTGAATTAAAAGGTGAAAGGTTTGTTTGTTGACACTAATCTCCATTTATAGAGTCAACTCAGTAATTTTTTGTCATATTCAACTCCAACAGCTTTTTTCCAAAATTTGCTAGTTTGTAGAACAGACATCTATGTGGATGTTTCCCTAAGACTATAATTGTAACTTCTTCAAGTCACGGGTCAATCGTTTTCTATCTTTCTCATCCTCATAATCAACACTTTCTACTATCTCCTATTTTATTCATAATATCCACCTCATTTAGTCATCCCCTACCTCGAGTGGCACTTGAGCCTTGTATTGGATGAACTTCATTAAAAAATAAAAATAAAAATAAAATAAAATAAACTATTATTCAAGGTGATTTTTCTTTTTTAAAACTGATTAAATACAAGATGCCACACAACAATTTCCTTGTCTTTCAGCAATTTTTAATCTCTTATTCATGCAAGAAAGGAAGCTGGACTCGTATATAACAACCAATCCACAATTATTGCTTGCAGGTGGCTGACTCTTCTCTTCAGAATGTTTAATGTAGTGTTGCTGAGAAGCCTACAATGACTGGCTGTTATTCAAGATGAAAGCATTTTCTTTGCAACAAATCATTTTAAAATGCTCAACATGCTGATAATTCTGTCTAATTCTTAGAGTTTGAGTTTTGTTTCACGGCACACGCAATAAGAATAGTAACTGAAGTAGTCAGTTAGTCAAGTGCCATACATGATACACGCTTGGGCAATCATGTATCAAAAGAGACATGACTGACTGTGCAGAAGATTATCCCGCAGTAGGTTGCCATTGTTTTCTGCGGTAGACTGGTTGCCAGCCAAGGCTATAGAACCCACTCAGTCCTATTATTTGACCCATAACTGGATGGAAGAAATGGATTAATACCTTTCCCCAGGTTATTTGTGCACGAGTGCATGCGAGGAGTTCAACTGGAATTCGAACTTGGCTTCCCAAATTGCTCTCCCGAGTGGATATCAACTGCACCAAAACTCACGTCCAGAACTATACTCAAACTGAACTAGACTTGAATGAAATGCCTGCAAGCATTAACTATTATCTAAATCTTAGCAAATAATGCAAGAAGCATGGTTTCTCTACTTGGGTAGTAATTACAGAGTGAAGCAATATGATAATCTTGGGATTACATCTGGATTGAATCAAATATTCTGAGGGTATAATTTCTGTCGGAATTTCTGGCATGAGAAATTAACATTATATAATTTAAAATTAAACTAAAACCCTTGTGATCATTGTTTGGTGGTTAGGCTTTTTCGAGTTATTCTTCTGTTATCCTTCTTTGTTCTAATCATTTTACCAAGATCACCATCAGTGCAAAGAGGGTGACAGTGAGAGAAATTATTGGTTTGGTTGATTGTTTTTGTTTTATGACATATCAACCGCCGCAGGTCATTTATTGACAACTAAATTTTATTTATTTATTGCTGGTAATACCTTTTTTCTTTCAACAATTTATTGTTTATATAAGTTTTTGTGTCTAGTAATACATTTTTCTTTTTGAGTATCAAGATTCACTGGGATTTGTTTTTAAGGACAGGGTTCCCAAATCCTACCCTGTTATTTAACCCATAACTGGAGGGACGGATTAATACATTTCCCAAGAGTACCAGTGAGTAAGTGAATGCAGGGTATTCAACTGGAATTCGAACTCGGCTCACCGATTTCTTTTTCTGAGTCAATATCCACTGCACCACAACGCATATCCATCACTAAACGCTTTCAGCACCTGGTATTCCCAAGCGGTCACCCATCTAAGTACTGATCAGTCTCAATGTTGATTAATTTTGGTGATCGAGTGAGAACCGGTGTATTCAACTTGATATGGCCGTAAGCCTCAAGAAGATGGAAGGCGGAAATTGACGTTGCATTTTCTTATAATGGAACATCCTATCATCCCAACAGTTGATTCGCGGGAGAGATTAAGAAGCATTGAAGTCAGGAAGTATGAGACGATTCAACTTATGCTCCCATTCCGTCTTTGACTTACCATTTTATTGAACTCTCTGTTAATTGTACTTTTCCGTACAATAAACTCTTATTTGTTTACCCCTTACGTGTTGTGTAAATCTTTCCATTTGGAATTTACCTTGTTGTTTATATCGTTCCTGTAATATAACACATTTAAATTTTTGAAGATTTATCAAAGAAGCAAGTAAACAGCAAGGGAGTAGTATCATTTTTCTTTAATCATTTCACCCCAAGGAAGACAGAAATGCCACTATTATGCAAGAGGTTACACGGACTAAAAGTGAGAGAAAAAGACTGGGTGTAGGGAGGACTGAGGAAACGACAAAAAAAAAAAAAAAATGAATGTGGTTCAGAAAGAGACAAGATGGTGATTGACATTGCATTTAATTTTTTAAGAATATAGTCATCAGGGAAGCAAGGAAATGGGAGGAAGTTCTATCAATCGATCATAATTTTTTTTTTAATCACTTCACCCCAAGAGATTGCCACTAGTATGCATGGGGGTTAAAGTGAGAGAAAAAATTGGGTACAGGGATTATTAAGGAAAGGATAAACGACAAACAGGGTTCAAATGATAAAAGCTTTTTGTCATGAGGTCTTGAACTCACAACTCATTGAGTGAAGTCACCAGATCCAACTAACACTAATTTTTAATAGGCCATGTGTCCTTAAGAGTTGAATCAAATGAAGATAAGACATCTGGAAGTGGCATGACTCATGGAACAAGAATAATCCGCAATGTAATTGATCCTGACCTGGTAGCTCAACTCCAGTCACTTTCTCACCGACATAATGTGGCTTTTCTGTCTCTTCTACAAATACTTTCACGGCTTTTGCTTCGATGACCTTAACTCCTTGGTGTCCCCACTGCATGAATTTACTCAAGCTACTAGACTAGCAGCTAGGTCCCACCTTCTTACAGTGAAACCAATCAAATGTAACCACGACTTCTACACTAACAGCTTCTTTTCTTGCACTTCCCACAAGCAGAATTCCCTTCCATATATTTGCTTCCCTGACAGTTAAAATCTCCAAGAATTTAAATGCAATGTCAATTGCCATCTCCTATCTCCTTCACTGGCATCCTTTCCCTGATAACCCTTGTATCATGTTCTTCTCCCTTTCCATACAGCCCTCTTCACCCCGTGTTCTTGTCCTTCCCTTACCCGTTCTCTGACACCCCCTGTAACTTGTTTCTCTTTATCATCACTCTCCCCTTACGTAACCCCCTGCACACTAGTGACAGTTCTGCCTTGCTTGGGGTGAAATTATTAGAAGAAAAAAAACTTATCAAAACAAAGGGTTCGGTTCAAAATACCAATCATTTGAAAAAAAGGTTGGAGCGTACAACAACCGCAACGTTGTGAATAAGACAATAAAGATGCGGACAACAGTCCAAACAAAGTAAATAAATTCATCTATCTAATCATACAATAATGTTTTGAAACATTTTGTCCTGAGTCCTGAATCTTGTAAGCCATTATCAGCTTCTTAATATACTTGTAAAATCCTCAGGCCTGCTATATGTTATGATGAAAATATTGATCCTTTTTGGCCACTTACATAGAATTATTTTTAAATGCATTTTAAGCAATAACCATTTTTAGCCTCAGTTCTGCTAAGTTTGGTAAAAGGCCAAGCATTTTTTAGAGAAAGCTTAAATATATAAAAAAGAGAGAAAATATCAGCAGATCTTGGCCAGGAAGCAAATGAGATTAACATTTTCACAATGCTACTGACAATGATTTATTTTCATGTAAGAATGTGTACGATTGTAAATGACAGTAATACAATATGTAATAGTAATGTGAATTGTTTCCTTATAAAGAAACATTCGGCTTTCACTGATACTTTTGGTTGAAGTTTATAAAATGTTTGCATTAAAACAATTTTTCAGGCAAATCATTTTCTTTTGTTCAGTAGCTGTTATCACTCTTTCCAGTATTGATGGGGGTTTCTTTCTTAACCTTTTGTTTGAAGTAGCATGGAATGTTAACATGTTTATGTCACTCAATTTGATTAAATAGTGATAACTATTTTATTTGTTGCTACTGTTGAAAGTTGCAATGTGTTTTTTGATATCTTGGAGAGTTCTTTATTTGTGATTTTGTAATGACAATTTAAGATCTTCAGAGAAGGATAGTCTTCACTGAGACCCCCACCCCACCCCATGCTTCACTCATTCAAAGCTATCTTTTAAACACTGATCTTAGAAAGCTGTTGTATACAGCTGACATTTCTGAATGTATTTGGTTCCATGCATAACATCCATTTGAAATTTCTGACAAGAATAAAGAACAAGATGCAAATTTTCAGGATAATGTTTTGGATTTGTAGCAACTTGCGGTATTGGGTGAAACTATCAATTTTATCTCCTTTACTAAACTTGTTACAACTGATCCATACAGCAAAGTATTTTAAGTGCTAAGTATTTACTCATATCACACACGGAACACTATCCACATGTCTTAGGTTAATGTTATGATTTTTGTAGCAACTTCTGGTACCTGCAAAAACTACTTCTATGTGCCCTGTCCTTTCAGTATGTAGGCGATCATGGCTTTCCACATTTCTCTATCCCTGGTGGCTCTTAGCACACTTTCTTCTGTTAAACCACACAACCCTCATTCCATCATCCACCTGCTCAGGCCCTTCAAACATGTTATCCACTGCTTTCCCCTGTCTCTTTTCCTCTCTATCTGGCCTGTTAGTATCAGGTTCTCCAAGCCCTCCTTCTTCATTGCATATCCTAGGAACTTTAGTTGTCTCTTCCTGATGCTTAGTATTAATTTCCTTTTCATTGCCATAATTTCCTAAACCTCATCATTGCTCACACGCTCGATCCATGATATTTGAAGCATCCTTCTGTAGAACCACATTTTGGTTGCTTTGAGTCTTTCCTTCATCTTTGATGATATTGTCCAACATTCACTGCCATATTGAAGGACTGACAACACATAGCAATCCACTACTTTCCTCTTTCTTTCTAGTGAAATTGTCCGGGTTTCTTCATACTCTTCTCAGCTTCTGAAATGCATCCTTGTGCTTTTAGATCTCATGAATAGAAATGTATAGAAACTGCTGTGACCACAAAGTGAGGGGTCAATTTATATATTGATTGTAATAAGGAACTGATCCCCCACTTTATATCCAGTATGCTTCTGTAGAACCACATTTTAGTTGTTTCAAGTTTCTCCTTCATCTTCGAAGATATTGTCCAACATTCACTGCCATCATATAGCAATCGAGTAACATCCTATTTTTGGATCAATTTCCTTATCTCCTATACTAAATTAGTTAAAATTGATTCATACACCAAGATATTTAGAGTGTTTGGCATTTACTAATTCCACATTCTGAATTTTTACGATGCATTTGGGCTACGTGCCATTATAACTTTCATTCCAGTTCCAGATCATAGTTTGTTTTCAAAAGGTTTATCTATTTATTGAACAAAAGACGGTGATTCTCATTCTAATTATGAATACTTATGTCATCAGCATAGCCCCCCTCCATCTGCCTCAACCTCTGTACATTGTTTTCGATTTGTTTATTTTGGCATACCATATACCAAATTTATCTACTAAGATATATTGCACATTTGTTGACAATCAAAAATTATTTCCCTAATAGATTACACTTTTGATCCATGTTTGTGTGTACTGCTTTCTTTTATATATATATATATATATATATATATAAACATGTTATGGAAATTAATGAATTTTAACTTTTTTAATTCATTTCAAATTGTTGGTTGTTTATAACCAAGTTTCGTTAAAATTCGTTAATTTCCGTAACATGTTTACATTTGTTGACATTATGATACATTTCAGAGCAGATATGGTTGTTTGCAGATGAATCCGAAGATTGTGTTATATAGGCGTGATTAAAACCTTGTTTAGACTGGAGGCTATTCGTTGCCAGATCAAATGGTAGCTTCCCCTCTGTAAATATGGGTCGCAGCTTCAAATCTTGCCGAATGGCACACATCTTCGTAATAACAATTTATCGTAAATAATCAGGCCGGTAGATATAAATATATAATACTGTTTAATTAAAAAACAGAATATCTACTTAAATATGTGTATCGATAAAAAATAATGTTCAAATATTTCAAATATATATGTATATATATATATATATGTGTGTCTGAAAAGTATGTATATAATTATAAATATCAATATATATATGTGCAATTTGTTATATATATTATATATTATTTATATATTATATATGTGCAGTACTTATTTAAAAGCTCTCAATATCAGTGATAGAGCTGATTTATTCATATAGATAGGTGTGAGTTTGTGACCCTGGGTTTCCCGTTCTTGCAATCATCAGATAAACTGATTAAGTTTTTTAAAAATTGGCTGCATATATTGGTGTATTTTTGTGGAAGTGGGAGAAAAATTTGTCCTTATTACAGACGCAGATATATATACACATTTGTACACCCATTGACATGCGCAAAGACACACACACACACAAACGTCCACCCACTGGGGCTCACACAAACATATATGCAAACCATATGAGGTGTGGCATACTATATTCGAATACACCAACCGAATGCGTATGTGTGCGCACAACGGTACACATATACATTTGTATACAGAGCCCCATACAGTTCTCATATAAGTTTGTGTGAGCCCCGGTGGGTGGACAAGTGTGTGTGTCTTTGTGCATGTCAATGGGTGTACAAATGTGTATGTATGTCTGCATCTGTCACGACAAATTTTCCTCCCACTTCCACAAAAATACACCAATATACGGCTTCTGCTCCGATGAACTTAGATCACTGGTGCCCCCTAAATACGAATTTGCACGAGATACTAGATTAGCAACTAGATCCCACCCTTTAACAGTGAAACCGATAAAATGCAGCCGTAACTTCTACTACAACAGTTTCTTTCCTCGCACTTCCCGACTGTGGAATTCTCTTCCAAACGATTGCTTCCCGGACGGCTACAATCTCCAGGAGTTTAAATGTAAGGTCAATAGACACCTCCTAACACACTAACCTGCTCCCATTCTATCAAGCACTCTTCCCATCTGCCCGACCCTCATCCTTACTCATCTGTCACCTTTCTCCTGACATTCCCTGTGTCTTACCACTCCTTCTCTTTACCTTCCCCTATGTAGCCCCATGCGCAATAGTGGCAGTGGAATGCCTTGCTTGGGGTGAGATGATTAAAAAAAAAAAAAATACGCAGCATTACATATAGTCAATTTTTAAAAAAATTAATCAGTTTGTCTGATGCTCGTAAAAGGGTGAAACGCCGGGTCACAAACTCACACCTATATATATATATATATATATATATATATATATCCAAATGAATGAGAATGAAGAAAATAATTGTAATGTTCAAAACAAATTTAAAACAGTACTCAATATAAAAACAGAGAAATGAATATTTATTATTATGTTAAAATACGTGAAGGCTACAAACTACAATGCTAACTACCCGATAAGGCATTGTTGTTTCAATGTCAAAACAAAATGTACAATTTTGTAGTAGTTTGTAGTCTTCACATGTTCTAACCTAATAATACTTTTATATATACAGTACTATGTGAAAGTATTAGGACAAGAACTATTTTATCTTTTATGAAGCATCAAAATAAAGTTTAAAATCACCCCTGTCCTAACACTTTTGCACACTACCGTTAATGTGCAAAAGTATTAGGACAGGGATGATTTTCCTAAAAACCTCACTGAAATTCAAATACAGGGTGAAAAGCCAAGTAAATTGCTAATATTGATTATTTAAAACTAGGTGTAAAAGAAATGTATTAAAAAGAAATTATATTTAATTTTTCCTATTTTCTATTAAACAAGTTATTTTAAAATTACTTACTCATTCTACTATCCTTGGATATAACTGACATTTTTCTTATTCTCCCCTCTCGAATTGATAAATCTAATGTTACTTTGCAAGACACACTTTGGGAACAAATACAAGCTGCTTGGCAGGAGATACCATTAGATACATTGTAGAAGCTTGTGATGTCAATGCCTGACAGAATGAAGGCTGTGATCAAAGCAAAAGGCTATTATACTAAATTTATTTTGTAACAAGTATTTTTTCTTGTTAAAGCATTTGTTGAGTAAATCAAATAAAATTGCTTTAATTAAATTGTTTATTTTCTGTCAATATGCCTCATAAAAGATAAAATACTAATCCTTTTGCACAGTACTGTGTGTGTGTGTGTGTGTGTGTACTGCTCAAAAAAATTCAAGGAACACTTTTTAATCAGAGTATAGCAACCTATCAGTCAAAATTTTGGGATATTGATCTGGTCAGTTAAGTAGCAGAGGGGGTTGTTAATCAGTTTCAGCTGCTTTGTTGTTAATGAAATCAACAGGTGCTTCAGAAGGGCAACAATAAGACACGCCCAAAACAGGAATGTTTGAGGCCACTGTTACTTATTTTCCCTTCTCATCTCTTTTGGCTGATTTTTTACTGACTGACTTTCTACTGCTGTCGTTTTTCATTTGTCTTGGATCAACATTTCTGTTGATAGCATGGTGCGATACCTGGATGCTATAGAGGTTGCACAAGTGGTGCAACTTCTCCAGCATGACACATCAATACGTGCCATTGCATGAAGGTTGGCTGTGTCTCCCAGCACAGTCTCAAGAGCATAGAGGAGATTCTAGGAGGCATGTAGTTATTCCAGGAGAGCTGGACAGGGCCGTAGAAGATCCTTAAACTTGTAGCTGGATCAGTATCTGCACCTTTGTACAAGGAGGAACAGGATGAGCATTGCCAGAGCCCTACAAAATGAACTCCAGCAGGCCACTGGTGTTAATGTTTCTGACCAAACAATCAGAAACAGGCTCAATGTATGTGGCCTGAGAGCCCAACGTCCTGTAGGGGGTCCTGTGCTCACTGCCCAGCACAGTAGAGCTCAATTGGCATTTGCTATAAATCACCAAAATTGGCAACTACGCCACTGATACCCAGTGCTCTTCACCGATGAGAGCAGGTTCAATCTGAGCACATGTGACATATGTAAAAGGGTCTGGAGATGCCGTGGAGAACATCATGCTGCCTGAAACATCATTGAGCATGATCGGTTTCGTGGTGGGTCAGTGATGGTCTGGGGAGGCATATCCCTGAATGAATGCACAGACCTCTACAGGTTAGATAATGGCACACGAACTGCTATTAGGTATCAGGATGAAATCCTTGGACCAATTGTCAGAACCTACACTGGTGCAGTGGAACCTGGGTTCCTCCTGGTCCACGACAATGATTGACCTCATGTGGCTAGAGTATGCAGGCAGTTCCTGGAGGATGAAGAAAATGATACCATTGACTGGCCCCCAAGTTCACCTGACCTAAACATAATAGAATACCCCTGGGACATTATGTTTAGGTACCACCAGGTTGCCCCTCAGACTGTCCAGGAGCTCAGTGATGCCCTGGTTCAGATCTGGGAGGACACCAGCCATCATCTCATTAGGAGCATGCCCTGACGTTATCAGGTATGCATACAAGCATGTGGGGGCTACACAAACTACTGAGAATCATCTTGAGTTTCTAAATGACATTTTGGCAAAATGGACCAGTCTGCTGCATCATTTTTTCACTTTTATTTTTGGGGTGTCTTTGATTTTCCGCCTCTATAGGGTGATCATTTCCATTTCTATCAAATTATGTGGCATCATTTTGTGACTAATAAATCACCTACTTATTGTCAGGAAAGATATTCAAGATCATTTTTCCCTGGTTTAGATCTGATGTGTTGTTGAAGTGTTCCTCTAATTTTTTTGAGCAGTGTATATATATAATTTGTTTAACTTATTTTAATGGATACTCATATTTGAGTAGATGTGCTGATTTTATTATTAAACAGTATATTTATTTCCATCTAAGGCCTGACTATTTGAGAAATTTTGTTAAAATTTGAACCTGTGTTCCTTATGGGACATTTGATCTGACGTGCCTTAACCGCTTGGCTATGCCTGATCAAACAAAGTCCAAATAGCGCTTTCGAACACACTTTTGATTCTCAAACTATACATATCAGCTTGGTTTCATATCCTAACTTAAAGACAATTTTTTTTTTTACAAAATGGATTAAATTCAACTTATTTTTTATTTATTTTTTAAATGACATATTTAATAGAAACTCATCTGCCATTAATGACACCATGTCTAAGCCAATGTATTGCATAATTGTTGCCAACTAGAGAGCTGTTGCTCATTTGAGAATTTTTTTTTTTCTAAACATTGAGGTTTGCTTCTCTAGATGAATAAGCTTTTTGTCTGGCGCCATTGATCTCTCTGGATAGGTTAGACCTTACAGAAAATAAATTCCTGTCAGATCATTAAATAACACAGCCTGTTCTGAGATTTCGAGCAATAACCTCATTCTCTTAATGTAAAGAGCAAATATAATCTATAGGGACAAAAGGACAGGGTTTTTTTTTTTAACTATTGGCAAATGATAATACTGAAAATGATAATACTGAAAATGCTAATAAATACTGAAAATGCTAATAAATACTGAAATGCTAATAATAATTGACATTAAGCAAATAGAAGCTACAATAAGAAAGTTTTTTTATTTGTTATCGTATACATCATTCCATGGCTGATATTGAATGTCTGTATGTGTCTAGATCTGAAGGAGGCAGAGGTTTAGTTCAACTAGAAATGTCTTCCAAAACTACAATAACTAGTCTTCAAAGATATCTAAAAACTACAGAAATCTGAATGATGATCTGTGCTTTATGAAATAAATAAGAAACTTTATTCAGTAATAAAGAAAGCTAATAAATTCAAAATGTGAAGAAGTGTAAGCAAACCATAATACACCAACTGCAGCGTCACAGAGGCTAAAAAACAGGAAAGCGAAAGCAATGTACAAAAAGGAGGAAACAATGACAAGATAAGCCTGATCAGGGTCGATACTCTGCCCGTACCTAACAAGCTGATAGAGACAAACCATGTACCCATATGTGGTTACATAATTTAGGGTTAAAAGCTGAAACCAAAGGTTTTATTTTTTCCACACAGAACCAATGATTGCTAACGAAAAATTACCAAAGACACACACTGAAAAATCGTATTAACATGAAATGCAGATTTTGTGACCATCTTGTATCAGGTTGTATAATATTAGCCCCCACCCAATCTAAAACTCGACAGGATAGATTGGGTCAATATCTGCAATAAAAAATATGCAACTTTTACGGGAAGGAAACTAGTATGAACATCACCGAAACCCGGTTACTGTGATAGAACCTGTAACAATTTATGATACTTTACAATACACGCAGACAAAACAACCAAAGTGACTCGCCAAGACATCGTGATCGAAGACCACAAGAACAGAATGTGCTTCCTTATCGACATGGCCGTCCCTGCAGATTTTAATTTGTTCTTGAAGATCTTCAGAAAATACAAGGATGTGGTGCATGAGGGCATCAATAATTCCAGTTGTAGATGGAATTTTTGGTTTGACTGAAAAAGTGTCCGATAGAATTATTGAAGAAATTCCTGGTAGCCAATGCTTCAAATATTTACTGCCTTAGCTTTACAATGAGTCTAAAGCAATTACCTGGGATTGTATCAAACAGTAAATAAATTAACAATAATAATAATAATAATAACAATAATAACAGTAAAGAATCAATAACAAGATAAACGTCTTCATAGTCAATACTCTACCGATACCAAAAGATCTGATATAGATAAACCGCATACTCGTCAGTGATTACGTAGTACAGTGTTAAAAGCTGAAACTGGAAATTTTATTTTTGCTGCACAAGACCAATGCTTGCTAACTAGAAATTACCAAATATATACTGAAATATTCTATTAACTCAAAATGCAGATTCTGTGATAAATATCGAAAAACAATTGACCATTTTGTATCAAGTTGCACAGTATTAACACCCACTGAATATAAAAATCAACTTGACAGAGTTGGTTAATATCTGCAATGGAAAATATGCAACTTTTACGAGAAGACTGCAAGAGACTGGTATGAACGTCACATACACCCAGATACAGAGATAGTACCTGTAACAATTTTATGTGATTTTACAAGACAGAACAATCAAAGCTAATTGCTCAGACATCGTGATTCAATGACCACAAAAGCAGAATGTGCCATTCCACTTGAGGTCGAAAGATAGGGTAAGGCTGACAAGGCGCAGTGTATTGCTTTTGGGGAGACATGCTTGGTCCATGCTTATGGGTGACAGGAAAGCTAGTGATGTTACGGGAGTTAGAAAAACAATTCATAAAATTTAACACATTTATACCAGCCTTAGGTCATTCCAAAGACTTTGTGGGTAGTGTGACCATAACAGAAGTCGCAATAATAATTATAATAACTGGACAAGCTAGAGTGGGCCATATATGCACTGGAAAATATTCAACTTTACGGGAAGGAAACTGCAAGAGACTGGTATGAACGTCACATACACTCAGATACAGAGATGAGACCTGTAACAATTTTTATGGGATTTTACAATGCAAACAAACAAAACAATCAAAGCTAACCAAAAAGACGTCATGATTCAATGACCACAAAAGCAGAATGCGCCATCATATTGACATGTATCTTTAAAGATTAAAAACTATCAAAATACAAGGATAATGAAGTGGAAATCTCAAAAACGTCACACCAATAATTTTAGTTGGAGTTCTTGGTTTGATTGGAGAAAGTTCTCATGAAATCGGTGAGTGCAGTTCATACCTTACAAATGGCGTTATATATACACTACCAGCCATAGTTACTAGGTCACCCCAAGGTTTAAAAAAATTGATGTATTTCATACTATTTTTTAGTATTTATTGCCAAGTGAATAATTGTAAATGAAAATAGAATGGTTCTTTTGTTAATACTGCACAATAACATGTGCATTAAATGAATTTATAAATATTTTAATAATTACCTTTATTGCAGTTTCATCAGTGAAAGAATGAAGAAAATTTAGGGTGATTCAAACGAGTTTATCTTCGCTTCATTGCCTTGTAAAATTTTGCAAAGTAATAATAACAAAAGAACAATTCTATTTTCATTTGGCAATAAATACTAAAAATAGTATGAAATATATCATTTCTTTTTTAAAAAACTAGGTCACCTAATAATTGTGGCCAGTAGTGTGTGTGTGTGTGTGTGTGTGTATATATGTATATATATGTGTATATATATATATATATATATATATAGATGAGATGTTTGTGATATTATATAGCCTTAAAAATAAAAAAATGTAATTATGCCATTTCTTAGCTTAGGTCAGGACCCAGAAGATAATTAGCCTACAATAGAAATAATAATAATAATAATAGACAATTAAGATTTTGTTTTGCTTCTACCCACTGACTTGTTTAAGAAGATAAGATATGCCATGAGGTAAACCCATGCTATCATGGCCCTTGAAGTTACAGGAATATGCAAAGCACTACCATGTTGTTATGCCTATGAAGTATCTATTGTTTTATTCCTATCATTAATATTTAAAAATGTATTTTTGCAGGAATAGGATTCATTTTCCTCTTTGTTCTCGACTGGCATCAAAGAGATAAAGCAAAGTTCTTCACTTGATACAATGGGAATTTGAACGCATTGCAAAAATACCACTAATCCTTCAGAGCAGAACTTCAAATCCTAAACAATTTCACAATTCGTCGAAAAGCCAAAACAAACAATGACACGAATACATACGTATTTTTTTTTTCCATCTCCTTTAAAGAAGCCAAAAAATTGGCTAAATACTCAAACTAAACTTTCTTTCAATTTGGTACTTTTTTTCTTTTCCTTTTTCTGCAGTAATTTCAGTTGTTTTCGGATGACATATTTCCGACGTATTTCAGCATAAATCCGCAAATAAATATTTATAAAGTAAATGATAAATTCTTACTCAACTGCCCACCTCCCACACCTAGAGATTGACGAGGATGGGTTAGGAGTAGAAGTTAGCAAAAAAAAGAAAACAATTTAAGACATCTCTAAAAATTCTTCAAGGAATTTTTAACAGGCAATATTTCTGTTTTGGAATAAAAATAAACAAAAAAATTGAGATAGATTTGCTATTGTAAATGACAGTGATTTTTTGACACACAAACACTTACATGGGTTAACTATGTAAAACATTGTTTTTTTAAAATCATATTTTATAAATTTCTAAAAACAAGAGCTAACTGCCAAAATAAAGATATTTAAGAGGTAAACTGCATATACTTACTGTTTGCTGTAGCAATATCATGGGACTGTGGCCTGTAATGCTGGGTCAGTCTACTGCCTGACCTGAAAACTTTGTTTATTAGATTGCTAGTAAAGTCAGGCTGGAGGTTTTTTTTTTTTAATCTTTTTTTCTAAATCAATTCACCCCAAGTAAGGCAATAATGCCACTAAAACACAAGGGGCTGCTCGAAGTAATCAAGTAGGAAAATTTTTTAGAAGTAACCAGAAACCCAATCCTCAAGATGAAGTTGAGGAAATTAAATGAAAATAAATAAAATTTCAGTGTTTAGGTAGAGACGTTAGAAGTGAAGAATTGGAATCATCTTTCAAAGGAACCTGGAGTCCAAGTCTAAACAAGAAACAATGGATAAAGTTTTAATCTTGTTCAAAAGACTAGGGGAAGAGAGTGAATCAGACCACAAGTGAAGCATTTATTATCATTGACGAGATATTGCTAAAACCATACAAGTGTTAAAATAAAAAATTATAAAACACAAAATAATTTCATTAAATAAAAAAAAAAAAAAATTTGAGAATAAAGGAAATTGAGAAAATGTGACTGAAGAGAAAAGTCAATAAAGAGAACAGGATTCAGGTTGATGATGATGACTGATATATTTAATTTAAAATGAAAATAAAATTGTAAAAATGGTATGTTACCAAAATTACAAGTATGTGTTATACACTATCATGTGCTATACAGCCCCGCCTCCACATGGTGTAATGGTTAGCAAGTTTGTCTCGCTAGAACTTATTACAACTGAGTAGTGAGTTCTATCCACACTGGGTACCCCCATACTTTCGGCCTTGTGCCACATCTAATCGGTGCTTAGTAAAATCATCTCTCATGTGCTATACAGTATAAGTACGTAAGAGTGTTGGAAAGTTCGGGCACTGTCATTTTCTGATTCCAAGATCCTAAAAAAGATTCATGCATTTACTGCGTACAGTGAACACAACAGGAATTTGAAGTTGGCTTGCCAATCCTTCTTTGTTGGTAGCCGTTGACACAAACTACTACTAGTAGGAAAAAATATGAAAAGATGTTTTGTTTCAACAAACACCAACTGAGGCATCTAATGAGGAAGGAAGGCTTGGAAAACCTGATACACAAAGGACAGACTGAAGGTAAGAGGGGCAGTGGAAAGCAGCACATAACATGCTTGATGAGCTTGATCAAATGGATAACAGAACAGGGGTTGGTAGAAATAACAAAAAGACAAAATTTACTAACAGCTACAAGGAACGGGAGGATGAAAAGGACCATGAGCACCTACATCCTGAAAGAATACCCCACCACTAACCTACCTTCCAAGTGAAAAATGAAAACACTAGAGTAGGCTTTATTTTATTTTTTTTGTGGTTTGGGGATGATAACATTATCAGTCACTCAATAAAAGGCACATGAGCCACTCAAGGTAGGGGGTTACTGAATGTGGTTATTGCTTGGACAGAAGAGGAGGAAGTAAGTGTGGATTATTAGGATATATAAGATAACAGTTGATTCTCGACCTGAAGAGGTTAACAGCATCAAAATAAAAGAAAGCACTCCATCAGGAGTCGGTTAAAAAAAGTAACAGTTCTGGGGAAGAATACACAGAGAAATCATGGCAATTCCCAGATAATAAAGAAGTCTTGGGATCTCATGGGCTTCATAGGACTTGACATTAACAATGACCTTCGTGAACCTACTTGTTACTATGGAGTTTTAACTTAAATGATCCTTTCAGAGGTGCCATAGCTGGAGAATCTGAGTGGCAATCCCCTAAATGGCACACAAGTGCTATGATCATCCATTTTATCAACATTTTTTTCTTCCCACATTTTGTCAAAAAATTAAATAGATGATATGAAATTAACAAAAAATATAAAACATAAAACTAGAGATTAAATATCATTTTCATCTTTTTAAAATATTGAATTTCAGAGTCAAAATTATGAAACAAAACAAAAAACACTGCATGTATTGCACCCTATCTGAAACATTACTGCTCCCTATATAGAGGAAAAAAAAAAACCCAAAAAAAAACAGACTTATATTGCATACTGGAAATGATTGCCAAGACAAAACCTGAGACAACAGAAATGTGGTTCTACAGAAGGATGCTGAGAATACCATGAACAATATGTGAGCAATTCAAAAGTTTTAAGGAAAGTGGATACAAAACGGACACTTAAAATCAGAAAAGAAGAGTTCAAGTTTATAGGGCTCATAAGAAAGGAAGGTTTTTAATTTTTTTTCAATGTGTGGTGCTTAGACCTTCTACACGTGCCTAATTTAAACACTGCAATTATTGCACCCTATCTAAAAAAAAGCTTATATTGCATAGTGGCTTGAGAAGAAACTTTAAGCCTAGAACTTAGAGTAACATGCATGCATTTCAACTGTAAAATGATGAGACCATGCTATTAGTGTAATCAGTCAATCAGCTAAGTGCCATACATGATACACACTTGGGCGATCATGTCTCAAAAGAGACATGACTGACTAGGCAGAAGATTATACCACAATATGTTGCAATTGCTATCTGTGGTAGACTGGTTGCCAGCCAAGGCTATAGAACCAAATCTGTCCTGTTATTTGACTCATAGCTATAGGGGGAAGAGATGCATTATATTATTAAGTATTAATTAGAGGGGGATCAGTTTATTACTTTATAACAATATAAAATTGATCCCCCACTTTAAACCCAGCAGAAGCCTTAGTCATGTTTTCAACTATTATATTCAGTCAGTCAGTTAAGTGGCATACTTGATACACGCTTTGGGCGATCATGTCTCGAAAAAGACATGACTGACTGGTCAGAAGATTATCCCATAGTAGGTTGCCATTGTTTTCTGCAGTAGACTGGTTATCAGCCAAGGTTATAGAACCCAATCTGTCCTATTATTTAACCTATGATCGAAAGAAAGAGAGATTAATATCTTTCCCAAGGGTATTTGTGTGCAAATGAATGCAAGGAATTCAACTGGTATTCGAACTCAGCTCCCTGATTTGTCATTCTGAACAGATATCCAATGCACCACAGTGCACATCTGTAAGTAGTGTAGTACTGTGCTTAAATTTATAATTTCTAGGTGCAAAGGTTTCAATGTGAGTTTGTGTGAGTTTTTGTGATCAAAATATGAAAATGTTAAGGTTCAAACCTGGTCATAGGCAGAGAAGCAGAAAATATTTTCTAACCACTTTCAGTCAAGTTTACGAAGAAAGACGTTCAAGTTTCTTCAAGCTTAAATCTCTCACCTTGATTCTTTCACCACCGGATGCAAATTGGTTGACCTTTCTTGGAATAGCAGACATTATTCAAAATTAACAGCAGCCTACCAGATTATAATTTAGAGAGAGCAAAAATAAAAATCCACCCATGGCGATAAAGAAAAAAAAAAAAAAATGAATGCTTTCAAACTCAACTCAATGCTATTTTGAATGATTTTACTAAAAACAGCTTAAAAATAAGAAAATAATATCTTCAGACTGACTTTTATGAAAGAATTGTATTTTACTATAAATCACTCATTATGGTGATAAAAGGCTTAACAACCTTACTTAAGGGTAATGTTATCCGATTTTTGATAAGGAAACATTTTGCATTCAATGACCAAGCAACCAGTACCACTTTTGGATGAAATCTTTCTTAAAAGTTTTAAGTAAAATAGGTTTTTCAAGTCTAATAACTTATCTCTCTTTCCACTAATAATGGGGGGAAGGGGTTTCCTTCCTAACCTTTTGTTTGAAGTAGTGTGGGATGTCAACATCTTCATTATGTCATTAAAAGTCTACCATTGACAAAAAACAATGATGGCAAAATATTTGAGAGGATTATATATATATATATATATATATATATATATATCTTATATTTTAAATAAGATGGGATCGGGTTTTTGGGATTTACCTAATTATTATTAATTTCATTAATATTAAAATAGATCAAGGTGGGGAGCTCGATGCAAATATTATACTCTATTTACAGAGCCAAATATAAAAAATAAAACAAAAATTTTGATATTTTACTTCCTTATAATTAAAAAATCGTTAATCCATCCCAATTATATTTTCCTCTCGATGGATGATTTTTTTGGACTTCTACTGGTAAAAAATCTTTTATGTCACTTGAATTTGAGTAAATAAAATTTTAATTTCGCCGTTGCTGAAGAAGCAAGGATTTCCTCGTAGAAATGGCTATTCAATGGATTTAAATAGCGAAATTTTTATTTTATATATATATATATATATATACAGCATAATGATAATAATCCAATGTCTTCATATGTATAGGAAAAACTACGAAAAAGTTGTAAGATAAAAATGTATCAACCAGGACACACATTAGAAAACTGCAAATGTTTACTGATAGATTCCGATTTTAGTTCCACATACTCATGCAGAAAGAAAGAAAAATACTGGATTTTAAAATTAAATGCATATAGGCTAGGGTTAAACAGGGACTTAGGCATTTTTAATCTTTTCAATAGTCAAACATTTTCTAGATACACTTAAAAAAATTTTCTTTAAAACAACATTTAAAAATATTATTACAGTTAGATTAACGTTTAAAAACATTCACTCTATTGCTTTCTGCATCACATGACGGACGCTTCTAGTTTAAATTTTAAAATCATTTATTTCTGATGAAAGGCCAAGGCCAGTCTGAAATATCAAATATATAATAAAAAAATACATTTTTATCTTACAACTTTTTAGTAGTTTTTCCTATATATATATATTCTTCACTACTCAACGACATAATTGTTGAAAATAAAATACTAAGGCCTAAGGCTTTGATAAAGTGCAAACATTTGGCAAGAGCTTTCATAACTGGTACTAAAGAGAATGAACTGAGCCAATGCTGCCTTGCCATTGTCTATTTCCCCATAAGCAAGACAGGAGAGAAATTATATATATATTACAGAAATTAACGAATTTTAACGAAACTTGGTTATAAACAACCGACAATTTGAAATGAATTGTTTGAACATTATTTTTTATTGATACTCGTACCAGGCAGCTCTGCCCCCTCAGAAACTGACCACACCGTATTTTCCGTCAACATCTCAATCTGCTCTTACTCTACCCAAGAAAACTAGACCAGCAGAATATCATACTGCTACCAGAGAGCAGACTGGGACTCGTTCGGAGACTTCCTCTGCAACATCCCCTGGAACAACGTCTTCGATCTTCCTGTCAAAGACTGTGCGTCCGAGATCTCCTCTTGGGTCAAGGCTGGCATCGATGCTTTTATCCCGGCCAGGAAATTCCAACTAAAATCAAATTCGTCCCCTTGGTTCTCACCCGCTTGCTCGGCCGTCATTGCCCACCAAAACCGTTTCTTCCGGCTCTATCAAAGCTGCTCGTCGAACCAAAACAGACGCCTTTTCACCTCAGCATATAATAAGTGTAAAAAAGTACTGAACGAAGCTAAGAGGGTGTTTGCTACTAGAATGAGGCAACGCATAGCATTCTCTAAGTTCAGCTCCAAAGATTACTGGCGACTCTGCAAAAGCGTGCTCAACAAGAGCAAGACTTCAATACCCCCGCTAATCAATGAATTTGAAGTTCTCACTTCCCCAGCGGACAAGGCTAAATGCTTTGCTCGTAGATTCTCCAATTCGACACTGGACTCGTTAGGAATACCTACACCCGACTTCAAACCCAGAACTAAGGCTCAACTACATAACGTCCACATTACACCCTCGCTGGTCTCCGAGATAATTGCACAACCTGACCCACACAAAGCGAGCGGCGGAGACAGAATCCCAATCATAGTACTGAAGAAATGTGCCCCAGAACTCTCCTCTCCAAGAACTCTATAACCTCTGCCTATCTGCTTCCTGTTTTCCTGACTGTTGGAAGTCCTCCTGTGTATTTCCTATATTTAAAAATTCTGGCGAACCATCAGACCCCGCCAATTACCGTCCTATTAGTCTCCTTCCGATCTTCGGAAAAGTTTTCGAAGCCATTATCAACGCCGAGGTGATTCAGCATCTCACTGCCCACAGGCTTCTCTCTGACAAACAGTATGGGTTTCGCTTCACCAGGTTTACTGCTGATATGCTAACAACCTTTACCAAGTACATATACCGGGCTCTTGACAAGAATGGTGAAGCCCAAACCGTTGCTTTGGATATCTCCAAAGCGTTCGACAGGGTCTGGCATGCTGGCCTCTTATGCAAACTGCGGAGCTACAGTATAACCAGACATCTGTTTGACCTCATCCAGTCATTCCTCTCTAACCGCACATTGAAGGTAGTATTAAATGGTCATGCCTCCCAAAACTACCATACGAACGCGGGCGTCTCAAGGTTCTATCCTAGGTCCCACGCTCTTTCTGCTGTACATTAATGATCTCCCCGATGCCATTAGATCCCAAGTAGGCATGTACGCCGATGACACAACAATCTACTCTCGCCTCGATCAAAAGCCCGTTGTGGGCGACAAAGTGAACCTCGCTGCCAAGCTTGAAAAGGATCTCCAATCCATAGTGGCCTGGGGTAGGAAATGGCTAGTAAATTTCAATGCTTCTAAAATGAAGCTGTTATCATCTAACCACCATAGACAATCGCATCTACCTCCCATTAGCATGGAACAGGCTTGCCTCCCAGAGAGTAAATCACTATGCCTCCTTGGCTTTATGCTTTTTGGCAGACCTCAAATGGAATGACTATATTGAATCCATTGCCAAATCTGCCACTATGAAAGTCTGCTCTCTGTGCAGGGCCCGGAAGTTTTTCCCACCTGATTCTATCCTGCACATATACAAATCTACCATCCGCCCATGTATTGAATACTGCTGCCACATCTGGTCGGGTACCCCTGCTACTCTCCTTGGGCTTCTTGACAAAATACAAAGGAAAATCTGTAACGTGGTTGATACTGACTTGGCAGACCAACTGTAACCACTCTCTCACCGGCGTGATGTGGCTTCCCTGTGCCTCTTCTACAAGTACTTTCATGGCTTCTGCTCCAATGAACTTAGATTACTGATGCCGCCTAAGAATGAATTTGCACGAGATACTAGATTAACAACTAGGTCCCACCCTTTTACAGTTAAACAGATAAGATGTAACCGTAAATTCTACTCCAACAGCTTCTTTTCTCGTGCTTCCCACCTGCGGAATTCCCTTCCACATGTCTGCTTTCCTGACAACTACAATCTCCAGGTGTTTAAATGTAGAGTCAATAGACACTTCCTATCACACTAACTCCCAATTATTCTCAGAACACTCATCTACCCAACCCTCATTCTCGGTATTCTTACCCGCCTATCACCCACCCTCTGACATTTCCTATATTTAACCATCCTTCCTCCACTCTATGTAGCCCCCTGTGCAGTAGTGGCAGTGAAATGCCTTGCTTGGGGTGAAACACTTAAAAAAATTAAAAAAATAATAAAAATAGATATTCTGTCTTTTTAATTAAACAGTATTATATATTTATATCTACTGGCCTGATTATTTACGATAAATTTTATTACGAAAATGTGTGTCATTCGGCAGGATTCAAACCTGCCGAATGACATGTTTAGACTGGAGGTCATTCATGGTCTAGCGGTCTAAGACGTTACCAGATCAAATGGTAGCTTCCCCTATGTAGACAGGGGGTTGCAGGTTCAAATCCTGCCGAATGGCACACATTTTCGTAATAAAATTCATCAGGCCAGTAGATATAAATATATAATACTGTTTAATTAAAAAAACAGAATATCTACTTAAATATGAGTATTGATAAAAAATAATGTTCAAACAATTCATTTCATATATGTGTGTGCGTGTGTGTATATATATATATACACACACACAATGGTTTTTATTATAACGGAGAAGATTTTTTTATTTTTTAGTTATATGTAACATCCATTTTAGTTGTTGCTGCTGTTGAAAGTCTTCAAATCATATGGTTTCTGTTAGCTAATAAAGTTCTTTGTTTGATTCTTTATTGCCAGTTTACAAGGTTGGAAGGAAAATACACCAGACGTTAAAATTTAAGCCTGAGTGCCTTTACATCCTGACCATTTTCAACATCAAACTGTAATTGTCATTTGTTGCCTATCTCCAAACACTTTACATGCACAAAACCAATTCAAATAAAACCATAATTAGTTCAAAGTTCTTTTATGGAGCAAAACATATCACTAAGGAGTATTTATGACAATGTCATTCACTCAATATATGATTCACTTATTAGATAATGTACTGGTTCCCATTTGGTGTGGTGTGCCTCATAACTGCATTGGAAGTGGATAGCAGGTGAGGCAAAAGGAGTAAAGACAATCAAAGATGCTGAAATAGTTTCAAAAACTTTATATGCAAAAAAAAAAAGATTTCATAATTAGTATTATTATGGATTCCTTGTAATTGCATGCATGAGTTCAAGTAGAAATAATTTTAAATAATTATTTACCAATTTTTTTATTATTCTATTTTTGTAATATACCAAGTATTAAAAATAATAACTAGGGTTTGCAAAATGGAGGAGAGAGTTATCAATAAAAATATTTTGATTTTAAATACATGGTTATCTCTGTTCCAACCAATTGTTTTAATTCCAAAAATGCTAGTAGCAAATTTTTAGTCTGGGTGTGGGCCGAATATGATCATATTTGGTTGGGTCACCTATCAAAGAAGTCTGTTGTTTATTTAGACCCAAAACTTCTAGTGACATAGGGGCAACAACACTGACGATGCACCTAGATTCGGCATTTAAAGGCGTATTCTTAATAAAAAGCTCTGTAAAATGGAGGAGAGCATTATCAATGAAAATGTTCTGACGTTGAATACATGGTTATCTTCCTATCATCCTGTTTTTTTTGTTTTCTTTTTTATCTAAATGTACTTTTTATCATATAAAATTTGGTGAGGCATGAGAAAATTTTAATTCTAAAACTATGACTCAGAGAAAAAATGTTTGGAAAGCACTGTTATGGGCACAGAAACAAAATAATATTCATTAAATATTGTTTACTCGTGAGCCAAATTATAAACCCTGGACCTAACGAACAACCTACAATATCCATTATTCCTGTCTTTTTTATCTCCTGGATCCATAAATCAATTAACAGTTTCTATTATTGGAATTACTTTTATTATCTAAAGTTTGATAGACAAATTCAGTCCCTGACCATCATCACTTAACCTAGAGCAACGAAAATCATTGTTTACGTGAAAGAAGGACATGTTAAAGATGCTTAACGAATTCGTGGTTGATTAGAGCCTCAAATGTTTTGCCAAAAGTGGTGATACTTGAAGGGATCAGAATTTTCCACAGACGGGAATTACAGAAGAAAAGCTGAAAAGCAAAAAAGAAGCAAAGCGTTTATGAGCCGTTTCCAAAGCACATTTCCTCAGGATAATTACAACGATAACATCAAGTTTACATGCCTTGGGCGGATCTAGTTTGAAGAGAATAGCAGAGCCATGGATTTTGGTATTGCAAGCGTAATTCCTTTTTCTGCAAGTAAATATTGCATTAGTTTCTTTTTAGAATAACAATGATCGATTTTTTTTTTTTCAGATGCAGGTCCTATTTAACCCATAGCTGGGATAAGGATATTGCAGGGACAACATCAAGTCTGCATGCCTTTGTTGGATCTAGTCTGGAGATGATAGGAGCTATGAATTTTTGTATTGTAAGCATAATTAATTTTGAAGGATGCTGCGAATATCATGGATTGAGCATGTGAGCAATGACGAGGTCTTGGAAATGATGGAAATGAAACAGCTGAAGTTCCTGGGACACGCAATGAGGAAAGAGGGCTTGGAGAATCTGATACTAACAGGCCAGATAGAGGGAAAAAGAGACAGGGGAAAGCAATGGATAACATATTTGAAGGACCTAATCAGGTGGATGACAGAACAAGGATTGCATGGTGTAACAGGAGAAGGTGTGCTCAGAGCCACCAGGGATAGGGAAACGTAGAAAGCCATGTTCGCTTACGTCCTGAAGGGACAGGGCACATAGAAGAATATTGCATTAATTTCTTTTTAGAATAACAATCATCATTTTTTTTTAATTTTTTTTTTTTAGATACACGTCTATCTTGGTAGATGGGGGGGGGGGGATATTTCCTCAAGACAATTGCAGAGATATCATCCAGTCTGCATACCTTGTAGGGATGTAATTTGGAGATGAAAGCAGAAATTATAGGTTTTTGTAATGTACGAATATTTTTTTTTTAAATCAATGTAGCATTAACAATTTCATTTTAGAATAACAATATTTTTTTTCAGATACAAATTCCACCATTTAACCCATAGCTGGGAGAAGGATAGGGATTCATATCTTTCCTAAGAATATTACTGTCTAATGAAATTTAACTAATCAGACCAGAATTAGAATTCGTCTCTTCAATGACAGAGCACAAAATACCAAGATTAGAAACAGCCTATTGGAAGACCTCATATCCACCGTCAAAAAGAAGGTGAAATGATATGTGCAGATTGTACAATCTAACAATCTTTCCACTGCCATCCTATAAGGCAGGGGTTTTCAAACTGTGGTCCGTGGACCACAGGGAGTCCGGAAGGATAAGATATGGGGTCCATGAATTGACTGATGTGAAATTCAAAGTATAAATTTTCATTGTCTGGATATTTATTTTTACTTAATGTTATCAAATGACAAAAGCTTACACTATCACTGATTACATGTCGACATTATTTATACAAAAAATTATTTTACACATGCAAGAGATTGATGTTCAAATTTTCAGGGTACAAGTGTCACGTATGGATAAATTTTTAATAAAGGGGTCCGTAAGCCAAAAAATTTGAAAACCCTTGCTATGAGGTACCAGCTTAGGTAAAAGAGGCAGACAGACAAAAAATGGTCTGACAATGACGCCGAGAAAGTTAAAATGGTATGGG
This sequence comes from Ascarosepion bandense, assembly GCA_037127315.1. Taxonomy (NCBI): domain Eukaryota; kingdom Metazoa; phylum Mollusca; class Cephalopoda; order Sepiida; family Sepiidae; genus Ascarosepion; species Ascarosepion bandense. The sequence goes on along the minus strand of JBBBDQ010001528.1, from coordinate 1,164,491 downwards.
AACACTAAGAGCCAACAGTCTTTCTATTGCCACCCTACAACGTACCACCCTACGCAAAAGAAAAGATAGAAGATAAAATTGGTTTGACAATTGAGTTCAAGTAGAAATAATTTTAAATTATTTACCAATTTTATTATTATTCTATTTTTGTAATATATCAAATATTAAATATAATAACTAGGGTTTGCAAAATGGAGGAGAGAGTTATCAAAAATATTCTGATTTTGAATACATGGTTATCTCTGTTCCATCTAGTTTTTTTCTAAATGTACTTTTTATCATTAAAAGATATTAATGGAGACATTGGCATGCAGTTGATATATATAACAAGAGCTGTTCACATGGCCAGTGAGCCTATGACTACATTGGTCATAAAACAGAGGATGAAGTGTTCAGAAAATAGGAAATAGCTGTGTTTAAATCATTGCAGACTTCCATAATCTGAACATTCACTCAGTTTGAAAAGGGGAAAATCTTTTGTTTATACGTCTAAATTGCAAACAAAGAGGATAACAAACAGTGAATGCCTATCTAAATAACGTTCAAATCTAATTAAGGGAAGAATTGCAAAATATTATCTGACACATCATATTTAGGCAATTTTTCTTTTTAAAACTACGTGAAAATTTTCTTTTTGATAAAAAGGATTTTGTTTTCAAGTGAAAAAGGAAATGAAAATAAATTCAGTATCGTTTTTTAAACTACCTCCACTCCTCAGCAATATTTATTTTAAAAAGTGACGATTAGAATTGTAATAAAACCTCAACATATGATGAAAGTGAATTTATACATTTTCTTTTTTTTGTTCTGGAGAATTTACAACGTAAATATTAAACACTGTTTATTTAATAAAGTGTTTATTTACACTATTTACCATATAGATTAAAACGGTTGCCAAAACATTGGCAAATTTCCAATTGAGTCACTTTTTATAAATAGTGAAGGTAGTTAAAAAGTGGTTCCATGGGAAAAATGTTCCTTTTCATTTTCCCTCTTATTGCAGACATGCTTAGCCATGTTCGCCTGAAAGTCAATATAGATCAAAGTCAAGAAGGATTTTGTTTTATCCACCTCCCTATATCACACCCATTTCTTTTCCTTTCTTAGGCATCCCCCGTACTGGCTATGCTAACAACAACTGGTCAGGAAATTTACATACTTACATCTCTCATACCAACCAACTTTCTATAAGAAGAATATGGGTTACAGGGATTTTCAATTTACGAGGGGTAACTTTCAATTTACAAGGGGTAACAAGGGGTAATTTACGAGGGGTAACTCATTTTCTTCACACAAAATGAGAAATTCACAACTAAACAAACATGCTTGACTAAATTTTCTTACTGCCTGCATTTTTTGCTTCTTTTTAATTGATGAAAGTTTTAATGAAGAAAGATTTTCCCTAAGCAGAGATTTGCTGCTCAATGATTACAGATGTACAAATGTTTATATATACATATATATTTTGTTACGTATGAAGTGTAAGAAAAGAAAAAAAAAATGATTGACCAAAACTGAGTTAAAAATCACATAAATATTTAATTTACAATAAACACAAAATTATATATATGTATATACACAAAATTTACAATTTTTTGCATTCAAAACAGAAAGGTAGAGTTTACTACTGGCAGGTGAAGTGTTACGAAGGGGAAGGAAGGAGTCAAATATCTTTGCTCAGTTAAGATAGCAAAAAAGTTTAAGTGCTATACTTTTTGGAAATCCTCAAATGTGTATAAAAGAATTTTCAAGTTGGTCAATGAAAGAATCAAAAATATCTATTTACCCATATAGTTCCATGAAATTCTCTTTCAGGTTTTAGTTGGTCAGCAACTTAGAGATCCTTTTGGCTGAATATAAATCCTTGAATCAAAGCCAGAGTTGATAATGTTAGCAAATCCTGTTAACAACTGACTACTTTCTTCCCAAAACCTATTTTTACAGGAGCTAACATCTAATTTGCATATTCTAGAATCTTTTAGAATTCTCTAGATTTTACTCAAATTTTTCGAACATTCTAGCATCTTCCAAACATTTTATTTCTAATTTTGACAACTACTTCATGACAACTTTTTTGTAATAACAAGTAGGATTCAAATAAATTCCCTACTACAACTTTTTAGACATTATTAATATTATTTTTATATATAAATGCATCCTCGTAACAATATATGTGTGTGTGTGTGCTGTGGTGCAATGGGTAGCAGCACAGAATGACAATTCAAAGAGCCAAGTTCAAATTCCAGCTGAATTTGTTGCATTCACTTACGCACAAATTATCCTTGGAGAAGCATTATTTCATTTATTTTCCCCTCCAGCTATGGGTTGAATAGCAGGAAAGATTGGGTTCTATAGCCTTGGTTAGCAAAGAAGAGGAAATAAAATATTCACTGTAGGTTAATTTGGTGAGACTACTTCTATGTGTGTTGTCCGTACAGGACGTAGGCGATCGTGGCCTTACATGTCTCCCTATCCCTGGTGGCTCTTAGCACACTTTCTCCTGTTACACCCACCAAACCCCGCTCTGCCATACACTAGCTCAAGCCCATAAATCTAGAATATAAATGTATAGAAACTAGCATGACCATAAAATGAGGGATCAGTTTACATATTGATTATAATATAGAATTGATCCCCCATTTTATATCCACATAATAATTGCTTATAAGCAGTTGGTATATATATTCTTCTTCTATGTGTCTTGTCCCTTCAGGACGTAGGCGATCATGGCCTTCAATGTCTCCCTATCCCTGGTGGTTCTTAGCACGCTTTCTCTTGTTACACCAGGCAACCCTCGTTCCGACATCCACCTGCTCAGACCCTTCAAATATGTTAACCGCTGTTTTCCTCTGTCTGACCTGTTCGTATCAGATTCTCCAAGCCCTCTTTCCTTATCACATGTCCCAAGAACTTCAGTTGTCCCTTCCTGATGCTCAATATTAATTTCCTTTTCGTGTCCATTCTTTCCAACGCCTCATCATTGCTCACGTGCTCAATCCATGTAGCAAAGAAAAATAATTTATCATGAGTAGTCTTTTAATTTACAACCAGACAGAGAGAGAGGATGTCTGGGGGAAAAAGAGAGAAGGTAAAACAGAGAGAGGATGTAAGCCACAGAGAGGTGGTAAGGTAGAGAGAGAGAGAGAGAGGGAGGGATGTAAGCCACAGAGAGGTGGTAAGGTAGAGAAAGAGAGGGGGGATGTAAGCCAGAGACAGAGGTGGTAAGGTAGAGAGAGAGAGAGGGGTGATGTAAGCCACAGAGAGGTGGTAAGGTAGAGAGAGAGAGAGAGGGATGTAAGCCACAGAGAGGTGGTAAGGTAGAGAAAGAGAGGGGGGATGTAAGGTAGAGAAAGAGAGGGGGGATGTAAGCCAGAGACAGAGGTGGTAAGGTAGAGAGAGAGAGAGGGGGATGTAAGCCACAGAGAGGTGGTAAGGTAGAGAGAGAGAGGGGGGGATGTAAGCCAGAGACAGAGGTGGTAAGGTGAGAGAGAGAGAGAGAGGGATGTAAGCCACAGAGAGGTGGTAAGGTAGAGAAAGAGAGGGGGGATGTAAGCCAGAGACAGAGGTGGTAAGGTAGAGAGAGAGAGAGGGGGATGTAAGCCACAGAGAGGCGGTAAGGTAGAGAGAGAGAGAGAGAGGGGATGTAAGCCACAGAGAGGTGGTAAGGTAGAGAGAGAGAGAGGGGGGATGTAAGCCACAGAGAGGTGGTAAGGTAGAGAGAGAGAGGGGGGGGGGATGTAAGCCACAGAGAGGTGGTAAGGTAGAGAAAGAGAGGGGGGGATGTAAGCCAGAGACAGAGGTGGTAAGGTAGAGAGAGAGAGGGGGGGATGTAAGCCAGAGAGAGAGAGAGAGAGAGGGAGATAAGTAAGCCAGAGAGGAGGTGGTAGGTAGAGAGAGAGAGGGGGGGGGGATGTAAGCCACAGAGAGAGAGAGAGAGGGAGTAAGCCACAGAGAGGTGGTAAGGTAGAGAGAGAGAGAGAGGGGGATGTAAGCCACAGAGAGGTGGTAAGGTAGAGAGAGAGAGAGGGGGACGTAAGCCACAGAGAGGTGGTAAGGTGGAGAGAGAGAGAGGGGGGGGGGATGTAAGCCACAGAGAGGTGGTAAGGTAGAGAAAGAGAGGGGGGGGATGTAAGCCACAGAGAGGTGGTAAGGTAGAGAGAGAGGGGGGATGTAAGTCAGAGAGAGAGAGGTGGTAAGGTACAGAGAGAGGGGGGATGTAAGCCAGAGAGAGGTGATAAGGTACAGAGAGAGGGGGGATGTAAGCCAAAGAGAGGTGGTGAGAGAGAGAGAGAGAGAGAAGAGGTTAAGCAGATACAAGTTTTCAGAGACAAAACACATTTTAATACTTGGTTCTACGAACTGCTATACATTTTCACCCGAAATGAACAAGAGCCTTCATGTACTGCTTGTAAACATGGCTTGTCAATCACATCCCTGTTGCCACTGACCTACACCCTCGTTTCATAAATACTTTTATGTCAGATGCCACTTTGCCAGACTACTGTTCAGACTTTCTCTAAAACAAAGCAAAGAATTCGTATTAAGCTCAACTTATAATATTGCAACGTCCACATGGTGAAATAAGACACGTTACTTTCAGAGCAATATTTCATAGTAAATTTTCTTTCTCAAATGAAGGTTTTAGTCACTCTAGGAACTGTAATTAAAATTCCTAGTGAATAGTTTCTGTTCACTATTATTCCTCTAGCTGCCAAAATTAAGTGTAGCCTGATCAGACTGCAAAATAGTTGATAAACCTCACCAAAAAGAATTCGAAAAATAAAATCAATCCGAAGATGAAAATGCGTGTAACACATAAAAAAAACCCAACTTACTTTGGAGCTCTTTGAGAAGATCATACCAGAATACATTTGGAATTTGCAACTAGGTTCATATAAAGCCAGGTTGCTACTTACCTAAAAAAAAAAGAGCAAGAAAAAAAAACATAAGCATTAGACAAAGAAATTGGGAGGAAAAATATTTTAAGATTCAAATATAAACGTAAATGATAGCATTAAGCAAGAAAAATACCGTATATACTCTCAAATGTCGCACCTTTTTGAGCAAAACTTTCTTAAAATAGGGGTGCAACCTATCTACTCGACACACTGAAAAATTACTGCCAAATTTACAGGTAACTGTCATTGCCGTAACGCGTAGACCTTGATCCAAGGACCAGAATGCGTCTGCTAAGCATTGGAAAGCTGTTCTCTGCACAAATCATGTACGAAACGATCTTACCGATTCACAGCTTTATACAGATCTGATGCTGTTAGAAATAGATACATTTATTAGAATAAAATTGCATAATATTTCTATTTCCAATCCTTGTAGGTTTGACACTGTTTACATCTTGAATTACGACTTTGCCCTATCGAGCATAAGTATTCGAATATATTTTTACGTGGTATGGTTGCGTTTTCACGCTCCGCGTAAGTTGCTATTCCAAGATTTCGTAGCAATGCGTGACCTTTGATCATACTAACGCAAAACAGCGTACGACTTTGCCCTATATCATGTATCGAGCATGCGTATTCGGATATATTTTTACACGTGGTATGGTTGCAATTTTTGAAATGAAGGTAAATATTTTGTAATATTTATTTTTATCAATGGGCAGTGTAATTTCACAGATTCAAGTGCAACCTATCTGCAAGTCAAACTCAAATACCCAATTTTTTACCTCAAACTAAGGGTGCTTTCCCACTTGGGGTTAATAGATCTGACTCTTTAATATTAGGCTGAGATCAGTTCTAAGACAAGAAATTCCAAAACGACAAGAAAACCATATCATTCTCTCACCCAAGATGGCATGGCAGTTCTCACGTAAGAAAAAAAAGAAAAGAAAAAGGGAATTGGTGGAGAGTCGTAAACATCTATATCGTGAAAAAAAGAGGGCTCTGAATTTAAACTTTTCAACAACTTCAGTATCTTTCCCAAGATGACATGCCAAGTCAAAGATAAGAAAGAAAAAGGAGGAAAACCATCTTTGCCGACTCCGTCCTGAAGATTGCTCTCAATTCAAAACTGCCGAGCAGTCAATGACAAACCTTTTCTATCTTTCCTAAGGCCGTTTGGCAATTCACAGAAAAAAAGGAATCTTTGAAGAGTTTTTATTGCCTATGTCTCTTTAAGACATAAGCAACGCTGAATTTAAAACTACCAAACAGCCAATGAGGAAACCACTTCATTATCTCCCTCAAGAGGGCATCACAATTCACAAATAAAGAAAAAGAATGTGTAGAGAGCCATTATTGCCTCTGTGTTGCAGGGAAAAGAAAATTCTAAACTACGGTTAAGGCAATGGAAAAACCACTCCATCTTTCTGAAAAATGCATTGCATTTCCCAGATAATCAAAAGACAGGAATCTTAGGAGATGTCATTGAATGGATGCCTATTTCATCACAGTTTGCGGTGCCGTTTCTTGATGGGCACAGTTTGCGGTGCCGTTTCTTGATGGGCACAGTTTGCGGTGCCGTTTCTTGATGGGCACAGTTTGCGGTGCCGTTTCTTGATGGGCACAGTTTGCGGTGCCGTTTCTTGATGGGCACAGTTTGCGGGGCCGTTTCTTGATGGGCACAGTTTGCGGGGCCGTTTCTTGATAAGCACAGTTTGCAAAGTATTCATGTCTTTTTTCTGTGTTCATGAGCCACTGAGAAGAAAGAGAGTCTAAAATTCAACAAAATCTGAGGAAAATATGGAATCATACAGAACTCGGACTTTAAAAGATTGATTTTACTTTCTAACAATATGACATTAGAGAGATATTATTATCTCTCTAGTAAATAGATAAAATCTTTTTGTATCCTGAAAATAATGGGATTGAGTTTTAAAGTGTAAGACAAATTTTTAGAGAGAACTTTTGATGAAAAAGAAAATTGTCTTATTTTCACATGAGATCAAGGTATCTTTTCACAAATCGGAAAATGGGAATAGTTACACACATAACTTTTTTATCAATTCTGGTTTTGCTGATAAGAATGCTGAAATCTTACAACCAACAAATCCTGAAAATATTACAAATTATCAACAATAGAAACAATTTATTCTTCATTTCCCCACCCCCTGCCACAGAGCCTAACAAATCAGATAGAGCCCATCATGACAATGTCACTTTTCATAAAAACAACAAAAGCCCCTCTGAAAGACAAAATTGAAAGTTTCTAGATAGAACTTTTTTTTTCTCTCTTAGATTTAAGAAAACAATGAAAATATTTTATGCTTTTTCACAGGCTAAAAAAAAAAAAAGAAAAAAAAAGGGAGAAAAAAAAGAAAAACAAACCCAACTTCAAGCAAAAACTGCATCCATTGTTGTTTATGTTCCAGGTGATGTCACAGACAAATCAACATTTTCATATAATACCACAAATCTTGGGAAAAATTCTGTGTTTGCATCTTATACATTTGATCATCAAGAGCAAACATCAAAAAATAAAGCAAGTGTTGACTGTGACCTAATTTACCCAAAATGAGAAATGTAACACCAAAAAATACATTGATAGTGATTTGACTATGAAAATGTCTTCTTTTGAAATGCTTTTGCCCCAAGCAAAGGGGAAAGTGCCACAGAACTAAAAGGGGTCATTGAAAATAAAAGCTGAAGAAACATTTTTGAGGAGAAAGGAAATAAAAGAACAGGATTCAGGTGCCCAAAATCTGGTGACATTGAAATTTTTTGAAGATCTTATCAGAAAATCATTTTTACATGGAAAACACTTTTTACACAGAAAACATGCTGGAAAGCGATTTTTAAACACAACAATGTACTTGAAAATTCATGCAGGAAGCTCCAATATGAACATTTCAGAGTGCTTAGGTATAAGGACCTCCACTTTTCAGTATAAATTTTCGATACCTGATTTTAAAATAAAATTTTTAAAATAAAAAAGACATTCTTGAAGATTTCATTTTAGATTTAATTAAAAGCTTAATGATTAAATTTATTATTTCCATTCAGTAAAAATTTCTGGTGTATTTCAGATAGAAATTATATAGATTTGAAGTCACATTTAATTTCAATTTAAATTTTCTTAAAAACGGCCATTTTCTTAAACTTCTTGATTTTCTTAATCGCAAAAAAATCAATGTTAAACTTTGTAGAAGGCGATGACGTAAACAAAAACTGTTCTTTTATTTCCTGCATCATGCTATACAAGCAGGATAACCCAGTCATACCACATCACCCCTTACATCTAGCCACCTAACTCCCCCAGACGACAACCCCCTTGATTATTATGTGGGGGGGGTGCAGTTGAGCAAGAGTCCAACAAAATTCTTTATAAGACCAAAGATGAACAGAAAGCATGGATTATGGTAACATTTACCACTTGAAACAAGGAGACCGCCCAAAAGAGATGCATGAGATTTCAAAGTTGTATGGCGCTTGTTTCTTGAATCCAATGGTGATTTTATTTAAAAAAAAAAAAAAAAAATATTCTCAAGTGTTTCCAGATATATTTACCAAAATGACAAAGATATCCATTAAAATGTGTTATTTTCATTTTTTCCTTAATTTCGATGACAATTTATCCTTTGCATGCGGTTTGGGTGCATGTGTTTGTGAATATTTTTCCATATGTGAATGTTTGTAGGTTTATTCATGTATGCGTTCTTTTTCTCCCCCCCCCCCCCCGTCTAATATATTAATAACTTTCTAAATCTACGAAATTGTTAAAATATATATATATATATATATATATATGTTTTTTTTTGTTTTTTTTTAGCAACAAAAATTTAGTAGATATAATAGTTAATTAATAATGCTGATCTTAATTTTATAAAATTTTAATACCAATGCCCACCAAGATTAATTTTAAGTCTTCCCACATATTCTCCAAAGTAAAAATTGCTTTACTCTGATTGGTCCACATTGTACATACAATAATGCCTCCCTGATGAAAGAGGTCTTGCTTGTTAACCTTTTAAAGCCATTCATTTTGAAATAACCACACGGAAGTATAGGCTTAATCATGGAATAACGTGTCTGTTTTAATTTTCACATATATTTGCTCTATATATATATATATTTAGAGCTCTCCTAGAGAATTATTCTACCACTTTATGTACAGGATACTCCTTTGGATTCTTCTATCTCTACACTGCATGCTTATATATATATATATATATATATATATATATATATATATATTTCTCTTAGGAAATTTTCTCCACAGAATCTATCTTGCATGTTTTGAATACGGCTGTCACATCTAATCTGGTGTTTCTACTATATATCCAGAGATTCTTGATAAAATCCAAAGAAGAATCGGTAATGTTATTGGTCCTGAGCTGACATCTTGGTTTCAGTCACTTTCCCACAACCATAATGTAGCTTCCCAGTACCTTTTGAAAGATAATTTAAATGATAATTGTTCTGATAAACTTTTCTGAATGACCAAACAAGACAAAATTTAATGAGAGCTACAAAAGGCAAGAAATTGGGGAGAGCCATGACTGCCTGCATCCTAAAGGGAGATGGCATATTGAAGAAGAATGAGAGCAAGATTTCTGGGAATGACATTTTTTTGTTGCCCCAGAAACTTTTTTGTCAGTGTTCAATACTGAATAGGGTTCTTTAGAATGGGCTAAATTTGAAATCACCTTCAACCTGATAAATGTCTTTATTCCTTCCACAGTATGATTCGCATACTTTTTTGCTTTCTAATAGTCTTGTCAATTCAAGAAAATAGATTTCTCAAGTCTACTGTTATTGTTCTTCCCAGTATTGATGGGAGGTTTCCTTCCGAATTTTTTGTTTGAAGCGCTGTGGAAAGTCAACATCTTCATGATGTCATTATTTGAAAAACAAAGCAAAATCCTATCCACAAAGTCATGCTCTCCTATATATGTTATGTAGGAAGAAAGTGTCAATGCCAGCATGTGCGATCTATGCAGGTCTCCAGGTAACAAATGTATCTGTTGAATGCATAATGTTACTGAAATCACATGATCATAAATATTAATACACAAAACACTCGGACTTCTGTCTGAGTTCCAGTCTTAAGAGTATTCTGAGTGTAGTCTGGGGGTTATTCGAAGGAATTATTAGTACGTGGACTGCACATAACAAAATACTGAAATATTATAACTCACAAATAGTGAGTGACCGAAAGTTAATTTCAAATTAATGTCATGAAAACCAATGTTATAGAAATGGCAAAAAAAAAAAAAAAAAAAAAAAAAAAAAAAACTAACATTCACACTAATGCTATAACAGAATAAAACACTTTTAAGGCCAGCTATATTGATAGGTAAAAGTGATCAATACAGATGATAGAGTGTGTGTTCAATGTAAGAGTGGACACTGAAATCAGCAAGTGCTGACTATTTTCAGGTCATATATATATATATATATATATATAGATAGATAGAGAGAGAGAGAGAGAGAGATAGTTATGAATTAATTGTACATTGCCACACAGAAATTTCTATGTTTCGAGATAGATTCTCTTCATCAGGCACTGTTTGTTGTTGGTTGCACTGTTCATAATAAAAGAAATGCTGGGGCACTCAAAATAGTAGAACATTGAGTCCTCTTCACCTGGAGATATATATATATATATATATATATATATATATATATATATATATATAAAAAGAGAGAGAGAGAGAGAGAGAAAATAATGTTGCATTACACTACCGGCCATAATTATTAGGCCACCCCAGTTTTTTTTGTTTTTTTTAAAAGAAATTATGTATTTCATACTATTTTTAGTATTTATTGCCAAGTGGATAATTCTAAATGAAAATAGAATGGTTCTTTTGTTGTTATTACTTTGCAGAATTTTACAAGGCAAAGAGCGACAATTTAGCCATCGCACCATATATATATATATATATATATATATATATATATATATATACTACCGGCCATGATTATTAGGCCATCCAAGTTTTTTTAAAATAAATTAAGTATTTCATACTATTTTTTAGTATTTATTGCCAAGTGGATAATTCTAAATGAAAATAGAATGGTTCTTTTGTTATTACTTTGCAAAATTTTACAAGGCAAGGAAGCAAAGATGAACTCGTCTGAATCACCCTAAATTTTCTTCATCCTTTCATTGATGAAACTGCAATATAGGTAATTATTAAATATTTATAAATTCATTTGATGCACATGTTATTGTTCGGTATTAACAAAAGAACCATTCTATTTTCATTTACAATTATTCAGTTGGCAATAAATACTAAAAAAAAAAAAAAAGTATGAAATGCATAATTTTTTTTAAAACACTGGGGTGGCCTAATAATTATGGCCGGTAGTGTATATATATATAAGTATAGAGTAGGTATGGATGGAATAATATTTCGTATCCAAAGAAACACTATTCTTAAAAAAGTGCTCCATACAAAGTAGAGCTAATATTTATTCAGAAATTATAACATGAATATGTTATAACATCACTACAGAAGTAGCTATTTTGTTTCGACACTTCTTGTGTCTTATCAAGTGATGAGGTTTATTTCAAGTTGAAGGGTTTTATAAAATTAAAAACAAGCCAAACCCCCTTAATCAGGGAGGCATTGTTGCATAGACAGTGTGGACCAATCAGAATAAAGTAACTTCTAATTTAAAGAATATGCGAGCAGACTCACAAAACAATTTTGAGAGGCATTAATATTAATAATTGATTAAATTGAGATCAGCATTATTAATCAACTATTAGATTCAGTTTATTTTTATTGCGAGTTTTAGATTCTAAGTTTAACAAGAAATTATTAGATTTAGAAAGTTATTCATATATTAAACAAGGAAAAGACATGAATGCACACACATAAACCTACAAACATCCACACATGGACAAATAGACAAGTATACACACATACACTGGCAAACAGACATCTACAGTTTGATATACGTCTGCATATATATATATATATATATATATATATATATATATAGACACACACAAATTTAAAAATTTTGCTTTTATCAACTTGTCAATATATGTGCATATGAATATCAATATATAAATGTTAATCAGGTGTGAATGGAACAGTGCTCAATGTTGTATAACAACAAAAATATATATATTAATAAATATACATATTCTACATTTTATGCACAACTAAGTTTCATGCCTTTTTCATCAATCATAGTGCTTATCATATATGATATGAACCCAATTGCTGAAAAATGCTTGAAACTTTGAGTTGTACATAAAAGGTAGGATTATATATATATATATATATATAAATATTTCATCTGTATACAGGCCCATTTGGCTGTATCAAAGCCTATCAGTGCAGCTAAATAAACCATTTGCTTCGAGCTGGGATTGAAACCCGACTGATTTGTCATTAGTCGGAGATTTTACCCCGAAGCTGTCAGCACACAGCAGAGAAAGGAAGATTTCATAGTGTTTAATTTACAGAATGTAAACAACCGCCAACAGCCGAGAGTGTTCAATTCGGCAGTTGAGCCAAGAGCGTTCAATTTGGTAGCCGAAGACCATTGTGTAAAGGCGTAAGCGGCTAATGTTTATAAAATCTAACTTCTTTTTCTCTCTTATATATATATATATATATATATATATCATGTAAACTTGTCATACTTCTGAGTACATACACGAAAGGAAAAAAATGGTAATAAAAAAAAAAGTGAGCTAAGCACCCACACATCAAAGTACATAGCCCAAAGAAAAAAACCCCGAGACGAGTAACCTGAAAGAAAAAGCGCTCAATACACAAGTATATATATATATATATATATATATATATATAGATATGTGGAAAATTTCTGATAGAATATATCTGTAAAAGACGAAAGGAAAACTTATCTTAGCTGACACATTTAACTCTCTAAGATACTTTTTATCAAGGAAAATATGAGGATTTTATTTTGTGACAAGTATTTTTTTTTATACAAGAGCAAAAATTCTTGAAAAGTTTTGGTATAGGGGTACTCATGAATCTCGTAATTTTTATGCTTAGAATTTTGGGAAGTTGTGTGTAGAAAGGAAATATATAATACCTACACTTTCCCTAACCAAAACTAAATTCAAACAACCAACCATGTTCTATCTTATTAGGATAGAAAAACAAATAGGTATAGAATCATGCAGACTTACAAAGGTAGATCGAGCAAGGAAGAGAAAGTGAAAAAGAGACAAAGAAGAGGAGAGAGAGAAAGAAAAACAGAGAGAAGAGAAAGAGAGGGGAAGGAAGCCACCATGAAGAAAGCAAATATGAGAAAGAAAAAAAAAGGATGGCAGCCACAAGGTTCATACTGGGAGGAGAAAGAGAGAAGAAGAAGAAGAGGAAAGGAATTTCTACAGGCTGAAAAAGAGACAGAGAGTGAAAAGGAGAACAAGATATTTCTAAATTCAAAAAGAGAGAGAGAGCAGGATAAAAATTGCAAGAAGTTTCTACAGGCTGAAAAAGAGAGACTGAGCAAAAAAACCAGCACAAGATTATATATATATATATATATATATATATATATATAAGAGAGAGAGAGAGAGAAAAGCAGGAAGTTTATATCAGCAGAAAAAGAAAGTGGAGCAGAAGGTTTCAACAGGCAAAAAGATAAAAAAAAAAAAAAGCCCTAAACATGACACCCCCACCACAGCTTTGAAATAAAAGCTTATGGAGAATTACCAACATCCTCTTAATTTTACCTCCCACTATTTCTTTCATTTATTATGTAGCGTAGGGAACTGGTTAGTGTTTCTTTCATTCGGCCTTGTGTCAGACTTAACCTGCTGATGAATAAACTAGTAAGCTGTAGGGAGTTTGGTTTTCATAGTTATCAGAAGGTTGGTTGTCAGTTGGAATGTGTGGATTAGAATAAAATATACATTTTGAATGTTAAAATAGAAATTTATTAAAAGGAAAAAAGAACATGAGTTGTAGAAGTTAATGTTCAATTAGAAACATTTTTAAAATGTTAAGCGTAAAGTTCATGTTCAATAATAAAGTTGAGTTAAGGGTATCGAGAGTTGAAGAAATTGTTCGTTGTAGTAATTATTGAAAGAGATAAGGAGAAAGAGAACAAAGTGCGATCTGACCTTATCTCAGGGTCAATTTGAAGTTGGTTACATTTTAGATGTGTGTCAGCAAACTACCTCCCCTGACTGACCACTGTGACTGGTTAGAGGCTATCTTTAAATATTGAATTCAGTCATGTGAGGTGGCCCCCAGAATGAGTTTTTTTTTTTAGCTGTGGAAAAACAGTTTCTCTGATGTATTTTGAATTTCTCGATTTGTTAACCAATCAGGATTAAGAATGATTTTTCACACATCATTGTGAATGTTTGTAAAAGAGAAGGTTGATTTTAATTAATTTCTTATCCACAATTACTTTAAATCCTTTAGTAGCAGAACAAGATGATTGCTAATTGAAGCTATTTAGATGACAAAGAATTCTTACACAAGCCGTGCGAGTTATGTAAATCCATTTGATAGGGGTGAAAGGTGAAAGAAACTGAGTGACGACCAAGACAGGAAATAAATTAAAAAAATCCATGCCATTTATACCAAACAATAAAATTGGCAACTCCCTTCCCAAACTCTTCTTCAGGAAAATCTTGAAACAATCAATGATCAGGGAAGCAGGTTTCATGACAGCTCTGAAACACTTTACTGTATCGCTCAGTTGTTAAAGCACAGAACAGGATCTAGCATGCCACTGACAGCAACTGTCGGATTGCAAGATGTAAATTTGTGTCATGAATCTGTGTTATAAATCTGTCAGATTCTCTGTGGCTTTCAAGGCAATTGCAAAATAGATCTTTAGAAAACGTACCAGTTGTAGAAAAGATATGAAACGAGGAAAAATGAAAAGAAAAACCAAATGAAAAGAAAATAAGGGTTAGATTTTCCTTGAGTAAACCATTTTCCCACATCTTTCTGAGTGGGAATTCAATTTTTTTCTTCAGCTAGACTGGTTACCAACCAAGGCTGAACAGACCAGTTTTTTTTAATCATTTTAAACCAATCAAGGTGGTAATAAAAATAAACATGTAGACAAACACAAAACATGAGTTCACTTGTAAAAGCTGAACTGTGGCCAAAAAAACAAAGCACACACACACACATATATATATATATATAGATAATATTTATATGATGATGATGTTCATCTTTTGTGGGCAAAGAAGACCACGACTTCTAGTCACAAAGGGTGTAGAAGTCATGACTTGCGCTTTAATTGGATTTAAGTGAGGGAGAGTTGAGCATGGTCGTCAGCCTGACTCTCTCTTCCCATTCCATTTGGGTCTGGTGGCACAACATCATCCTGGAGCAGCCAAAATAACTGGAAAAGTAAAGAATACTTCAAGTACATCAGAGACTTGCCAGAGACAGTCGGGAATGCAGTTGATGGCCAACAGTGATATTGTTTTTCACTGTGCCCTGAATGCGCACCACAGCGCTTAGATAGGCATTATCCCGCAACAGGTTGCCATTACCTGCACTGGAAGACTGGTTGCCAGCCAAGGCTATAGAACCCAATCTGTCCTGTTATTTAACCCATAACTGGAGGGAAGGGATGAATTAATACCTTTCCCAAGGGAATTTGCATCAAAGTGACTGCAGGGCATTGAACTGGGATACGAACTCAGCTCCCCAATTTCTCATTCCGAGAAATCAACTGCACCACAACACACATCCATCAAGAATGTTTATAGCACCTGGTATTCCCAAGCAGTTACCCATCTAAGTACGGGCCAGGCTCAACGTTGCTTAACTTTGGTGATTGAAGGAGAACCGGTGTATTCAACATGATATGACTGTAATTTATATTTATATATATATATATATATATATATATACACGCACACACATATAGAGAGAGAGATATTAATTAAACACGTGTTAAACAATAGAGGCAACTTAGTCTTGCATATTTTCTTTTGTATTTTCTCAGGAGACCTTTTAGTTCCGAATAATATTTATGTAAAAATTGTCCAAAGGTTATCCGAGTACTTTCGAACGTCATCGTTCATCATCAGGGTCAAAATTACAATTTAAACATCAAAAATTGCCTTGTAGCAGGAAAAGTGTTACGACAATTTGAAAAGACTAAATAAACATTAAGAAACCTTTGGACAATTTTTACATAAATATAATTCGGAAATAAAAAGCCTTATTAGAAAATATAAGATACAAAAGAAAATATGCAAGACTAAGTTGTCTATTGTTTAACACAATGTGTTTAAAAGAAAAGATGCTGCTAAAATATATGTTCCACATTATATATATATATATATATATATATATACACACACACACAAAGATTTGTACCCGCAGAATATGTTACTAGCTTTAAACAAGAAAGACATAATTATCCCAACCCCAGAACACTTGTCAAGGGCTACGTTGGCTTTATTCATTGTTTCTTGACCTCTATTTTTGACCCTTTGTAATAAAGCCAATGTAGCCCTTGACAATATATATATATATATATATCTCTAAACTTATTTATAAATGGAACTTTGTCTCTGTGTGTGTGTGTGTGTGTGTGTCCGTTACCTATAGACTCCAAAACAACTGAACTGATTGAACCGATTTTCTTGAAAATTTACACAGTTGTACTATAAGCGTCTGCGAGTGTCCTTGGCTAGGTTTAGTGTCGAGGTACCCCAGATAAATATCGAAAACTGATAATCGAAAAAAATCGGATTATAGAAGGATTTTAATCAAATTTGATTCGCTCATGGACAAAGACATAAGAAACAATATTCAGAAGTTTTAAGGTTGCAGTTCTTACAATAGTGCAGAAAATCGATTATATATATATATATATATATATATATAAAAGCTTTCATTACACCCGAGCAACTCCAGGCTATACTGCTAGTATATATATATATATATATATATATATATATATATATAATTCACTTTGCCATCTGTTCTGATTTCCAGCTGGAAAGACCATTTCCACTTAGTTTTAGTGGCAAATTACGAATGTTCCGTCATCTTAACAATAGCATGTAATAACTTAGAATTCAAAACTAAATTTTTATGGAAACTAAACAATCTAATAACCACTTGCCATAATATTCACTTGTTCCCCCACCCAAAAATATTCACAGACCAAAATGTTTTCCAGCACTGTACAAAATTGGAATTTGGCAATTCTTGATTTAAAACAAATTGCACACTCAACATTTAGAGAAAACAGCAGGGCAAGAGTGTGAAAGTGTTTTCAGGCCACACGCAAGAAAACAAAATACAGGGATATTTAAGCTTTCTTTTCCATTACACCTTTGTGCAAATTAACAGAAACAAAACAAATCATGTTTTCCTAGGATCTTTCACTCTTTCTCTCCATTATATATATATGTTGTCTCTTTGCATTGATTTTCTCTCCCAACTGCATTTTTCATTACATTTTGGATTGAGATCTAAACTTATAGATGGAACTTTGTGTGTGTCCGTTATCTATAGAGTCTGAAATGGCTGAACCGATTTTCTTGAAAATTTACACAGTTGTACTATAAGCATCTGTGAGCGTTCTTAGCTAGGTTTTGTGTTGAGGTACCCCCGATAAATATTGATAATCGAAAAAATCAGGTTATAGAAGAAGTGGTCCGAGTTTAATCAAATTTGATTCGCTCAGACAAAATCATAAGAAACGTTATTCAGAAGTTTCAAGGTTGCAGTTCTTACAATAGTGCAGAAAATCGATTATATATATAAAAAAGGCAAGATGTTTGTGTGTGTCTGTTTATCTGCCTGCATGTCTATTTTTTTCAGCCCTTTTTAGTTTTGGCTTCATGTTTGGCTCTAAGTTGGTATAATTGTAGTTCTTAGTCTCAGCCATGATACCATTTACTCAGAGGACTTATTTAGCCTTCAAAATTCAGTTTACGACGAAAAAAACTTATTTGATATCGATACCAGGAAATCAAAATTTGACTTACATCCATTCATTTTTCCTTCAGTCTACGGTTTCGCTTTAACTGGAAACAACTATTGCTTTTTAGTCTTTTGTGCCAAAGTCCAAAGAGTTTGAGCTCCAGGACCATGGATTAGTTTTAAAGCTTTCATTACACCCGAGCAACGCCGGGGCTATACTGCTAGTAGATACATGTAAGCAGACTGAGATAGATAAATAGACAGATATGAATAGAGACACACCCTTGTGCAAATTAATCGAGACAAAAATGTCTTTCTAGAATCTGTTACACATTCCTTGATCACGGCTATGTCACCTCTTGGCATTGTTTTTCTTTTCTGAACAAATTTTCCTTTACATTTTGTACTGACGGATTCAGTTTGTTTCCTCTTCTTCATGACACAACTGACAGTTAAAAAGCCGACACCAATAATATCTACAATCTCTCTATAAGGCTTACCAGTGTGTTTGTGCAAGGTTACAATTTTTGTAAGCTTCCTTAGAGTAATGTCCACTGCAAACAAGGGCCGTAGGACAACTAATCAATAGACAAGACAAAAGTGTCTGGGAGAAATAAAAGTTTGATGCAATCACGAATGATGCAAGATTTTGCAAGGCCAAACAAATTTCATTATATACTCCGAAAATAGATTCATACCACTGCAAATGATCAAGTCTGAGGAAAAAAATAGAAATCGATTACACCCTGTCACTCCAGTGGAGTGTAAAACTGACTGAATGGTGAAAGAAAGGAAACTAAAGCAGTTATTTCAATTAATTCGAATGAAAATGTAGTTTGAAAAGTATGGTGAATACACAAGACAATTTGAGAAACTTCTCTTGCCCAAGATTCAAGACTAACTTTCATCATCATCCTGGAGCAGCCAAAATAACTGGAAAAGTAAAGAATACTTCAAGTACATCCCCAAAATTTTAAACCATCCCAAATGCTAGTCTCCTAGAGAACAACACATTGCACCTCTATTCTGCATTCTATTTGAGGTATTCTTCCAAACCCAGTAACCCATTCTGTCTTAGTGACTTTATTACCTTACTTAGAATGAATTCATTTCACAATCCTACCTACTGAAGCTTCATAAGAGCCACCATTGAAAATAACCTTGATATAAAATTCAACCACCCCAATGAGAAATAAGTTGGCATCAAATAAGATAAAAACCAAATAGAGGCTGGAACATACAGTCCAAGTTTTGTTTAACGGCATATCAACACCTCTGTGGGTTATTTAATGCCAAATAGTTGGGGTTTTAATGTATTTTTTTTAATGTTCAGTTATAGTGAGAAGGTTAATTTAGTCAGATTTTTATGAAAATTTTTTGTTTTTAATCTTTTTTATTTTAAACAACTGAAAATGTCTTCTAGTTTTGTATTGAAAAATGTTTTACTGAGAATATTTTTTCCTTTGAAAAATGTGCTATGATAATAATTTGAATAGAATGTATTATTAATATTTTTCCTTCAAAAGTGTATCGCTGGTAATATTTTTCTTTCAAAATGTATATTTTTCTATAAAAGTCTATTTTTATGTATATGTTTCTATAAAAGTGTATTTTTATACTTTCATAGTGTTTTGATCCCAGTTGGTGGTAAACTATTTACCCATAGCTGGGACCCTAACAGGTGTACCCCTCTGGGTCAGGGTGAACCTGGGGATAACAGCAATTAAGAGGTGGTTCCATGCTCCTCACAACCTCCCAATCAGAGGCCTTGCTGCTGGATGCAGTTTATCATCATGCCCAGGACCGGGAATGTACAGAGAAGAATGTATAAAATGCTGAACGATGTACATTAGCAAAACATGTAGAAACCTCGAGAGAAAGAGAGACTATATGAACATTGCAGAGAGATATTTGACTACAAATGTCTGATCAGGTGATTACAACAAACTTTTCAATTGACAAGAAAAATTTGGAAAAATTTCAATATTTAAACAATTTGGTGTGTGGGGGGGGGGGGCTCAGTGTTTTCATACAACATTATAGTAAATCGATCCTCCATTTTAGATCCACTCACCGGTACGACATAACAAATTTACAGGTGGTGGTAATCATTTTTTTACTTTTTTCAGTGCAATCTTATCGATTAAACCCTAAACTTTCCGATTGGCAAAAAAAATTTGTAAAAATTTCAATATTTAAACAATTTTAGCTGGGGAGGGTTCAGTTTTTTTATACAACCTTATAGTTAATCGATTCTGTGCAAGTAATTTTTTTTGCTTGCGCATATTAAACAACTGAATCCTTTGTGAAATTTTTGAATAAAGCCATTCTTAGAGTTTCCAAGGAAGATGCCATCGTAAGAACTTAAGAAAACTTGAAAAACTCAAAAACAAGAGCAACAACTCGTCCAAAAAAAAGAAAAAAAAAAAATCTGACCCCACACGAATGGTTCCAAAATGAAGGATTGATTTACTATAACATATGAGAACGTGAGCCTCCACTAAAATTGTTTACATATTGAAATTCGAAAAAAATTTTTTTAATAATCGGAAACTTTATGTAATAATCTATAAGACTGCGCTAAAAAACAAAAAAACAAAACAAAAAAAACAAATTTAAAGGTGGTGGTAGTCTCCTTCAGGTTTGCCATAATTTCTTAACTTAATAAGATCTCATGTTATATTTTTTTGTTTTAAGAAAATTTCTGTTTTTCTTTTTTTAACAGGAAAAAATAAGTTCTGAGGATTTTTTACTCTTGAGCATACAACTTGCCATGCATATATTATTTCTTGCTGAAGCCAATTTTCAACTTTTTCAAGTGTTTGGCCTTGTCATTTGTTTATTATTCTTGCAAATGCAGGATGAAATGGAAATTGGATTCTATATATATATAAACTTAAAGAAAAGATAAGCAAAAAACAATATTAACTTTGTATTAAATAAGTATTTGTTATTTTAAGCATTGACTTGTTTTTAAAATAATGGAACGGTTTTATACGTTAAATAATAAAGCTTAATTTTTTTAGGAAAATTCAATAAAAATTCATTGTACTAAACTACACACACTAGTTAAACCCACAGTACTTTGTATTCCCATACCTGTTAGTACTTCTCACAAAATTTAGTTCTGAACAGTCAATGGATAGCTATTTTCGCGAGTGGGATGGGTGGACTAATGGATGTCACAGAAATATATATTTTCTAAACATATACTGTTAAATATAAGAGACAATGAATGTCTATTATGTTTAATCATGAGCCATTCTAAACATCGCATTTTGGCTTTAATTTCAGGTGAGAATAAAGACAAAAACAAAAGCAAAAAAGACATTTGGATAATTTTTTATTAAGTTATTAAATTTTATTAATACAATGTTTAGAACGACTCATGATTAAACATAATAGACATTCATTGTCTCTTATATTTCACAGTATATGTTTAGAAAATTATCTGCTGCCTCAATACACTATATATATATATATACATACACACACTGTTAAATATAAGAGACAATGAATGTCTACTATGTTTACATCATATTTTGGCTTTAATTTCAGTTGAAAATAAAGACAAAAATTCTCCAAAAATTGGATAGTTTTTTATTAAGTTGGTTCTAAGCTTTCGGCTCACATGAGCCATCTTCAGAGAGGTTAACACAAAAACATCCACCATCAGCAACGATTTTATCTTGTGTTGACCTAAAACTCTGCTAAGCAATGACAACAGTTACCAAAAATAAATGCAGTTCGCAAATTTGGAATGCAGTTCTATGATGTCACATCACGTGACAGCGTGAAATGACAACAGAACCATATATTCAAATGCAGTGTAATGTGTTATGACGAGATTTAAACATGATTTTATTAAGTGTGGGTTGTTTGGATTTAATGTATATGGCCTCTAATATCTGAAGGTTCTTTTTACTGTGTGTATAAGTGAGGATTATTGTATTGTTGACTAAAATCTGTCTGATATTACCTACATATTTTGTCTTTATTTTCACCTGAAATTAAAGCCAAAATACGACGTTTAGAATGGTTCATGATTAAACATAATAGACATTTATCGTCTCTTATATTTAACAGTATATGTTTAGAAAATTATCTGCTGCCTCGATACAATATATATATACACACACACACACACATACATAAGAGTGAACATTAAAGTCAACACTCAAGGGTGACAGACTGTTTCAGGCGAAGCGCAAACATCAGGAAACAGTCTGTCACCCTTGAGTGTTGACTTCAATGTTCACTCTTTTATATTTACGTATGCTCTATCTCTGATCTTGAGTACTTTATCCTATAAATATAGCACACCTCAAAACTATATATATATTTCTGTGAACATGTTATGCTCTCATTGTGATTGAGCTCTCTAGAGAGGAAAATTAAAAAAAAAAAAAAAAAAAAACAGTTACTCCTGCAATTTATTCATTACTCTTCAGCAATGAATTGAATTCTTGTATACACCGCTTATATATAACACGCAAAAATATCCTTTCTCTGATTCCATACATCTATGGCTTAGGGGTTAGCGACTCCGACTGACACCAAATCGGTCAAGTTTCGATCCCGGCTAGAAGCAAGTGGATGTCTAGCTACACAGATGATCTGTGATACAGTGAAACAGGCTTGTATGTGGATGACGAACGACAACAATATATATTTTAATAATCTTTTCATCTACCTGCATTTTAATAAATTTTATAATCTTTAATTTAAAATTTTAAAATGAATTCTTTTTATCTACATATAATCTTTGTCTATTTGAATTTTACTCTCGATGTATTAATAAACAGTCTCCTAACTTTATAAGATTTAACTCCCATTAACATCAAGTTAACTTAAATTCAAATCCTTTAAGTGGTGAGTTTGTAATATGCACCTAGTGAGTGCATAACGCATGAAACTGCACCATCTACCACAATTATTAGTATAACCCCCTCAAATATTTTAACTAAAATCAGAAACTCCTTGTAGTTACTTGACCGAGATATTCAGAAAGTTATTTGACAAATCGTGCCACTTGCTATATATTAAAAATCATTTTCTAGGGCAGTGCTTCTCAAACTATCTGATGTGGTGGACTGGTAGTTTTTTGTTTTTTTTTTTTCAATGTGCTAGGGACCGGCAAGCAAAGCAAGCCGGTCCAGCTGAGTAAGAGAGTGGGGACTGTGAACCCCGGAATTTTTTTTTTAAATATGTATTATTTCAGGGACATTTTGAGACTATCTGTAATAAACATAACATGATATCTTGTTCATTCTAAGGGCAGTCATCATTGACGTAACAAGTCTTCCCAGTGTGCCATTGACCAGTACCATATTTGTGCTATATTAGTTATGGCCACTGGTTTCGAGGTTATATATTTTTAAAAATCCAGAAAAAATATTTAAAGCTAATATTAATGCTTTATAAGCAATTTGAATTTAATAATGCCATAGAGTTTTACTACTGTTTCTTTCTTTTCTGGAAAATCTCCACGCACTGGCAGACGACGGTTCACGTACCGGTGCCAATATGCATACCACACTTTGAGTAGCACTGTTCGAGGGTATTCAACACCTCAGGGTGCAAACAGAAACTTAAATGACGATGACAAAAAAAAAAAATTCTATTTTCTAATATTACTTCTTGAGTCCTAGTAATTTAATAGAGGAAATCTAAATAAAAAAATAGCCAAGTTTAATGTTACATAACAAATAGGAGTCATCAACTCTCGCATTAAATTTGAATTATTCTCTTACCAAAGAAAGCAAAACTTTCAAAGATTTATCAAATTCATTCAGCCAGTGTTTTTTCCTTTCTTTATGAAATGAGAGCAGCATCAAATGAGAAAAAAGACGAATGAATTTAGAGGAGAAGATGAAGATATGTTAAAGTCATGGCAGTGGAAACGGGCAACACCCTAAACCCAATATGAAAAGCTGAAAAGAAAAACTGCATCAAAGGTCAATTCTTAGGACAAAGAGGAAAGAAAAAAAGAGAAAGAGGAAAGAAAAAAAGAGAAAGAGGAAAGAAAAAAAGAGAAAGAGGAAAGAAAAAAAGAGAAAGAGGAAAGAAAAAAAGAGAAAGACAGATAGAAAGAAAAGGAAAAAATAAATAAGAGGAAAAAGGAAAAAGAGGAAAAAGGAAAAAAGGAAAAAGAGGAAAAAAAAAAGAAAAAGAAAATGCCAGGAATCTAACTTTGAAAAAACAAATACATTTTTCGCATTTGAGAAAGAGCAAGCTTTGTGATAGTCCAAACCGAAAAAAAAATTTTTTTTTTTTAACACAAAGACAGTGGTCAATGGTCAAACAATCAACTGCCAATGATGCCAAGACTATTAAAGATTTTAAAAATTAACACCATGATAAATCTTCCTGAAGAAAATTGAATGGTATATGTCTCTGAAAGTTCTAGAGATTTGTCTCTAGAAACTTTTTTTTTATAAACATATCGCCCCAAGCAAAGCATTTTACCGCCACCATTTTGCAGGGAGTTATATAGGAGGAAAGTTATGAGAAACAGTGACATGTTATAGGGGGTGTCAGGAAGTGGGTAGGAAAAGGATGACTGTGGCCATAAAGTGAGGGATTCGTTTTTATATTAATTGTAATGTAGAATTGATCCGCCACTTTATATCCACATTATAATAGTATATAATTTTTTTTTTATAATCATATCACCCTAAGCAAGACATTTTACTGCCACTTTTGCAGGGGTTACATAAGAGGAAAGTTATGAGAAAGAGTGACAGGTTAGAGAGAGTGTCAGGAAGTGGGTAAGAGAAGGATGAGAATAATGATGAGAGTAGAGTGGAGTGGACAGAGAAAGGAGAGAGAGAGAGAGAGAGAGAGAGAGGATGCAGGTTAGTGAGATAGGAGATGACTATTGACTTTACATTTAAATTCTTGGAGATTGTAGCTGTCGGGGAAGCAAGTAAATGGAACGGAATTCCACAGGCAGAAACAGTGAGAAAAGAAGCTGATGGAGTAGAACTATGCAAGAAAAAGAAAAAAAAAAGCGTATTTTTGAAGGTTTAAAAATCAGTAACTATCTAGAGAACCTTCGTGCTGAGGGATTACTGTTCCTTGTCAATTCCTACCAACTGTTTTTTTTTTATACACATCCTACACCTTATTCATCATTACCATTTTAGCAGTAACCATCTACCTTGAGTGGCTTTTGAACCTTACAATAGCTAAATTCTTACATTTATAGGATACCAATCCTATATAATCCATCAACCAACTAAAACACACACAAATTGCACACCTGCAAAATCAGATTCAAATTGCTACATTTGAGGCAAACCCTAAGTAAAATTGCACACCAGCAAAAAGGGATTTAAACGACTTTGGAAAAACCCAACTAAGAAAGATTCACAAGTCAGTGTGAAAAGCTAATTAGGAACCCTGATTGGATTAAAAACAGCAAATTCATAAATGATGTATTTTCACGCCTAGATGTGAAAAAGCCTTGCTGGAGCTGGCACCATGAGAAGTTTCACTATTTACTATTAGCTGATGACCTCCCTCTTGGTAATGAAAGAAAATTCAAGAAGCCCACCTGGTCACAGTTTCATTTGCCCTCACTACCAACTTTCTTTTCTTTTTTGCTCTACAGCCAACCCACACATAGGGCACTTCACCCTCTTCTGTCATTGTTATTTTTTTTCATTTTCACACCATGCTGTCAAAAAGAACAGCAACAAAATTTATTTGTTTTACTTTCTTTCTCTCAACCTGTAGCAACCTACTAAAATGAAGAAGGAACAAAGACTTTACATTCTACTACTACACAACCATGAACTCTAAACATTTTCAGACATTTTTAATGCCTATATTACTGTAACACCCCAACGGCCCGTTCGAACAATTTTCTCCGGCGGCCGTTCTCCACGCTGTGATGTTGCCGGAAATTTGTAGAAAATGTCGGCCGGACATCTGGGGGTACAAGATTGACTGTAAGGAACGAACTTTCACAACTTGGACGAGTTGAAAGGATGCTTTATTCGTTTAGAGTTAGCCTTTTCGGTTGGGGCAGGCGAATGTGATACACAGCTCTAACTCTAATTAATGGAGATCAACAAATCCGAACTGAACGAAACAAGACGAACGGAGATTCTTACTTCAAGCTCGCACCCGGCAGACTTCCCTTCACTTTCTCTCGTCTTAACTGACTCGGAAAAATTACCTGAATTTATCCGGAAATGCTTTAGACCACCGGTGACAAACACCGGCGACTGTAAGTCTGAAATTTCAGTTATCTTTTTTTATCTTAATAAGGCTTCCACCGGAAAAGGCTTAATGTGTGGTCAAGATACAGTAAAGGACAGCCTTTGACCGGGTCATCGAAAACCTACCTGCTGAACTTTATCACTGAGTCAAATATTTACCGGAGGACAATTTTCCTCATAAAAGAAAAAGCGTTTATTTATTTTTTTCCTCTTCTTTTTCACTTTTGTTAAATATGTTTTTAAACTATTTTCTATTTTAATCTATTCTAATCTATTTTCTATTCTAATCTATTTTAATCTATTTTCTATTCTAATCTATTTTAATCTATTTTCTATTCTAATCTATTTTCTATTCTAATCTATTATAATAAAATACATAGACGTCTAGTTATCGTGTCACATTACTACTATGTTCATTTGAGAAAATGCATGCAGTTTTGTAGTTAAAATTGCTCATTTATCCTTTCACAAATATATTATAGTGTTTAGTTAACAAAATTACACTTATATTTTCCTTCTTCCACATTTGTCATTCTGTAAATAAATCTTTGCTTTAATGAACACACGAAATATTTTATCCTTCCACATTTTAACAACCAACATTCTGAAATTTAAATTGTGGGGACTTTGGACGTGTTTGGCACAAGGCCAATTACCAAGCATTATGGAGCCCCCTACACATTAAAGAAAAACATACATTCCATTTGTTTCACTTTGTTGTTCTATGGAACAACTACTCATAATTTGCTTCATTAACTTGAAATGCCAACTCCAATAAAAACATATATTGTTATTCTTCACTTGTACAAATAATTTAATCAGCCAGTATCCCTTTGTTAATAATGAATGCAGCAACAATAATAATAAAGAGTATTTCTTGGGTGTTCACTTTCAATTAACAACAGGGAAACTTAGGCAATACGTTTTTCTCTCAACACTTCTAATACTGTATACTCTCTCTTTTTGCTGGTACATTGGTTTATTTACACTATTTACATTGCTTGGACTCTTGTCTTCATCTTTCTAACCCTAACCCTTGCCATATTCAGAATGTTTTGGCTGTTGTATGTTACAGCCTTCTTCACAATCTATCTATATTTCAGAGTTGATGTATTGTAATTGTGTCCTTATCTTTGTTGCCATATTCATGACCTTTCAGCCATTGCGCACTCTGACCTTCTTCAGGTGATTGGAATTTTGAAATGAACCCTTTATTTGTCATCAAGAACACATGGCCCAGGAAATAAAAGTGTTGGCTGGATCCAGTGACTTGACCCAAAAAGTTGTGAGTTCAATACCTGGCTACAGCAGTGGTGAACAAATAACTTAGAGAGTTGAGTTAAAGGGAGATAACTAATACTAAGACATCTGGAAGAGGCTTGATTCATGGAACTAGAACAATAACTGTGAATGAAATAAAAAAATTCAGTTTGAAAATGGCCAAAACATTGTGAATATGGCAACAAAGGTGAGGACAACAGTCCAAACAATGTCAGTCAGTCAAGTGTCATACGTGATACACACTTGGGCGATCATGTCTCAATAGAGATATAACTGACTGAGTAGAAGATTATCCTGCAGTAGGTTGCCATTACTTTTTGCGGTAGACTAGTTGCCAACCAAGGCTATAGAACTGTCTGTTTTGTTATTTGACTCATAGCTAGAGAGGAAGGGATGTATTATATTATTAAATAGTAATTAGTGGGGGATCAGTTTATTACTCCATACAAATACAAAACCGATCCCCCACTTTATGCCCAGTAGAAGCCTTAATCGTGTTTTCAGCTATTATATTCAGTCAGTCAAGTGCCATATGTGATACACACTTTGGACGATCATATCTCTTTCGAGACATGACTGACTGAGCAGATTATTCTGCAGTAGGTTGCCATTACTTTCTGCAGTAGACGGGTTGCCAGCCAAGGCTATAGAACCCAATCTTTCCTGTTATTTAATCCATAACTGGAGGGAAAAGATGGATTAATATCTTTCTGTTATAGTGAAATAGCCTGTCCTCCCAGGAATGGGTATGGCCCGGGTTATAAAAGACCAGAACTAGAACAAACTACAGAGAGAGAGAGAGCGAGAGTGTTCGTGACTATAAAGAGTCTTTGTCATTACACGGGAGTGATCGAGATTATTCGTCATTCTACGAGAGATCGAGAACCATTGGCCTTAGACAAGAGTTAGACGTCACTAGACGGAAGCTTTCTTCTCAAGACGGATGTATACGTCCTATACAGAGACATTGCCTTCCTAATTGTTATTCGTGTTAATTGTTCGTTGATGTACTTGTATTTGGTTTATTATACTGAGGTATGATGAATCTCTATATATCCTCAGTGTTAAGAGTTATTTCTTGCACTATTCTTTCTGTTTATCCCCTCCTGGGAGATTAACACTTTCCTAAGGGTATTTGCGTATAAGTGAATGCAAGGAATTTAACTAAAATTTGAACTTTGCTTCCAGCATTCCAAGCCAATAACCACTGCACCAAAATGCATATCCAAACAATGCAAATTGTGCAAATAAACTAACATACCAGCACAAAGAGGGAGTATACAGTAACAGAAGTGTTGAGAGAAAAAAAAATCCTTTAGAAGAGTGTCAGAAGAAACAGAGACATTATGAGAGTGAGAGTGACATGTTACTGGAAACAGAGTGAGAGATATATAAAGAGAAACAGAGATAGGATGGAGAGTGATGAAGACCTTCTCACGACTAATAGCACGATTCTTCATTTGTTATCCCTGCAAAATAAACATCACATGCCATCTTGGCAGTAAACATGCAAACAAGATTCCCTTTGCTCTTCAACACACCTTCACTGCACGAAATGGTTATTATCTAGGAATTTTCTGACAACAAATTGATGGGTCATATTTAAAGAACTTTTCTAGGTTCCATTTTGAAAGGAGTGACATTCCACAATTTCTGGTCCGTTCCAATCCAAAGTTGCTTTCCCAAAGAGGAGCGGTCATGAATAATCTAAACTCTCGAAAATATTCAGTAAGTTTCTTTCTTCAAAACACTCCGATGGAAATTTAATACCAAAGTCTCTTTTCAATCAATACAATACACAGTTGACTCAGAAGTTTGGTGCAGCAATTTGGTGATAAAATTGATTGCTTCATTAGTAAAAAGAAAACTATACCATTTAATTCTACTAAGTTGAGTCGAAAGTCATTTCCATTTTGGGGAAAACTAATTGTAATGAGAAATGTATCATTTTAACTACTAATCATACATTGAAGTTAAGAAACAATTCAATACAAATCTCAAAATGACCCCAAAAGAAAATTGTGGAGAGCCATAATAGCCCACCTCCTGAAGAAACAGATCTATTTCAGGGATCAAATCATTTGGTCAGCACTGAATATCATTAAAGAGAATCAGGTTTTTAACCCTAACTATAGTTGCAATGAACTTTGCACAAGATGGTTACTGAAAATGGTAAACAAGCAATTTACTCCATTGATGCCTATTGAAAATCTGGTATTAATTATAAAAATAATATTCTGGTATTAATAGTTTCACAGAACAAAATGTTATTAATAAGTTTATAAAATAAATCTAATTATAAATATAAAACTGTTTTAATTATCAGTCAGTCACTTAATTGCCATATGTAATACAGGCTTGGGCGATCATGTCTCTTTCCATCCATGACTGAGATTAAGCAGAAGATTTTTCCCACAGTAGGGTGCTATTGCTTTCTGTGGTAGACTGGTTGGCAAACAAGGCTATAGAACCCAATTTGTTCTGCTATTTGATCTATAGCTGGAAAGAGAAGAGATGGATTAATACCTTTCCCAAAGGCATTTGCACCTAAGTGCATGCAATGAATTCAACTGGAATTTGAACTAGACTCTTCAATTTCTCATTTCAACCTGATACCCAGTGCATCCCAACACATATCCAGTTTAAATTATGGGTTTTTAAAATAAAAATAAGCAAAAAGAAGCTTATTAAAATATTACAGGTTTATAGAAAAAAAAAAATCCAATATTTGGGTCCATATAAAAAAAACCTGGTATTAATTATAGGTTAATGAAAATCATGTATTAATTATAGGTTAATGAAAATCATGTATTAATTATAGGTTAATGAAAATCATGTATTAATTATAGGTTAAGGAAAATCATGTATTAATTATAGGTTAAGGAAAATCATGTATTAATTATAGGTTAAGGAAAATCATGTATTAATTATAGGTTAAGGAAAATCATGTATTAATTATAGGTTAAGGAAAATCATGTATTAATTATAGGTTAAGGAAAATCATGTATTAATTATAGGTTAAGGAAAATCATGTATTAATTATTAAGAAAGGAATTATAATTATTACTGAACATTTTAAAAAAATATATTAATTAAAATAAATTTTAAGTTCTTAATCTATAATTAACTTATAATTTATTGAGAAAGATTAAATTTACACAGCATTTAAAACCCATATCAAATTATTAATCCACCTTTAAGCATTTACAGAAATTTAATCTTCTGGAAAACATGAAAATGAAACCAAGCATCTGTTTAATATTCACACACACACACACACACACTGTTGCCTCCAGTCTACATCTGTGAATATGTCGGCAATGTAATGGATATCACGCTTATTCATATTACATACGAATTCACATGTAAAAGAGTTATTTTAATTTTTTTTATATTCTTTTAATAATGTTGGTGATCATGGCTCTCTCCAACTTCTTCTCTGGTATCAGTCGTTTGGCTGTCAAGTCTAGTCTATTCTGCCAATCTCTTTCACAAGCTCGATAGATAATTCACTGATTTTTTCTTGCCTATATCAAATTCTCCAAGGTTTCTTTCTTCAATATTTGCACTAGAAGTTTCTGCTGCCACATTCTGATTGAGTGTGGTTTGGATTGATGAGTTCAAAGTAGTTGGATTCACTATGTTCACTAATGTGCAAATACCCTTCATAAAAAGTATAAATCCATATATCCCTTAGCTATGGGTTAAATAGTGGTACCTAGAAAAATAATTATTAATATAAAAAAAATTGCAGATGCAGTATTTGCTTGCAAATAAATATACTTATTCTTACAATTCACTATAATATCTGTACAAGAGGTCTAACATATCAAGGACAACCTGTCAAGTAGATAGAGTTTTACTCCAACTACGGATTAAGTCAGATCTGTGAGAAATCCTTTCATATCTCATATGTCTTGTTTTACAAATTGTTGCGTGTTAAGTGTAACAAAAGTAAAAAAAAAAAAAATGATTGACTCAGATAAAAATCACAGACAATATTTTATTTACTAAAATATTAAAAATATTTACAAATATACAGTTTTGCAGTCAAAAGAAAAACAGAAACGTAGAGTTTACTACTGGCAGGTGAAATGTTATGAAGGGGAAGGAAGGGCCAGTATCTTTACT
Organism: Ascarosepion bandense; assembly: GCA_037127315.1. Lineage (NCBI taxonomy): Eukaryota > Metazoa > Mollusca > Cephalopoda > Sepiida > Sepiidae > Ascarosepion > Ascarosepion bandense. The sequence continues at coordinate 1,133,042 of JBBBDQ010001528.1, read as the reverse complement.
CAGTTAAGATAGCAAAGAAGTGCCATACTTTTAGGAAATCCTCAAATGTGTATATAAAGAATAATTATTAGTTTAGTCAATGAAAGAGTCAAAAATATCTATTTACACATATAGTTCCATGAGGTTCTCTTTCCGGTTTTAGTTGGTCAGCAACTTTTCCTAGAGATTCTTTTGGCTGGATATAAATCCTTGAATCAAAGCCAGAGTTGATAATATCAGCAAATCCTGTTAACAAATAACTACTCTCTTCCCAAAACCTATTTTTATAGGGGTTAACACCTAATTTTCATATTCTAGAATCCTTTAGAATTCTCTAAATTTCACTCGAATTTTCTGACATTCCAGCATTTTCCACATGTTCTATTTCTAATGTCCTTATTTTTATGACTACTTCAGAAATTAAAACTTTTCTGAACAAGTAGGACTCAATAGAATCCTTTTCTACTTTTTAGACATTATTGATATTTTTATATATAAATGCATCCTTGTAACAAAATGCTGCCTTCTTAAGAAACTGGACATTAAAAATAAAATAAAATGTAAATCCCGTTTACATTTTATCTGCTTGCTTCTTTTCTTTCATTTTTTTTTTTTTTTTTTTTAAATAAATTGAATGTTTTTATGTGGGTAAATTTACAAGTCCCTCAATGTATACAAATAACTACTGCTATATCTAAGAAATCTCTGTGCAGGGCCCGGAGGTTTTTTCCGTCTGAATCTATCCTGCCCATTTATAAATCTACCATCCGCCCGTGCATTGAATACTGTTGCCATATCTGGTCGGGTGCCCCTGCTATTCTCCTTGGGCTTCTCGACAAGGTACAGCGGAGGGTCTGTAATGTGATCGATACTGACTTGGCAGACCGTCTGCAGTCTCTCTCTCTCACCGGCGCAACATGGCTTCCCTGTACCTCTTCTATAAATACTTTCATGGCTTCCGCTCCGATGAACTTAGATCAGTGGTGCCCCCTAGGTTTGAATTTGCATGAGATACTAGATTAGCAACTAGATCCCACCCTTTTACAGTGAAACCGATAAAATGCAACCACAACTTCTACTCCAACAGTTTCTTTTCTCGTACTTCCCAACTGTGGAATTCCCTTCCACATGACTGCTTCCCCGACGGCTACAATCTCCAGGAGTTTAAATGTAAGGTCAATAGACACCTCCTAACACACTAACTCGCTTCCATTTTTTCAAACACTCTTCCCATCCTCGAAACTATCTATCACCTGCCTTCTGACATTTCTTATATCTAACCACTCTTTCTATTTACCTTCCCCTATGTAGCCCCAAGCGCAATAGTGGCAGTGGAATGCCTTGCTTGGGGTGAAACGATTAAAAAAAAAAAAAAAAAAAAAAATTATACTTTTTAAATCATTAAAAAAGAAAAATTCAGCAAAAAACTATAAAGAAACAAAAAGAAATAGAAATTTGTGCATAAGCAGCCTGAACATCCTACTCACAACTAAGATATTCTTTTATTCTGGTTTTGAAGCATGTTTGCATCAAGAAATAACACCCATACCAAAACTATGGAAATTCTCCTTTACTAAAAAGAGTAATCAGAGTTTTTATATATATATATATATATATATATATATAGTATATTTAAGCAGCAGATAATCATCTAAACGTATACAATGAATGTCTATTATAGAACCGAATTACAATTTTACGAACTGCGTCTGCTATTTGCTAAATTGTCGTTGCTGAGCAAAGTTTTATGTCAACAAAAGATAAAATCATCTTTGATGGTGGATGTTTTTATGTTAATGTCCCTGTAACCTCTCTGAAGATGGCTCATGTGAGCTGAAAGCTTAGAATCAACTTAATAAAAAAAAATATGCAAATGTTGGAGAATTTTTGTCTTTATTTTCACCGGAAATTAACGCAAAAATACGATGTTTAGAATGACTCATGATTAAACATAATAGACATTCCTTGTCTGTTATATGTAATCTAATCTAAACTTATTTATAAATGGAACTTTGTGCGCCCGTTACCTATAGACTCCGAAATGGCTGAACCGATTTTCTTGAAAATTTACAGTTGTACTATAAGCATCTGCGAGTGTTCTTAGCTAGATTTTGTGTCGAGGTACCCCTGATAAATATCCAAAATCGATAATAAAAAAAAAAAATCGGGTTATAGAAGGAGTGGTCCGATTTTAATCAAATTTGATAAACTCATAGACAAAGACATAAGAAACGATATTCAGAAGTTTCAAGGTTGCAGTTTTTACAATAGTGCAGAAAATCGATTATATATATATATATATATATATATATATATCTCAAAAGGCAAGATGTTTGTGTGTGTGTCTGTTTATCTGCCTGTATGTCTGTATTTTTTTCAGCCCTTTTATTTTAGTTTTTGCTTCGGGTTTGACTAAGTAGGTATAATTGTAGTTCTTAGTCTCAGCCATGATACCATTTACTCAGAGGACTTATTTAGCCTTCAAAATTCAGTTTACGATGAAAAAAACTTATTTGATATCGATACCAGGAAATCAAAATTTGACTTACATCCATTCATTTTTCTTTCAGTCTACGGTTTCGCTTTAACTGGAAACAACTATTGCTTTTTAGTGTTTCGTGCCAACGCCCAAAGAGTCTGAGCTGCAGGACCATGGATTAGTTTTAAAGGTTTCATTACACCCAAGCAACGCCAGGCTATACTGCTAGTAATATATATATGCGTGTGCATGTGTGTGATTCTTATCATACATATATATGAGGTGCATTAAAAAAAATGTTTCTACACTATGTGTGAGTTTTCCAAAAGTTTGTACCATATGAGATGCGCTAAAAAATTATCTATTTTTTTTTCCCAACAAAATTAATGCCACATGGATAAAATCCCTTTCGGGTACGAGGTAATGCCACCCTTTCTGCACATGAATTTTTTGCAAATTTGCGCCAGTAAATGGATTTTGTACCTTGAGTACACATGCATAATATGCACTGGCATTTTCATTTTTACGCAAGATTAATGTATCAAGCAATCTTTCCTCATCATGTACCCTAGAAATTTCAACTGCCTGTCTTTAATTCTAAGTGTAGCATTAGTTTATTTGCAGCATTAAAAAAAAAAAAAAAAAGAGAAAAGAAAATAGCAGAAAGAAAAAAAAATCTTAATTTTGGGGTGGTTTAAAATTTTGGAGAAGAAACCCTGTATCTTCTGGATATGGATGATGACAGCTCTCCAGAATTTTCTGGAGTAGCTGTTAATAAATTAGTCTTTTTGGTTGTTTCTTCTCCTGAAACTTGTTCCACCAAGTTTGGTAGGTTATGCATCGTTTTCCTCTGTACCAGTTGCCTTCAAATTTTCTAAGCTCTTTTTCCTTATGGGCAACTATCTGATTCTCTATATTAGCATTCTGTTCACTTGCAGTATTAAAACGAAAGAGAGAGAAAGAAAAAGAAAGAGAGAAAGAAAAAGAAAGAGAGAAAGAAAAAGAAAGAGAGAAAGAAAAAAGAAAAAAAAGAAAAAAGAAAAAAAAGAAAAAAAGAAGAAAAAAGAAAAAAAAGGAAAGAGAGAAAGAACAAAAAAGAGAAAAAAAGCTTAATTTTAAGGTGATTTAAAATTCTGCATGTATAATTAAAGTTTTCATTATTTATTTTTCTGACTGCTCCAGGACGATAACGAAAAACTTAAGTCTGGGGCCTCAGGTAAGACATGTCAAATGAGAATTTTTCAAAAATTCTCTCATATTTACCATATTTTTCAAACTAATATGACAAGGTTCTGTAGAACTATATTTTAATTGCTTCAAGTCTATTCTTCATCTGTGAGGTTATCATCCATGATTCACTGCCACATAAGAAGACTGACATCGCATAACACTTCTTTACTTTTTTTTGTTGTTCTCCATGAAATTTACTCGTTTCTTAATACTTTAGTTTCTTGATGGAATCGTTCAATATTCCAGTGCACCATCATATTGTGGTGTCACATTTTACATCCACTGTTAAAATACTTCCCAGATGTTTTTAATTTTCATATTTGCAAACTATGAATTGGACGCATGAAAAATTGAGCATCTTTGGTCGTCCCTTTTGCAGACATCCTATGCATCTGATCTTCTTTCAATTAATGTCTCCTCTGTAGACTTTGCTCAGCTTTTGGAAGAAACCCATTATGAAACAATTTAAACTAATAGATTTCATTAAGTTGCCTCAATTCTATTACGAGGACATCTTTTGTCATGAAAAAGGAAATCAATAAAAGAAGCTACCAAGGAAAATATTCTTTAATCTCATCTACCCCCTCAGAATTAGACCCTATTTATTGCTTTATAGATTGCAATATTTCAATATTACACCTCCTTAGCCTATCTTCTGACCTCAAGTAGAATCATTACATTGAGTCAATAGCTAAATTCAGTGCTAGGAAGGTTAGGTCACTGTATCGGGCCAAGAAGTTTTTTTCTTCCTGAATCCATCTGCACATATACAAATCAACCATCCGTTCGTGCATGGAATACTGCTGTCATATATGGTCAGGCACCCAAGCTGTTCATTTTAGTATTCCCGATAGGTCCCGACTTGGCAGCTCAACTCCAGCCACTATCTCATTGGCGGGATGTGGCTTCCCTCTGTCTATTCTACAAATATTTTCATGACTTCTGCTCCGACGAACTAAAGTCACTGGTGCCCCCGCCACTAGAATTTACTCGTGCAACCAGACTGGCAACAATGTATCACCCATTTACAGTTAGATCAACCAAATACAGCCAACAATTCTACTCCAGCAGCTTCCACACTTGCTGCCTGTGGAACTCTTCCATTTTCTTGCTTGCCTGACAGCTACAACCTCCAGGTATTTAAATGCAAGGTCAATACCCATCTCTTATCTACTTGACTTCAGTTCTTTCTACATCAATCCATGTATCTTGTTCTTTTCCTTTCTCTCTACCTTCACAACTGTCTTTATTTCTGTGTTCATATCCTTCTCTTGCCCTTTCTCTTTCACCCCCTGTAGTTGGTTCGTCTTTCTCTTCACTCTTTCTACATCACCCTATGTATCTTGTTCTTTTCCTTTCTCTCTACCTTCCCAACTGTCTTTATTCCTGTGTTCATATCCTTCTCTTGCCCTTTCTTTCACCCCTGTAGCTGGTTCATCTTTCTCTTCACTCTTTCTACATCACCCTATGTATCTTGTTCTTTTCCTTTCTCTCTACCTTCACAACTTCACACGTGTTCCCGTCCTTCTCTTGTTCTTTCTCTGATATCCCCTGTAACTGGTTCGTCTTTCTCTTCACTCTCCTCTTGTCTAAACTTTTACTCTTATGTAGCCCCCTGTGCATCAGTGGCGGTACCGCCTTGCTTGGGGCGAAATGATTAGAAAAAAAGAAAGAAAGTAGTTGCAATGCCAAAAGATTTATAAGCTTTTGGAGTACAGAGACTGTGAGGTTCCCCAGCCATTTTCAAAGTGAAAATACATTCAAGAAAATTCATTTTATTTTTACAAGCTACAACATAAAATCTTGAAACAAGTTTCTACCAAACATGTCTAAGTCCTGAATTCTTGAAAGCTTTATTTCCAGTTGGCATGAAAGCCAAGTCACCATTCTTGTGCAATCATCGATCAGTGTAGAATGTTTGAGATTTGCCATCTTTGGGGGATGAAGAAACAAAAAAAAAAAATCCTTTCTCCAGTTCCATTAGATATTGAACACAGTTATACTATTTTAATATTTTTGTCAATTAAGTACCATATGTGATACACGCTTTAGGCAATCATGTCTTGAAAGAGCCATCACTGACTGGACAGAAGATTATCCTGCAGTAGATTGCCATTGCTTTGTGTAGAAGACTGATTGCCACCCAAGGCTATAGAACCTGATCTGTCGTATTATTTAACCCATAGCTGGAGAGAAGAGATGGATTAATACCTTTTCAAGGGTATTTGTGCATAAGTGAATGCAAGGAATTCAACTGGAATTTGAACTCGGCACCTCGATTTGTCATTCCAAGTTGATATCCACTGCACACATCCTATTTTTTTTAATATTACAAAAATGAATATTAAACACTTCATGAGAATACATATCGCAACCAAACTATAGTGTCATTTTCATTTTTGTTTTAGAATGAGGACTATGTATATATGATAAATATATAGTTTTAAGGTAGCCTATATTTTTAGATTAAAGTGCTTAATATCAGTAAATAAATTTAAACAAGTTCTATTCCTGATATTGAGAATTTTAACTCAAAAATATAACATAACTTAAAACTATATTCTTATCATATATACGTAACTTATTTCATATTAGTTTAAAATCTGGTATATTTATAGGGGAAGTATGTCCAGTATCAGATTGAGCATTTATAAATAATACTCAAGGGTGAAAATGACTGACACCATGCAGTGTTGATCACTATATACACATTGTGTGTCATATATCTCATAGCATGAAATAAAAAAACATTCTATAAATGCAACCATAATTAATAATATAAGCACTAGTTGGTTAATAACATAGTTCAGGCACAAGCGTATATGTGCACAACCTATGAATGCACAAATTCAAACAATAATGTCATAAATCTAACCAACAATTAATACTTATACCACCAAACCAAATACGAAAACAAAATATAGCCTAGTGAAGATATATATATATATATATATATATATATATTATATATATTATATATAAACACGTGTGTATGTGTATATAATTTATGCATTAATATCAATTTATATAAAAAAGGAATACAACTTTCCTAGCTTCTTCAAAAAAGAAAAAACTGGAATGATCAAAAAATGAAAATGGTGGCACGACTTGAGAATATATAAATTTTGCCACAAATGGCAACTAACAAAAAAGAGGGAAAAGAGAAGAAAAAGAGAAGAAAAAGAAAAGAAAAAAAGCTAAAGAGTAAGTGCAAGGTGAAAAGAAAAACATGAAAAGTGTTGGAGTTTCTTTTGGTGTTAGGGTTGTATACTAGTGAGACAGCCATGGGCTGACTCATTTTATAGTTTACCAACAGAAGGGTTAACCAATCAGAAGGCTCAAAATATTCAATGAGACGTGTATAAAAGATGACCATATTTTCCCCAAGTATTGGTGATCTAACCTGATTCAGTAAAGTGTCTGACTCGTGAGTGTTAATCTTTGACGTTGTTTCACTGAACAGAGTACGTACTGCACTGTATTCTATATTCATCAACTATGGAGGACATGGTCAACAAAAAGGACAAATGATCATGACACACATCAACTCAGATGGGAGCACGCACACACACACACACAAATGTATAGATGTAAACAAACAATAGAGAAAAAAACTTACAACGATCAGTTTATAAATTTTTTTTTTTTTAAATGAAAAATATAAGTAGTAAATTGCTGATATCCTCTGAAGAGTGGATGGACAGGTCTGTCTACAAAACTCTGGAGTTGAGATGCTAAAGGTAACATCAGTCAGTTATGTGACAAAGTTTTACTTATATTCATGCTATATACACACATATGCACACATATGCACACATATACTGCAGCAACAGAAATCTGCAGTGAATGGTAACTAGAAGCCTCATGCCATTTTTGAACCTTGTGCCACACATACATAGATTAACTGAAGCTTCTTTCTTTTTAAAAACAGATTATCTAAAGAACTTATCGATTGATCCAGGATTACCAAATCACATGACTATTTCATTTCAGTTCTGCAGGCCTTCAAACCAGTAGGATTCCAAGAATTGCAATCCCTAAAGTCATTGCCCTAATCCAATTCTAAAGAGCTCCTTAGTTACTGTTGAGCATGAAAAGAAAGAACAGAAGAAAGGGGCTTAAATCCTTATGGTACCATACAAAAGAATTAGGTGGACCACGGAGACCTTGTCAGCAGTGAGGAGAAATGGACGAAGAATATTGAGAGCGACAGAGAGAGAGAGAGTGACAGAGCAATAGAGAGAGAGAGAGAAAGAAAAAATGTGTGTAGATATATAGAGATATAAATATATAGATATAAAGATTATATGCTTTGCTATGTGCATTGTGGTGTAATGGACATCGACTCGGAATGACTAATCAGGAAACAGTGTTCAAATTCCAGTTGAATTTTTTGCATTCACTTACGCACAAATACCCTGGGGAAAGGTATTAATCCATCACTTATAAGTTAAATAACAGGACATATTGAATTCTATAGCCTTGGCTGGCAACCAGTCTACTACAGAAAGCAATGGCAACCTATCGTGGGATAAACTTCTGCCCTGTCAGCCATGTCTCTTTTGAGACATGATCACCCAAAGTGTGTATCACGTATGGCACTTAATTGACTGAATATAATAGTTGGAAACATAATTAAGGTTTCTACTGGGCATAAAGTGGGGGATCAGTTTTATAGTGTTATGAAATAATAAATTAGATCCTCCTCTAATTACTACTTAATAATATAATACATCTCTTTCCCCTCTAGCTTTGAGTCAAATAAGACAGATTGGGTTCTATAGCTCTGGCTGGCAACCAGTCTACTGCAGAAAGCAATAGCAACCTACTGTGGGATAAGCTTTTGCCCAGTCAGTCATGTCTCTTTCGAGATATGTTCATCCAAAGCGTGTATCACGTATGGCACTTAACTGACTGATCAATCTTTATCATGCTCTTCTCAATTTATGCACAGTATTTCAACCACTATACCGTTTGTTTTCTTCAGACTTCTCTTTTTGTGCACTGCAACCGTTTTTGAATTTCAAACAAACCCTTTATTGAATTCACAGAAGTAAAATGGTAAAATTCCACTTTCCCCGACTTAGGGGATACCATTTAGGACTCCCTTGTTTTATTCCCGAGTATTATCAGTGCTTTTCTTCTAATGAACCAAAGTATACGACTTTCCAGAGCTGTAAGGCCAGGCAATTTACAAATGCTAGAGACTAAGGCGAACTGACATGGCAAAAGAAGCATTCCAGAAGTTGAGTAAAGTATTAAGAAACAGGACAATTTCGCTAGAAACAAAAAAAAAAAAAGTTTACTGGATTGCTATGTGATGTCAGTTTTTCAATATTGCAGTGAATGCTGGACAATATCATCAAAGACAAAGGAAAAACTCGAAGCAACCGGAATGTGGTTCTACAGAAGCATACTGGATATAAAGTTGGGGATCAGTTCCATATTACAATCAGTATATAAACTGACCCCTCACTTTGTGGTCACAGCAGTTTTTATATATTTATATTTCTGAGTTCCAAAAGCACAAGGATGCATTCCAGGAGCTGAGAAGAGTTAAGTAACAGGACAATTCCGCTAGAAACAAAGACGAGAGAACTGGATTTCTATGTGATGTCGGTTCTTCAATATGGCAGTGAATGCTGGACAATATCATCAAAGATGAAGAAAAAAACTTGAAGCAATTGAAATGTGGTTCTACAGAAGTATGCTGCGGATATCATGGATCAAACATGTGGGCAATGATGAGGTTTTAGAAAGGATGGAAATGAAAAGGAAATTAATATTGAGCATCAGGAAGAGACAGCTGAAGTTCCTGGGACATGCAATGAGGAAGGAGGGGCATAGAGAACATGATACGAACAGGTCAGATAGAGGGAAAAAGAGACAGGGGAAAGCAGCGGATAGCAAATTTGCCTGGCCTGAGCAGGTGGATGACAGATTGGGGGTTGAAAGATGTTACAAGAGAAAGCGTACTAAGAGCCACCAATGATAGAGAGACATGGAAAGTCATGATCACCTACGTCCTGAAAGGACAGCGCACACAGAAGAAGAAGAAAATACTTTAATGCCTTCTAATCAATGAGTTGTGGTACAGTGGATATTGGCTCGGAACGAGAAATCGGGAGCCGAGCTCAAATTCCAGTTGAATTCCTTACATTTACTTATGCGCAAATACCCTTAGGAAAGGTATTAATCCATTTCTTCCTTCCAGTTATGAGTTAAATAACAGAACAGATTGGGTTCTATAGCCTTGGCTGGCAACCAGTCTACTGCAGAAAGCAATGGCAACCTACTGTGGGATAATCTTCTGCCCAGTCAGTTATGTCTCTTTCGAGACATGATCACCCAAGCGTGTTTCACGTATGGCACTTTAACTGACTGAATCAATGCTTGATCCATTAAGCTGTCTCCATTCTTCATCTCAAAAATTCTTTCTAACCGCTATCTTGCATGACACAAAGCTAAACAAGGCAGTTCTTGCTTTTTTAAGTTTTCTTATTTTTACGCCAAACAAATTCTTGGCCTTTTATCGTTTATATTTTGCTAATCGAAAGTGACCAATAATTGGTCATTTGGTTTGTCTCCAAAAATATTCAGAGAAAAACAATCCCAAGAAACTTAAAAACAAATCAAAAAATTTTTAAAAATTCAAAGAGAAGAGAAAATAAAAAAATGAAAATTTATGGCAGTGAAGGAGACAAATTTTGGTTTTATAGCAAACACAGACAAAAAAAAATTATTTATTAAAAAAATAAATAGGAATAAAAGTTAAGTGAAGACAGTTTTATTATAGAAAGCCCCCCCTGTCAAGATGAAGCACTTTACAAGAGTGACCATCTGAAATAAAAAAAAAATAAAAATAAAATAAAGTGAGGTGGTTTATCATGGTAGGCATTCAATTCTTGGTAAAGATATTGAGAACCTCCCAGTTTTTTTGATTAGCATCTAAGATTGCTACCTCTGAAATTCATTAATGGATATATTCACCTTGTACACAACTTCCACTTCATACAATTACACACCTTAAACACAGCATACATGAACATGAACTTTAAGGCTGAAAGTACGGAAATGCATCTGCAAGTTTCACAAACTTACTGCCTGAAAGCACTTGAATGCACCTGCAATCGAATAGCACTGTATAGGAAGGCACATACATACATGCATTTATGTGCGTATGTGCACATGAGTATAACCTATGAATGCACAAATTCACACAAAAATGTAATAAGTCTAACCAACAATTAATATTCATCATGACACTGAACCAAATACGAAAAATAAATATAGCCTAGTGAATATATATATATATATATATATATATATGTGTGTGTGTGCGTGTCTAACCGTACTGATAAGTTGTGTTTCATCGAAACAGATCTGCCTGCGGATGACTATTTACGCTCTCACACCCTAATTGAGCACTCTGGAAGAATGGTAGACTTTGAAAAAACAATAGCTGTTCTTGCATCTACTCATCGCTCATTCAGTAATAAATTAGAACAGTCAGCTATTGGTGTGAGTCTACATGATATATCACATGCTAAAAGTCTGCCTTCTTCTACAGAGTGTCTATAGCTCAGAGGTAGAATCGCCAACTGACACCAATTTGGTCAGATCTCAATCTTGGGTAAAAAGCAATTGGATGTCTAACCGTAATGATGAGCTGTGATCCAGCGAAACAGATCTATCTGCGGATGACTATATATAAGAAAAATTAAGGCAGACATGTTATTTCATGGTAAATCGCAAGTATAGGCCTATTTCAGTAGGATTTGTGTAAAATACTTTGTACAATAAAGACAGAAGCTGATGATGTTTTGCCTGAAATAGGCCTATACTTCCGATTTACCATGAATAACATGTCTGCCTTAATTTTCCTTATATTTGCTCTATATGTATTTATATGCATATATGTTTAGAGCTCTCTTAGAGAGTTATCCTACCACTGTATGTACAGGATACTCCTTTGGGTTCTTCTATACCCACACCACATGCTTATATATATATATATATATATATATATATATATATATATATGTAGTGCTAACACCAATCACCTGATTGACTAAAGGTGCTGGAAATGTATAAGTTTTTGGAAGCCAATTATTATAACCAGTAGTATCAAAGAGGGGGGTGAAGAAAAATGCTTGCCCAAATGTGTTGTCCGAAAAAATTTTTTATCACACCCCATTTTGCACATTTACAAATTCGTCCGTGTATTGAGTACTGTTGCCATATCTGGTCTGGTGCTCCTGCTATTCATCTCGTGATTCATGATAAAATCCAAAGAAGGATCTGCAAAATAATCAGTCCTGACATGGCAACTCAACTTCAGTCACTTTCTCACCAACATGGCAGGGCTTTTCCTTGTTTTTTCTACTAATATTTTCATAGCAACTGACAAGTTCCCCTACCCCCTTGCGCTCAGACAATATGAATTTAGTCGTGCTACTAGATTGGCATATAGGTCTCACCCATCAACTGTTCCATATCAGCTAAATGCAACTGCCACTTCTACTCTAATAGTTTCTTTTCTTACATTTCCAACCTGTGGAACGCCCTTCCATTTACTTCCCTGATTGATAAAATCTTCAAAAATTTAAATGCTGTATCAATCACCATCTTCCGTCTTCTTGAATCCCATTCATCTTTTGTCCTTTCCTCAATCCTCCCTACAGGCTGTTTTTTCTCTCAATTTTACTTCCTGTAACCCTTTGTATACTAGTAGCATTTCTGTCTTATTTGAAATTAAAAAAATATCAGGCTTCACATAGGTCTCAGCACTAAGTTATCCTTTTCCAAAGTTGGGAAATTGACCATTTAGAGATTGAAGTTATGTGTGAAGCTAAATGAGAATGATACTGCTGCATTTTTCATGTAGGTGGCCATTTGCAATTGGGGAAGTGTGCAGTTGTAAATGCAATCCTTATAAGACTATAGTGAATATTCATATTGTGTATTTAAGAATTTTCTGGAAGAGGCAGATTGTTTGCTGGTAGCAGCCACTGATGGAAGCTTGGTATTCTATAATACTCTGCTCAACTTCAGGGAGGTTATTTGCGATTTTCCTCAACATTGTACTTGTCATGCCACATTGTCAAATAAATACAACTCTCTTGACAAAATCTGGAATATTAATTGCTTCTCAAAGTTACAGGTATTAAATAAAATAATAGCTAAGCTCTTGTTACAAACTTACAAAAAAAAAAAAAAAATTGTCCAATTTTAAGAAGTGGATGAGAAATTTTCAGCACCCACCCATGTTTATTATATGTCAGGATATACACTTGGGTGATCATCTCTCTCACTGAGTAGAATATTTTTCCACAGTAGGTTGTGATAAACCGACTGCCAACCAAGGCTATAGAACCCAATCTATTTAACCAATAGCTCAAGAACAGGAAGGTTAATAACCTCCTTAAGGGTATTCATGTGTAAGTGAATGTAATGAATTCAACTCTCTAATTTCTCATTATGAGCCAATATCCATGACACCACAATATACAAAAAAAAAAAAAGGTTTTCCAAAATTTAAAAATAGACATTGATTTCTATCTACTTATTAATCCCACCCCTTTAATTTTTCTGTGAAGTATATACATATATATAATTTTTGGACTTCTGCCAGTAATATATCTGTCTATTTTGAAATAAAAAAAAAAAAAAAATTAACATATCATCATTGCCGATGATATGTTAAATTTCTCTGAGATTTCATGTAGAAATGGTCATACAACTGATTTGAACATTGAAATTTATTTATTTTATTGAAGTTATTTTATTTATATTATTCAGACTATTGTCCTCATCTTTGTCACCATTTGTATGATGTTTTGGCTAGGAACCCTTTATTACAAATCACTGAGGTATATCATCCTCATTCCTTGTGTAAAGCCTCAAGTTATCTCCCTCTAACCCTGCAAATTACTTGTTCACCACTGTTGTAGCGTGGTATTGAACTCACAACTCTAAGATTCAAGTCAGGAAATTCTCAACGTCTATATGGATACCTGGACATTAGGTTTATAAGTCCCAAAAATTGTTCTTGTCCTTAAGGACAAATGGCCCAGTGGATATAGACTTGACTCTTAGAGTTGTGAGTTCAATACCAGGCTACAGCAGTGGTGAACAAGTAACTTGCAGAGTTAGAGGGAGATAACTCATAACTTCCAATCGAAGTTTAGGATGATATACCCCAGTGATTGTAATAAAGGGTTTGGTTTGACATTCCTAGCACCTGAAGAAGGCAAGAGCGTACAATGGCCGAAACTTCCTACAAATGGCAACAAAGATGAGGACAATAGTCCAAATACTGTAAATACTATCTCATCTCAGAAATATAGACAAATAGAATGATCTGTTATTAAACGTTGTACAAATGGCAACAAAGATGAGGACAATAGTCTGAATAATGTAAATACTATAAATACTACCTCATCTCAGAAATATAGACAAATATATATTAAACTTTAATGTTCATTTATCTTGTCTCTACTATAAGTTTAATTGAAATTACACCCATTCGTCAAGTGACAGGATTGTAAAAACTTATTTATTATTAATGTTCCATCTCTAACTTCCAGCATTAACTTCTCTTGATAATAAGCATGTGACCAAATGCTAAGAATCTTCTGATTATGAGACTCAGTTTAGATTCTCACGATAGTTGATTTATCAGGGATATAATTTTTTGATGTTATTAGCCAGAGGATACAATTCAAGAGTGTGGCACAGTTGATAACACGAGTTGACTCAAGCCACGACAAATCTGTAGATAGTTTTGCTTGCATGAAGTCACAAGTCATGCAGTGAAGTCGGACACGTACAAAACTACTTTGTGCCAGATTAAGTGCTTTCTCCGGAGAAATTCTAACTGAAGTCTGCTCAGCATAGTCGTTTTCTACATGGGTCCTGCATAAATAAAGTTGATTTGTCAGGATGATTTTTTTTATGTTGGCGTCAGAGTATGCACTGAAAACAATGCCAGAAATTGATAAAACCATGCAAGTAAAGCTAGCATTTTGTCACAAGTCACCATGATCAACAGTTTGAGCTCTACTCAGCATAGTTACACTATAAACCTTTAGTGCGTGATTAGTTATCTGCAACAGAAAATTGTATAGCCACCCTAGCAGATGGGTGTACTGAAAAAATGTGACTAACCAGCCATATACATTTATATGGACCTCTAGTCTCATATGGCCTGACTATTACAGTCAAGCACAAAACAGACTGTTGCCTCTGGATACTGGCTTAAATGTCCACTTTACACACACACATTTTTATATATATATATATATATATATATATATATATATATATATACACAGCAAAACAGATCTGTCTGCAGATGACTATTTAAGCTCTCACATCCCGATTGAGCACTATGGAGAAATGGTAATGCTACTCATGCATCTATGCGTCGTTCATTCAGTAATTATTTGAACACTCTCAGCTACTGGTGTGTGCTTACATTGTATACAACATGCTAAAGTCTGACTTCCTCTACCTAGCGGCAATAGCTCAAAGGTAGAATCGCTGACTGATGTCAATTAGGTCGGGTTTCAACCCTGGCTAGAAGCAATCTTATGTCTAACAATACTGATCTGCTGTGATACAGCGAAACAGATCTGTCTGCAGATGACTGTGTGTGTGTGTGTGTGTATATATATATATATATATATATATATATATATAAAAGAGACAAGAGGAAAACTATATTTTGTTTTCATCGGTGTGTTTCATCCACTGACTTATCAAGGCAAAATACAAAATTAATTTATTTAAAAATAAAGTATTTATAAATGAAAAGATATTGGCGACTAAAAAAAAAAAAAAAAAAAAAATTTAGGAATATTCATTAAGTCAACTAAAAAAATATTTAACATTTAAAAATCATTTTTCATATGCAAAGAGAATTTTTTCATGTGAAGTATATTGTTGTTGAAATGATGGAAATTAAACATTTTCTTTTATATGTTTGTTGTATATGTTGGCTTGGGAGAGTATTGGTTCTATAAGGAAAAACCTGGGGACCATATTAATATTTTGGTAATATTTGATGGCTCCACTCAAGGATTTTTCTTCTGAGCAATTTCCATCATTGTCCATATACTGTGTGTGCGTGTGTGTGTGTGTACATGTGTGCACACAATTTATAAAAGATTTTAAATTATTACAATGGGTAATACATATTTCACCACGTCTTGATGTTATCGCGGCTCGTTAGATCCAAATGGCCTCAGGACCAACTGTTGTGCCATTTGGGTCTGACGAGCCGCAATAACATCAGGACATGATGAAATATGTATTACCCATTGTAATAATATAAAATCTTTTATAAATTATATATGACAGCTATAAAAAAAAAAAAATAGAATTGTTGAACAAAGTTCTGACGACAGGTTAAATACTCTTTCCTCACGTGGCAGCCAGGCTTGCCAAAGGATAATTTTGGATTCAAACCAGTCAAGTGAATTGTCCACCTGTGTTGATATGCATGCAAATCATTCACCAACTTCACAAGTACTACACACCATTCTATGGCTAGGCTCCTATTACTCAAGATCACAGATTCTTCTGACAAATTCTACTTATTAGTTCTGCCAAAATCTGATCCAGGATTCAAGTCAAGTAACACATTTATTAATCGGTGTTTGTTGTGTTGCATGCAATTTGTGATATGGAACCCCCGTAACACTACATGTCGTTTCTGTTTCCATTTTTCTCTAAAAACATGTTCAGTCTGTGGTATTCTCAGCATCCTTCTGTAGAATCAAAATTTGTTGCATTTCATCTCTTCTTCATCAGTGAGGAGATCCAGCATTCACTGACAACTTCAATAATTTAAATGCAATACCGAAATTGGAACAAGTCAAACACATCATCACTTGTCCATCTTTTACAAAGCTTTCTGTTCTAATCACTCTTTGTATTATCTCATGAAGTAGTTATTAAAGGTGGTCGAAATTTTGTACATTCAAAATATTCCATTGCTTTGAGAATGAAAGGATTTCTGAAATGCTGCTTCCTGGCAATTTAAGTTCCTTAGCGATTCACATTGTTGGCTCTCTTCAGTATCTTTGTTCCTGGTTTCTATCGAAATTTTCACCATGATTTCATAACCAAAGTATGCAGAAATTCACTGTCAGAACTTCTCTTACATGTAAAAAAAAAAAAAAAAAAGAGGTCAAGTGGTGAAAGCATTTAGCAATGCTATTTTTGGTTGCTATTGTGTCTTTTTCCTTATCCAGAACGCTTGCTAAAAAAATATGAAAATTAGATGAGAAACCAACTAATATATAGTTTCATATGTAGAAGATTTTTGTGCAGTATTGTGTGTGTGTGTGTGTGTGTGTGTATATATATATATATATATATATATATATATGTTCATACAACCATGGATGAAAACATCATAATTCGTTTGAATTTAAACAATGCATGTTTATAAATTCTCTGCCACATGAACGTTCAAATAAAATGTTACAAGAGCATTCTTGAAGAGAAAAAAGGTAAAATCAGTTATTAAAAATCGCTTGAAACCACCACTCATGGTAGAAACCTGGGTAGTGAAATAACTCGTTACAAAATGCAAAATATATATATATATATATATATATATATATCATTAAAATTATGACTTTTCTTGTAACCCTTTTGTTCCCATGTCATAAATTGATGAAATTTTGTTCAAAAGTAATGAAAAAGGCATTAATTTGTTTTCGTTTTTGAAAAAGCCAAATTCAGTTTTATCAGATACACAATAAGGTCAAAAAAAAAGAAAAAATTCAGAAGCTTTATTTTTCAATTTCCTCAATGGAGTTAAGCAGATGGAGATTTTAGCAGGGCTTGTAAAGGGTAACAGGAGAAGGGGTGTTAAGAGCTACAAGAAATAGGGAGATGTGGAGGGCCATAATTGCTTATGTTGTGAAGGCACACAGGCACATAGGAAAATGACAATGATCTAATTAGATGGCACTTATGTATTTTTAATGCATTTAACAGTTTATAGCTATAGCGTAACATACAACCTTATGAATAAACAAAAACAAGTTTCAGGAATACATAGCACTACTGTACTTAAATATGATTTTAGAAGCTTTGTGTTGTTGATGGGGGAGTGACATAAATACCTGGGAATTGTTCTAACAGAAGACGGAAAGGACAACACAGAGATCCAAAAGTGAATTGGCATGGCAAAGGAATCATTTCAGAAGTTAAGTAAAGTATTAAGAAACAGGAAAATTTCGCTAGAAACAAAGAAGAGAGTACTGGATTGCTATGTGATGGCAGTTTTTCAATATGGCAGTGAATGTTGGACAATATCGTCAAAGATGAAGGAAAAACTTGAAGCAACTGAAATGTGGTTCTACAGAAGGATGCTCCGGATATCATGGATTGAGTATGTGAGCAATGATGAGGTTTTGGAAATGATGGAAACGAAAAGGAAATTAATACTGCGTATCAGGAAGAGACAGCTAAAGTTCCTGGGACATGCAATGAGAAATGCGCACTTGGAGAACCTGATACTATCAGGCCAGATAGAGGGAAAAAGAGACAGGAGAAAGCAGTGGATAATATATTTGAAGAACCTGATCAGGTAGATGACAGAACGAGGGTTGTGTGGTGTAATAGGAGAAATTGTGCCATGAGCCACCAGGAATAAGGAGATGTAGAAAGCCATGATCGCCTATGTACTGAAAGGACAGGGCACATAGAAGAAGAAACTGAATTAAATCCTTCTTTGCTGAATTATTATACAGGAAATCAATTATTTAAAAAAAATTCACAACTGTGTGTGTGTGTGTGTGTGTGTGTATGCATAAAAAATGATACTTAGCAACAGAAAAGCCTCTGTCAACAGGTAAAATGAGTGAAAATTCATGGCCAACAAAATGACAAAAGAAAAACATACAAAAAACTTTCACGGCTTCTGCTCCGATGAACTTAGCTCGCTGGTACCCCTCATATATGAATTTCCTCAAGCCACAAGATTAGCAACTAGGTCCCACCCTTTAATTATAAAACCAATAAATTGTAAACGCAAATTCTACTCCATCAGCATTTTTTTTTTTTGCACTTCCCGCCTGTGGAATTCCTTCCGCATTCCCTTGCTTCCCCGACAGCTACAATCTGCAATAAGTTTAAATGTAAAGTCAATAGTCATCTCCTACCTCACTAACCTGCATCTTCTCTCTCATGCTCCTTTTCCCGTCTTTCTCTACTCTAATCATTATTCGCATTCTTCTCTTACCCACTTCCTGACACCCCCTATAACCTGTCACTCCTTATAACTTTCCTATGTAACCCCTTGCTAAACAGTGGCAGTAAAATGCCTTGCTCATGGCGATATGATTGTAAAAAAAATTTCTATACTATTATAAAGTGGGAATCAATTCCACATTATAATGAATGTATAAACTGATCCCTCACTTTATGGCCACAGTCATCCTCCTCTTACCCACTTCCTGACACCCCTTATAACTTGTCACTCCTTCTCATAACTTTCCTCCTATGTAACCCCCTGCAAAACAGTGGCTGTAAAATGCCTTGCTTGGGGCGATATGATTATAAAAAAATGGTAACGCCTCTCAAAGCATTTCACTTCTGGAAATAGGGACACAATGACAGACCTTTTCATCAGCCAATTTTTTAGCCTCTCCTATAAAAGAGCAGGTCCTCTAGACTGAAAAGAGGCTGCAACATTGTGCAGAAAAAGCACACACACTGCACTCTTTTACAGTCTCTTCCTTTCATTAACAACCTAAAAACAAACAGGACCTCTCAAGAATTTTTCTAAAAACTTATCAAATGAAGCTGTTGGCATCATTAATAACATAAAGACATTTTCTTCTCACAGATTCCATGAAGCAAGTCAAAAGATCTTCATTTTAAAAAAGAAAGAAAAAAAGCACAAACATTTCTCTTTTGAAACAGCTATCATATGTAACACCTCCAGAGAACACTTTCACTATTGTTACAATTGGTATGCAAAGACACGATTCTACTTAATGACAAACTTATAAAGAGGTTACAATGTACGTGCCAACTAATAATGCTGTGATAAGCAATTCCCATACAGGAACCATTCAACATTTATTGCCCAATTGCTAGTGCTACCGTTGGTTGAAATTTACAAAGTTTTTTTTACTAAGAAACAGTTTTTTCAGAAAGGCAGACTTTTCAAGTTCCTGGGACATGCAATGAGGAAGGAGAGCTTGGAGAACCTGATACTAACAGGCCAGATAGAGGGAAAAAGAGACAGGGGAAAGCAGTGAATAAGCTATTTGAAGGACCTGATCAGGTTGATGACAGAACAAGGGTTGTGTGGCGTAACAGAAGGTGTGCTAAGATAGGGAGATGTGTAAAGCCATGATTGCCTACGCCCTGAAAGGACAAGGCACACATATATATATATATATATATATATATATATATATATTCTATGTCAACTGTTTATAATAAATTATAATGTGGTTATAAAATGGGGGATCAATTCTATATTATAATCAATATATAAACATTTTGTGGCCATGCTAGTTTCTATACACTTATATACTAGATTTATGGGCTTGAGCTAGTAGATGGCAGAGCAGGGTTTGGGTGGTGTAACAGGAGAAGGCATGCTAAGAGCCACCAGGGATAGGGAGACATGGAAAGCCATGGTCGCCTAAGTCCTGAAAGGACAGGGCACATAAAAGAAGACGACAACAACGAATGTTAACAGCTAGATTATATCATTGTGCTGTTGGAAGTGTTAAAGGGATGTGATTTTCATTATTTGGTAAAACTGATTTTATAGCACCAATCCAGAGGCTTTGACGAAGAATTGCCTTTATTTAACTACCATCTCACTCTCTCTAACAACCAATATTTAGCCACCAATAATTCTGCCTATTTTTACAGAGAATGTTTGCAAGTATGTGTTCATGTACATGGCCCAATGGATAAAAGCGTTGGTTAGTTTCAGTGATTTGACCCAAAGAGTTGTGAGTTCAATACCTGGCTATATCAGTGGTGAACAAATAATTTAGTGAGTTAAGTTAAAGGGAGATAAACTATGACATTCGGCAGTGGCATGGCACAAGAATGAGATGCCCCAGTGATTAAAATAAAGAGTTTGGTTCAAAATTCTAAGCACCTAAATAAAGATGGAGCATACAACAAATGAAACACTGTGAATATGGCAATATAGAGGAAGACAACAGTCTGAAAAACGTCAGTTAAGTGCCATACGTGATACACACTTAGGCAATCATGTCTCTTTACAGACATGACTGACTGGGCAGAAAATTATCCTGCAGTAGGTTGCCATTACTTTCTGCAGTAGACTGGTTGCCAGCCAAGGCTATAGAACCCAATTTTCTGTGGTGCAGTGGATATCAGCTCGGAACAAGAAATCGGAGAGCCGAGATTGAATTTCAGTTAAATTCATTGCATTAACTTACGTGCAAATACCCTTGGGAAAGGTATTAATCAGTCTCTTCCCTCCAGTTATGAGTTAAATAACAGGACAGATTGGATTCTATAGCCTTGGCTGGCAACAGGTCTACCACAGAAAACAATGGCAACCTACTGCGGGATAATTTTCTGCCCAGTCAGTCATGTCTCTTTCGAGATATGATCGCCCAAGGCGTGTATCATGTATGGCACTTAACTGACTGCCTGAATATAATAGTTGGAAACATGATTAAGGTTTCTACTGGGTATAAAGTGGGGGATCAGTTTACTACTTCATAACAATATAAAACTGATCCCCCACTAATTATTACTTAAAATAATACATCTCTTCCTTTTCTAGCTAAGAATAAAAATAACAGAACAGATTGGGTTTTATAGCCTTGGTTGGCAACCAGTCTACCACAGAAAGTAATGGCAATCTACTGCGGAATAATCTTCCGCCTAGTCAGTCATGTCGCTTTCAAGACATGATTGCCCAAGCATGTATCATGTATGGCACTTAACTGATTGACTAATCCTATAAACTGTTGTTTTGAGACTTTGGCAATAATACAGACAATTCTTTTTACTTCCATACTCACACCAAACAGAAAAATATCAGAATGTTGTAAAAACTACATCAATTAAATTTTCTTTGCCGTCATATTCAATGAAACATGTATTAAAGAAAGGCTGCTACCCACACATATGTGTGTATGCATATAATAACCTAAATCCACAGATAAAGTGGAAACTGAAAGGCAAGGTCAGGACCCCTAATAGCTTAAGAGACAGATGTAATCTGTTTTTAACAAAAACTTTAAATTTTGAAATTTCAATATCAGAAGGTACTTCTGAATAAACGTAGAGAGATCATTAGTATGTGTCGTCATAGAAATAAATTGAAATTGCAATAATTATCTTATTCTTCCATTTAATCACAATAAGGTTTTTTTTAAATTTGGCTAAGCAGTTACCTTTCCCCCTTACCTGCCACTACTAACCCAATGGTCAAGCCACGTACCTCCCACTACCATAAAAGAAATTCCTCTAGCTTAACCCTATGAAAGCCACTATTTCCCAACTCCTTTCTTTACTAGACCAAGCCTTCAGCATTAGAATTTTTCCTCATTCTTTGTTTAAATGGGGTTGACAATGCATGTCTTAAATTGACATGTTGAAAATGGATATTTCCCTTTAAATCTGAATTTTCAAATAAATATTTAAAATATTTAAAACATTTTCAATTAAGGCAGAACAGACTTAAAAAATATACATCCATTCTTACATGACCATTATGGAGAAGTTTGTTTGCCATTAAATCTTATTTATAAGATATAGATTTTTTTTCATATGTCATTATAAAAACCTAATTTACAACAAAATCATTTTGTTTGAGCATAGTCTTGGAGTCAACAGGCTATAAATACATTGACCTTGAGAATCTTTAAAGATCACGGAACAGAGATTCTGTATCAAAAAACAAAAAAATAAGATGGAAAAGATGCACCAAATTATGGCGCCTGTTCAGAGAGTTCATTTCAATTCTAATTACAAGCGGAAAGGTTTTCTCAAGTGACAAATTACTCCCTCCATTAAGATAATAATCCTGTGGTATTTCGTAATACGGAGAAAGATGCAAGACAGCTTCATTTTTATTTGTTTCGTTTTTTGTTTTTTTTTTGTTTTTAATTATTGGCTGGAACTTTTCATAGAAGAGCCAGGCATTTACCCACGTTTTGCTTTTTTTGACACTAATTAGGAAAGTGACAATTTCAGGGATAATTCTAGGATATAAAAGCTTTTTATTTTTCCTGTTGACATCCATAGAGATCAAGTGGCATGACATTTGAATTAATACAACAACTGCCTTGAAAGTCAGAAAACAGTTGGAAAACTGTAGTTGACAGGTTTTTTAAAAACCTTTCTCACATATACACCAGTAAGCACAATTATTTTGTATGCAAAATCAATTTTGTTAGCTTGGTAACGAAGTAGCAATCTGCATTAAGAAATTCATTCAAGCTTGCATTCTGTGTCGCACATGTAGTTAAATTTTCTTGAAATTTCTTTATGGCAGGCCTTATTTTGTGCTTCATTAGCTGATAAGAAGTTTCTAGGATTTCTTGAATATAGGAATGATTTGCGTTCTTTAACTGTTGTTAAACTAGATAAAGAGTCTGAGAATAGTTTAACCATCGTATCTTTTGAATTTTCTATCATTATAATTGCCATTTTAATGAATTGCAATTCAGCTGTATAGATGTATGCATTATCTTTTTTTTTAATCATATCACCCCGAGCAAGGCGGTAACGCCACTGAAGCACAGGGGGCTACGTAGGAGTGAAAAGATTGGAAAAGAGAGAGCCGGAGACCATATCCTAAACAAGGAATGAGCCTCTTCACCTGTTCAATAGATGTGGGTGGAGTGTAAACCGAGCAACAGTTTAGTCTATCTACTCCAATTGAGAAAAAAAAAGAGTGAAAAGATTGGAAAAGAGAAAGCCGGAAACCACATCCTAAACAAGAACAAGGGATGAGCCTCTTCACCTGTTCAATAGACGTGGGTGCAGTGTGAACCGGGCAATAAAGCTTTTTATTTTTCCTGTTGACATCCATAGAGATCAAGTGGCATGACATTTGAATTAATACAGCAACTGCCTTGAAAGTCAGAAAACAGTTGAAAAACTGTAAAAAAAAAAAAAAACCTGTCAACTACAAACCTGTCAACTACAAACCTTTCTCACATATACACCAGTAAGCACAATTATTTTGTATGCAAAATCAATTTCGTTAGCTTGGTAACGAAGTAGCAATCTGCACGAAGAAATTCATTTAAGCTTGCATTAAAAATTTTGTTTTTGTCTTTTTCTTGCTTGAGGTGATGGTAACATCTTTACTTAGATTTTTCTTATTTTTGCCAAACGTATTTATGAAAAATAAATTTATCTTGTATTTTCTTAATTTTAATTAAGCTATGAATGAAACATTTTTCCACCCTAAAATTAAACTATAGTTTTGTGTAATAACTGAACTCTCAACTCTATACTTGTATGGAACATCTTTCATAGACAACACACTAAATGAACAGTAAATTTTGAGAAGGGGGATTCATATTTTAAAATTTTGCAAATCTACAGAATGACCACACACAACAACAGGATGTGGTTAAAGAAATTATTGTTTCACATGCATATAAATAACTTATATATTCTTTCCCAGGGAGGTCTAAAATCAATGAAACCATTTTACACAACATGCATAGATTTTATTAATTTGAATTTTAGCATTCCAAACAAAAAACAGTTCTTGATGACGAGTGAGACTATTGAACAAAAACATTGTTTTTGATTTAGAAACAACATTTAAAAATAAATCTTAGATCTTGCATTGAAAATCAAAACCAGAGAAGAATATTCAAAAGTTCCAGAATGTAATTGTATTGAACACTTTAATACAAATGTGCACTGGTTTAATTTTATTACGATCAAAAACTAAGTAATTAAGCTATATATATATATATATATATATATATATATTCTAAGCATATACTGTTAAATATAAGAGACAATAAATGTCTTATGCTTAATCATGAGCCGTTCTAAACGTATTTTCGCTTTAATTTCAGGTGAAAATAAAGACAAAAATTCTCCAACATTTGGATAATTTTTTATTAAGTTGGTTTTAAGCTTTTGGCTCAAATGAGCCATCTTCAGAGAGGTTACAAGAACATTAACATAAAAACATCCTCCATCAAAGATGATTTTATTTTGTGTTGACAAAACTTTGCTAAGCAACAATAACAGTCACCAAATAGCAAATGCAGTTCGTAAATTTGTTATGCGGTTCTATGACATCACACCGCATGAGAGGTCAAAATGTTAACAGAACCATATATTTAAATGCAATATAATGTGTTATGACAAGATTTAAACATGATTTTATTAATTGTGGTTTGTTCAGATTTAATGTAGATGGCCTCCAATATCTGAAGGTTCATTTTACTGTGTATATGAGTGAGGATTATTGTATTGTTGACTAAAATCTGTCTGATATTACCTACATGGCTATGTTTTTCTAAGAAATGTTGTTTAATTGTACTCTGATCAGAAAGGTGACAGCTATGGGAGAGCATGGTTGTAGTGAAACCAATATATGTAGTGGGTTTATTATTAGTACCAGAGATACAATCTCTGAACAGACATGTAAATTGATACACTACATTGGTTTTTTTGGAGAGAATTTAGTTTAGTGCTTGTAGGGTTATTAGAGACTATGAGGTCAATTGTTTTGAATTTTTCATAATATATAATGAGCTTAATTTGATTATCATTATTTATTGGTTTAACATTTCTATGTATTATGTTTTTGAGTGTTTTTTCATCTTGTTTGTAATTATTATGTATTTGGTTGCAATAGTATAAGTTAATAGTGTTATGTTTATTTTGACGTACACCATTATTAAAGCTATTGTTAAGTTTGTTTAGATACGTTTTACCTCGTTGATCAATAACAGAGTTAGGAAATCCACTATTGACAAGTATTTGCTTAATGCTGTGTAATTCTTAAAATATGTATTTGGAAGAAGATATCATTTGTGTGCATTGAATTAAATTTTTTTATAACAGCTAACTTATATCGTTGGGGCATTCACTATTATAATTAAGAAGACACGAGTTTCTGCTAGTTGGTTTCCTATATAAAGTAGTAGTAAATCTATGTGTGCTAAAATCAATGAATACATCAAGGAACGGGATTTTCTTATTAAGTTCTAATAAATTGATAAATAATAATAGTCAAATAAAGCTTACCATATATTACAAAAGATTTAAAACAATTGACCTCATAGTCTCTAATAACTCTACAAGCACATAACTAAATCCTCTATAGAAAACCAATGTAGTGTATCAATTTATATATCTATAGACACACCACCATCACCTGAACACTTAATGAAACAGATTGTCAGTCCTCGGCATTGTATTCAGTGTCCACTGATATTCACACACTATGATATTGAGCACTTTTGCCTATAAATATACCATATCTATAAATAATATTTTTTTTATTATAGTGACTTCACACTGAGAGTACATGGTTCTTAAAAATGCATGAAGATGGTCTACTCTAACAAAAACAAAAGTTAGTTTTAAAAAATAAAGCAAACGAATACAAACTTCAGACTTTATCCACAATTCCAACATAAAACAATTTGCTAAAAAATTAGAGAAAGCACAAGAAAAAAAAAAAAAAAAAAAAAAATTAGGCAGACAGACTTTGTCAGATTTAATAAAACTTCCATTAACAGATATGACAGAATCTCTTGAAATCATTCCATCAGGAAATACAGAAGCTCATTCTCTCCAACAGACAAACTTGGGGACAGAACCTTGGATTTTAATACTGATATGCTTATAAATGTTTAATATTCTGGAAGTAAGGAAGAGGGAAACGAAAACAATACAGCTGAAAATTAAACTTGCCCCCAGCCCCTCTTTCTGTCTCTTTAAAAAGAAAATCAATCAAATCAATAACTTCTTTTTAATTAAATTTTTTATTAATTAAATATTAATTATCCTCAAATAATTCTCAGATTTATTTTCATTCTTTGTGCTTCAATTAAACATTATATATATATATATATATATATATAAATAAAACTTATTTATAACTGGAACTGTATGTGTGTGCGTGTGTGTGTCCCCGTTACCTATAGACTCCGAAACGGCTGAACCGATTTTCTTAAAAATTTACACAGTTGTACTATAAGTGTCTGTGAGTGTTCTTAGCTAGGTTTTGTGTCAAGGTACCCCTAATAAATATTGAAAATCGATAATCGAAAAAATCCGGTTATAGAAGAAGTGGTCCAATTTTAATCAAATTTGATTAACTCATATACAAAGACATAAGAAACAATATTCAGAAGTTTCAAGGTTGCAGTTCTTACAATAGTGCAGAAAATCCATTATATATATATATATATATATATAAATAAATAAAAGGCAAGATGTTTGTGTGTTTGTCTGTATGTCCTTTATACAAATCCACAATTTTTATCCGATTCTCACCGAACTTCACACAAATATTCTTTAGGCTGAGTCTGAGCTCCAGTACCATGGATTAGTTTTAAAGCTTTCATTACCCCCTGAGCAACGCTGGGCTGTACTGCTAGAATGTGTGTATATATATATATATATATAAAAAGGGCACAGGTTAAAAAGAAATTAATTTTGAAGCCTTCACTGCAAGTTGTTCAGTAATAAAGACGTTCTTGGATGCTGCCTGTTAAATTTTTAGGATGGCATGCTGAATAATTGCCATGATTGGCATCTCTCCTGACCATAGGATGAGAGAGAGAGAGAGACAGAGAGAGAGAGACAGAGAGAGAGAGAGAGAGACAGAGAGCAGAGAGAGACAGAGAGCAGAGAGAGACAGCGAGCAGAGAGAGACAGCGAGCAGAGAGAGAGAGACAGCGAGCAGAGAGAGAGAGACAGCGAGCAGAGAGAGAACAAGCGAGCAGAGAGAGAACAAGCGAGCAGAGAGAGAACAAGCGAGCAGAGAGAGAACAAGCGAGCAGAGAGAGAACAAGCGAGCAGAGAGAGAACAAGCGAGCAGAGAGAGAACAAGCGAGCAGAGAGAGAACAAGCGAGCAGAGAGAGAGAGACAGAGAGAACAAGAGAACAAGCGAGCAGAGAGAGAACATTTTACAATTTAGGCTTAAATTTAGACTTCTGATTTCAGTTTCAACTCTTAGGCCAATTGCACAACCTATTCTTCAAGACAAAATAGGAATGGTACTTTTTTTTGTTGGATGTGCATTTGTGGTGCAGTGGATATTGGCTTGGAATGAGAAATCAGAGAGCTGAGTTTGAATTTCAGCTGAATTCATTGCATTCACTTATGCACAAATACCCTTGGGAAAGGTATTAATCAGTCTCTTCTCTCCAGTTACGAGTTAAACAATAGGACAGATTGAGTTCTATAGCCATGGCTAGCAACTAGTCTACTGCAGAAAGTAGTAATAGCAACATACTGTGGCATAATCTTTTGCCCAGTCAGTCATGTCTCTTTTGAGACATGATCGCACAAGCGTGTATCACGTATAGTATTTAACTGACTGACTGAATATAATAGTTGGAAACATGATTAAAACTTCCACTGGGCATAAATTGGGGGATTAGTTTTATATTGTTATGTAATAATAAACTGATACCTCACTAATTACTACTTAATAATATAATACATCTCTTCCCCCTCTATCTATGAGTCAAATAATAGGACAGATTCAGTTCTACAGCCTTGGCTGGCAACCAGTCTACCACAGAAAGCAATGACAACCTACTGCAAGAATCTTCTGTCTAGCCAGTCATGTCTCTTTTTTCTCAAGTATGTATCACGTATGGCACTAAAGCGACTGACTTTTTCGGCTAAAAAAAAAAAAAATTTGGTTAAGATTTTCTCTTCACACCAATACTTTTAAACAACTATATAATGAAATTCAAATCTTTTTGTCAATCTCAGATATAGGAGAAGACAAATATTTGCAGGATAGATATGTGTGTGTTTGTTAATAGAATGTACATCACCGACAATATAACGTCTCTTCCAAATATAAAATGTGGTCCACTTTATTACTTTCTTGACTTTTGTAAATCTGCTAAAAATAACATTTAATAATGTTGAAAGTGATAAAATCTGTCAGATTAATAAATAAAAATCTGTTACGTCTTTTAAAATATCCAATATGTTTCCTTTTTAGAGACAAATAAAACAGCCAATAGAAAGTATTCTTTTCTTTTTAATATACGAAACAGACTTATCTATTTTTACAGAATCAGGTATGCCAAACATCCAGAAGTTCCAAATTCAACTGAAGGGGCAAGGAAAATAGAGCCGTACAACACAAACATTTACTGGACAAAAAAAAAATTATCACCCTAGGTGCAGTCAGATTATCTTGCCCAGATCGCAGCATCTCTGCCATGGCTGCAAGATGGCTTCTCCGTGTCTCTTCTACAAATACTTTCACGGATTCTGCTCTAATGAACTTCGCTCACTGGTACTTGGAATTTACTCGAGCCACAAGATTAGCAACTAGGTCCCACACGTTTACTATGAAACCAATAAAATGTAAACGCAAATTCTACTCCAACAGCTTCTTTTCTTGCACTTCCCACCTGTGGAATTCCCTTCTGCTTACTTGCTTTCCAGACAGCTACAATCTCCAAGAATTTAAATGTAAAGTCAATAGTCATCTATCTCACTAACCTGCATCCTCTCTCTCATGCTCCTTTCTTCGTCCACTCCACTTTCAGCAGTATTCTCATCCTTCTCTTACCCATTTCCTGGCACACCCTATAACCTGTCAGTTTCTCATAACTTTCCTTCTCTGTAAACCCTGCAAAACAGGGTTAAATCAAGTTAAAATTTTGCCAAAAAAGGTGTTTTATTAGTTACCTGGGAATTTATTGAGTGATGTCCTCATTTGCAAAGGGTTCATCTACAAAACTCTGAGAAGGTAAGATCAATCAGCTAAGTGACAAACCCTTTATGTATATATATTTTCCATTTGTAAATGAGTTATTACACGACCTAGGTTTCTACCATGAGTGGTGTCTTCAAGCGATTTTCAATAACTGATTTTACCGGTTTTATTTTATTTTTTTTTAAAGAATGCTCATGTAACAGTAGTTTTTTTTTTATTTTTGAATGCACAATTAACATTTTCAGCCATGGCTGTATGAACCTACAACCTAGGTCGCATAATAACTTGTTTACAAATGAAAAATATTCCAAAGTTCTACAATATAATTGTATTGAACACTTAATACAAATGTGCACCAGTCTAATTTTATTATGACCAAAAACTAAGTAATTAACAATCAATATAAATTTTTTTTTATAACTGTGTCGCCCAAGCATGACATTTTACTGCCACTCTTGAGCAGAGGGTTACATAGGAGTTAAGTTATGAGAAAGAGTGACAGGTATAGTGGGTGTCAGGAAGAGGGTAGGAGAAGGATGAGAATACTGATAAGAGTGGAGTGGATGAAAAAAAAGGAGCATGAGAGAGAGGATGCAAGTTAGTGAGATAGGATGACTATTGACTCTACATTTGAATTCTTAAAGATTGTAGCTGTTAGAAAAGCAAGTAAATGAAAGGGAATTCCACAGGTGGGAAGTGCGAGAAAAGAAGAATATATATATATCTTAGTTTGTCAGGTTAAATAACAAATACACTTATTAAAATTATTTTGCAATAGTAAAAGTAAACTAATTTATACACTTGTTTATTTACATGATAAACATAGACGGATTTTATTCTTATTGTACAGTAACATGAGTTTATGTCCTTTTAATGCTTTTCTTGTGCTATTATGGCTTCAATATTTGTGGCAGACAGACGTAAAGTTAAATAAAATGACAAACTTGATTTTTATTTTTCCATATATTTTTTGACAAACAAAAACTGGAAATGATGTAACCCGAGGTATATACCTGTATTTTTAATCTTAGAAAGTATATATTAAACGTGTTAGTCAACATATGTCAATTCATATTGAAAAATGTGGATTTCTCCAATACAAAATTGAAATTTCCTGCCTTGATTTCCAGATTGGCTACATACCCATTTTTTTTCTAAACCCCCTTCATCTGCCTGGTGATGTCCTTTCATCTTAACCTTGGAATTTTCACCACAAGCAATGAACAATTTATTTGCTCAATCCTTGTAAATGCAACAGTCTCACAGTTTTCAAAAGCATTCAATGACAATTGGCAACTGCATAACCTCACTAGAGAGTCATTGTTTTTTTATACACAGTAAGATCCCAAAAGAGTGCTGGATTGCTATGTGATGTCAGTTCTTCAATACGGCAGTGAATGCTATACAATATCATCGAAAATGAGGACAAAACTGGAAGCAGTGGAAACGTGGTTTTACAGAAGGATGCTGCGGATATCGTGGAAGCAACGATGAGGTGTTGGAAAGAATGGCAATGAAAAGGAAATTAATAATGAGCATCAGGAAGAGACAACTGAAGTTCCTGGGACATGCAATAAGGAAGAGAGCCTGGAGAACCTGATACTGACTGGCCAGATAGAAGGAAAGAGAGACAGAGGAAGGCAGCAGATAACATATTTGCAGGGCCTGATCAGGTGGACAACAGAACGAGGGTTGCAAGGTGTAACAGGAGCAAACATACTAAGAGCCACCAGAGATAGAGATAGGGTGACATGGAGAGCCATGATTGCCTACATCCTGAAGGGACAGGGCACACAGAAGATCCCGACTAAATGGTCACTAAATTACCTCAAGGTTGCACTACTGGTTACCAAGAGATTCTACATTCAAAATCTAAAAAAAAAAAAGTTATTTTTAGATTGGGCACTCTGTAAACAAGTTCTTGTGCCAGAACAAACTTCTGAGTGCAGCAATTCTACATGACAAACCAAAAATGATATAATTAAGTGAAGGAAAGACTTAAGTTCTATATTTCTGATTCAAAACGAAAAAAAAAATTATACTTGCTTGAGTCACAAGAAATAAAAATCAACCCTGACAAAATCTTTTCATTAATCAATAAAATGAAACAAGCACTTTAAAATTCAAATGAACTCCTTCACAAACTGACCGATTTATTTTCAAGTACACACTTGGCATCCTGTAGACGAAGGAGTCCAGAATAATTCATGATTCCCACTTAAATGAATTTTTTTCTTCTTCCTTCATCTATGAGTGGAGCTTACAGATTGTTATTAATTCAACTCATTATCACAAAAATTTAATTCCAGGGCAGGAGCAGCTGCATGGCCCGACTTTTCCCCACCTACACACCTGACAATTTTGCAAGACTTTACGATTTAAGTCATTTGCAATGACATTTTTTAGGAAAAAAAAAAAAAAAAAAAAAAAAAAAAAAAAAAAAATGGACAATCTGGAAACAAGTTTTTTGTTTTTCTTTTTTAAAATCATTATTCATTTTTAATGTTTTAGTTAGAAACTGACTACAAATATACAGAAACATTACCAGTTGGTAATATCAAGACATCTTGGTAAACATATTGGGAAAATTTGACTATTTTACCAATGTATTAAGCTGTAATTGTTGATGGGTCAGATCTGAAATAATTCGAGGTTCAGGTTGCAGAGGACGTTGGGTAAATTGTTGTCATGTGTGATGTTGGTTTTTGATTTTCTCGCAGATGGTGCCCAACTAGCCCTACTATATTGTGCAGTAGATAAAAAGAGCACCATGACACAATTCACACTGCCAGAAGCTCCAATATGAATATTTCATTGTGTTTTGGTGTCAATCTTAGGACAGTGAGAAAAGAGTTAGATGAGTGTAATGGTTATGAATGCGTTTAGAGTGATGGTGATGTTATGTTTCCATTCATCCTCCCAACAGGAAGGCCGATATCAAGTGCCTTGAGGAGGTAGTGTTGCCCTGGCTGCTGGAAGACCATATGTCTGGCAACAGGACTCTGCACTGTGCCACACAGGCAAGAGAACCTATTCATGGCTGTCAGACAATTTCTACAACCAAATTATATCTGATCATATTGCTACATAACTCTTCATTATTATGTATTGAGCACAGTTGAGTGAGAGACCACCAGAATTCCTAACATCATAGACAAACTGAAGGCAAGGATTATGGCAGCATTCACCGACTTAAACAAGGAGACCATCCAGAAGAGTTGCAGAAGATTCTGAAGTCGTCTGGAGGCAGCAGTTGAAACCAATGGCGGGTTTATTGAATAAATTTACTCTTTAGTATTTCAAGACATTTTTGTGTATTATATATATATATATATATAGAGAGAGACACACACACACACACACACACTAGCAGTATCGCCTGGTGTTGCTAGGGTGTAATGAATGCTTTAAAACTAATCCACACTCCTGGAGCTGAGACTCTTTGAATGTAGGCACGAAAGACTAAAAAGCAATAGTTGTTTCCAGTTAAAGCGAAATTGTAGACGAAGAAAAATGAATGGATGTAAGTCAAATTTTGATATCCTGGTATTGATATCAAATAAGTTTTTTCGTCGTAAACTGAATTTTGAAGGCTAAATAAGTCCTCTGAGTAAATGGTATGATGGATGAGACTAAGAACTACAATTATACCTACTTAGAGCCAAACCCAAAGCAAAAACTAAAATAAAAGGGCTGAAAAACTGATTTTGATCAGACCCGGTATCTTGCCTTTTAAATATATATATTATCAATTTTCTGCACTATTGTAAGAACTGCAACCTTGAAACTTCTGAATATCATTTATGTCTTTGTCTATGAGTGTATCAAATTTGATTAAAATTGGACCACTCCTTCTATAACCTGATTTTTTCGATTATCAATTTTCAATATTTATCGAGTGTACCTCAACATAAAACCTAGCTAAGAACACTCACAGACGCTTATAGTACAACTGTGTAAATTTTCAAGGAAATTGGTTCAGCCGTTTCGGAGTCTGTAGGTAACGGGGACACACACACAAAGTTCCATTTAGAAATAAGTTTAGATTTAGATATATATATCTGCTAAAATGAGATGTCATTTATTTTTATCTTTGTTAATTTTAGACAATTTTTTCCATTGCACCCAGGAGACTTCATTATAATTCTGTTTATTCTACTGTTGTGGTTCATTTTTCAGCTCATTTTTTTTTTTTAGCTATGTCCTTGAAAAATGTTAAAGGGGTAAGCGTTTTTTAGGGGGTGGGGGCAAGGTGACAGTACAGAAAAAAAAAACAAGTGCTAACGAGCAGGGAATAGAACAATTTCAGAAATCTCACTTCAGAACAAAAAGATACTCAAAATGAAGTCAAAAAAAAAAAAATAAATAAATAAATAAATATGATCAAAGATATCAACAATGATCAGCAAGAACACAAGGGTAACAAGTAAAGATCTTTCAGTAAATATTGGTGTGTTTGTGACTTTCTTTTTCTCATTTGATTATGATACACTCCCGATCAAAAATTTAAGATCACTTAAAAATCTTTAAAAAGAATTTTTTTTTTTTTTTTTTACAAATAGATTTTAAACTCCTCCCACTTAAGGTTACCAATACTACAATCTAAAAGGTTATGGAAACAAAAAGCTACATTCCAAACATTTTATTTAGAAATTTACATTTTTATAAAATGAGGCGATTTGCACATGATCAAAATTATAAGACCAGAGACAAAAATTCTACAAAACTGTACAAAAAGTGTATGAAAACATTCAACAACCAAATTTAATAATGAAGTCTACCTCCACTACTTTTGATGACTTCAAAAATTCTGTCGGGCATGCTAGAAATAAGCGTTTCCATTAAGGTGCGGGAGATGTTGCTCCAGCTTCTGAAGATGGCTTCACAAAGTTCATTTTTTGTTGAATATTGTTTGCCATTTCGATAAACATCTCTTTTCATCCATCCTCAAACATTTTCAATTGGGTTCAAGTCCGGTGAGCATGCAAGATGTCCCAAGAGATGGATCCCATTTTCTTGTAGAAAGGTCAAGGTCCGTCTTGCAGCATGGATTGCAGCATTATCCTGTCGGAATAATCATGCATCCCCACACAAATGATGGCCTCCGTCATCAAAGATGCTTTTTGTAGCATGTTAACACAACTAGCCGCTCTCTGATGACCCTGCATCACCTGGAGCTCCATCATCCCTCTGTAAGAAAAGGCACCCCATACCATTAGGGACCCTCCACCACTATGACGTGCGGAGAAAATTTCAGGAGGCATGTTTTTGTTATGCCAATATCGTTGGAAGCCATCAGGACCATCGAGATTGAATTTTTTCTCATCAGAAAACAGGACTTTCTTCCACTTCTCAATGTCCCATGTTTGGTATTCACGACCAAACTTCAAGCAGCCCAACTTGTGACGTGGAAGCAGCCGAGGAATTTGTTTACGCTTTTTATTTACCATGCCTTTTTGTCGTAAGTGTTGTCTGATGGTTACGGGACTGCAATCAGCATCCGTGACTGCCTTAATTTGACTAGAAGAAAGTCCCCCGTCTTATTCTCCTACTCAATGCAGAAATTTTTTGGGGCCTACCAGAGGATTTTGCTTTTCCATAATTCTCACTGTTCTTTAGAAAGTTGCAAATCACAGTTTTACTGCGATTTACCTTAGCTGCGATCGCCCACCGTGACAAATCTTGCTTATGGAATTCTAGAATTCGAGAACGCTCAACTTTGGTAAGTTTGCTTGCTTTAGGCATGGTAACACTTTTACGCAGTGATTGTTAATCTCTAACCGAACGAAAAACATTGGAATTACCATAGATCTAACAATTTATAATCCTGGTCTTATAATTTTGATCATGTGCAAATTGCCTCATTTTATAAAAATGTAAATTTCTAAATAAAATGTTTGGAATGTAGCTTTTTGTTTCCATAACCTTTTAGATTGTAGTATTGGTAACCTTAAGTGGAAGGAGTTTAAAATCTATCCTTAAAAACAAAAATTTCTTTTTAAAAATTTTTAAGTGGTCTTAAATTTTTGATCAGGAGTGTATATTGGGGAAGATACCTCAGCATCATAGATGGTGAAGAGGAAGAGCTCAAATTCAGAAATGGGAGAGGGGGAGAAAAAGAGAGCAAGAGACCAGAAATGGGATGGAGGGTGGGGAAAGAGAGCGAGGGACCAGAACTGGGATGGGGGCGGGAAGCTACACAGAGTCCAAGCAAAAGGTATAGACACACAAAATCTGCAGATCAAATGCGAGGTGCATGAAGTGAAAAGAAATCAACACTGTGTGCACGTGTAGCAAAGAATACGAATACATCTCCCTCAAATTATTAGTTTGTTGTGAAGGAATATCGTGTAAAAGTACTATGGCGGAAGATGCATTCCACCCGGTTCACACTCCACCCACGTCTATTGAACAGGTGAAGAGGCTCATCCCTTGTTTCCTGTTTATGATGTGGTTTCCGGCTTTCTCTTTTCTAATCTTTTCACTCTTATATAGCCCCCTGCACATCAGTGGCATTACCGCCTTGCTCGGGGTGATATGATTTAAAAGGAATGGGTATGGCCCGGGTTATAAAAGACCGGGACTAGAACAAACTAGAGAGATCGGGTGTGTTCATGACTATACAAGAGTCTTCATCATTACAAGGGAGTGATCAAAATTGTTTGTCATTATACGAGAGAAGTCGAGAGTCATCAGCCTTAGACGAGAGTTAGACATCACTAGACGGAAGCCTACTTTTCAAGACGGACGCATACGTCCTATACAGAAACATTGCCTTCTTAATTGTTATTCGTTGGTGTACTTGTATTTGGTTTATTGCACTGAGGTATAATAAATCTCTATTTATATATCCTTGGTGTTAAGAGTTATTTCTTGCACTATTCTTTCTCTGTTTATCCCCCCCCCCGGGATATAACACAGTTTAATAGTCATAGTTGCATCTGGAAAAATCATTGCTTTTCCTGAAAAATTGTCATTGGAATATTCACTTGAAGAAAAACAGAAAAATTAATCCATATTCTTACAGTTCAAAATAGGTTTTCGCTTTATATAACACGGATAAGCCATAAAAGAAAAAAAAAAGAAACCTTCAATCAACCTACCACTTCAGTCTACTCATCTCAAATCCCTTCATATTCCACTGGTAAGGAGGAAGTTCCACTTCCAGAACCATTACAATGTGGAAAAAATTCCCAAGATGGTGCTTCCCTGATTACAACAATCTTAACCTGTTTATGTTTAGTGTCAGCAGTTAGCTATCCTACATATCCGCATGCTGGGATCAGCTCCAGACAAATAACATTGAGAAGTCACCTTCGTGACAAATCAACCAAGGTGAGATTCAAACCTGGGCCTCAGGATCAGGAAGCAGACGTTCTAATGCCTTGCTCAATCAGAATGTAAACACTTGTAAAAACAATATTCAAATGATAGATCAGGTAGATAAACTTATTTCTGCATTGGAGGAGGTAAATCATTCCTTGATGTTTGTACTTCACAAAACCTGTTCTAAATCATTAGCTAAAGGTTAAGACTTCATCTAACCTCCCCCCCACCCGACACAAAGGCAAATTAATAAATGTTTGTACTTCACAAAACCTGTTCTAAATCATTAGCTAAAGGTTAAGACTTCATCTAACCTCCAGCCCACCCGACACAAAGGCAAATTAATAAATGTTTGTACTTAACAAAACCTGTTCTAAATCATTAGCTAAAGGTTAAGACTTCATCTAACCTCCAGCCCACCCGACACAAAGGCAAATTAATAAATGTTTGTACTTAACAAAACCTGTTCTAAATCATTAGCTAAAGGTTAAGACTTCATCTAACCTCCACCCCCCCCCCACACAAAGGCAAATTAATAAATGTTTGTACTTCACAAAACCTGTTCTAAATCATTAGCTAAAGGTTAAGACTTCATCTAACCCCTCCCCCCGACACAAAGGCAAATTAATAAATGTTTCTACTTCACAAAACCTGTTCTAAATCATTAGCTAAAGGTTAAGACTTCATCTAACCTCCACCCCCACCCCCGACACAAAGGCAAATTAATAAATGTTTGTACTTCACAAAACCTGTTCTAAATCATTAGCTAAAGGTTAAGACTTCATCTAACCCCTCCCCCCCGACACAAAGGCAAATTAATAAATGTTTCTACTTCACAAAACCTGTTCTAAATCATTAGCTAAAGGTTAAGACTTCATCTAACCCCTCCCCCCGACACAAAGGCAAATTAATAAATGTTTCTACTTCACAAAACCTGTTCTAAATCATTAGCTAAAGGTTAAGACTTCATCTAACCTCCACCCCCCCCCGACACAAAGGCAAATTAATAAATGTTTGTACTTCACAAAACCTGTTCTAAATCATTAGCTAAAGGTTAAGACTTCATCTAACCCCTCCCCCCCGACACAAAGGCAAATTAATAAATGTTTCTACTTCACAAAACCTGTTCTAAATCATTAGCTAAAGGTTAAGACTTCATCTAACCCCTCCCCCCCGACACAAAGGCAAATTAATAAATGTTTCTACTTCACAAAACCTGTTCTAAATCATTAGCTAAAGGTTAAGACTTCATCTAACCTCCCCCCCGACACAAAGGCAAATTAATAAATGTTTGTACTTCACAAAACCTGTTCTAAATCATTAGCTAAAGGTTAAGACTTCATTTACCCCCCCCCCCCGACACAAAGGCAAATTAATAAATGTTTGTACTTCACAAAACCTGTTCTAAATCATTAGCTAAAGGTTAAGACTTCATCTAACCTCCACCCCCCACCCCCACGACACAAAGGTGAATTAATAAATCTGTAGCGTGTGAGTGAAAAGGTGAATTCTGATCTGTAATTTTTACTGTGTAATCTTTTAACCTTGTTAATGCATTTAATTTGGAGAATATTAACAATGAAGAAGATTATGTTAAAAAATACCGTTTTTGCTATTTTACATTTTTCTTTTTGTTTGAAGACAAAATTGTTGATTTACCTTCATAGGAAGATTTTGAAATCTGCCCTAAAGTCTTTTGATGCCACACATTTTCAAAAATAAATCCAATTTTGTTATTGACTTCATTACGATTCTGTTCGAAACGGAATCAATTTAATCCAATCACTTGTCAACAGCTCAAAGATCAGTAAAAAGATAACTTCCATTTCTCATAAAACAATAACAATATTTCCAAGGTTAAATGTCATACACAGTGAGGAGTTTCATTTGCTCACGCAAAGTTTGGCACAAGGACAATTTAATTTTAATTTGTATCAAAGTTAATAGTCTGCCAAATTAGCATACCAAACGTACCTGCAGTGAGAATTGTTTTCATTAAGGCTTAATAATAACCTTCGTCTTGAAATCTCTTAAGGGGGCCCTACAAGATCAAATCTTTTTCATAAGCTTCTTCAATGAGGACCTTTAATAGAACTTAAGATAATTGCATTTTAATTAAAAAAAAAAAAAAGGGGATCAGATTTTATTTGTAACATTAGAAATATCAACAGATATCATGCAAGCCCATAAATTTTTTTTATAGTGCAAAAGGAAAATTAAAATCAAAGCTAACATGATTATTTTATGTAATTATGCTCCCTTTATCCGATTGAGATCTCCAGAGAGGAAAACCTTAGAAACAGTTTCCGCTTCTGCGATTGATGTATTACTTTTCAATCACGAATTGAGCTCTCTCGGTTGCTGGCGTGTGTATACACCCTGTATATATAACACATTGAAATTTCCTCCTCTCTCAGCTGTCTGTCAATAGCTTTCTAACTGATACCAAATCAGTTGAGTTTCAATCCTGGCTGGAAGCAAGCAGATGTTTAATCACACTGAGCTATGATACAGAGAAACAGGCTTGTATGTGGAGGACTATATATATATATATATATATATATATCCGAGTGAATACAGAACGAAGAAAAAATTCTTACAATGACCAAAACATTAATTTAAAACAGTGCTCAATATATAATATATAGAGCTGTGAATAAAATATCATTTATAATAAATGTATATATGTGTGTGTAAAAAGTGTATGTATATAATTATATATACATATATATATATATATATGCAATTTGTAATATATATTATATTATTTATATATTATATATGCATGGTACTTATTTGAAAGTGCTCAATATCAGTGATAGAGTAGACATATCACTATCTATATGAATATGACAACAAACTCACACCTATCTATATGAATATATATATATATTTTAATTAAATAATATTGACATATCACACTGATAATACTGACATATATATTAATATTAATTAAATGATATTGACATGTGACACCTATCTATATGAATAGGTCAACAAACTCAATATATATATATATATATATATTAATTATAGTTATATTACCAGTATCGACAAAACTAATTCTGTCAAGACTATCAATAATTAAACTACAACTAAGAACGTCTTGAAACCCACCGGGAACTAACCCAGAGGGAAAAGAAGGGGAAGAAAAAAAGAAACAAATGAAAACAAGAAGTCAAGCATTCGTGAGAAATAAAAAAAAAACCAAAACCTTAACAATAAAGAGCTCAATACGAAAGCAGAGTACAAGAAGTACCCAATGCGAAAGTAGAGCAAACAAGATATATATATATATATATATATATATAAAGCAGACACATTATTCCATGGTGAATAGGAGGTATGGGCCTATTTCAGGTGAACCATCATCAGCTTCTGTCTTTATTTTACACACACAAAAAAAAAAAAAAAAAAAAAAAAAAAAGAGAGTTATCCTACCACTATATGTACAGATTACTCTTTAGATTCTTCTATACCTACACTGCATGCTTTTATATATATATATATATATATATATATAAAATATATATATAAAATATATATATAAAATATAATATATATATAAAATATATATATAAAATATAAATATATATATATATATATATACACACACACACACAGTTAAATATAAGAGACAATGAATGTCTATTATGTTTAATCATGAGCCGTTCTAAACATCATATTTTGGCTTTAATTTCAGGTGAAAATAAAGACAAAAATTCTCCAACATTTAGATAATTTTTTATTAAGTTGGTTCTAAGCTTTTCAGCATTTTGGAAAATTTTTGTCTTTATTTTCACCTGAAATTAAAGCCAAAATATGACGTTTAGAACGCCTCATGATTAAACATAATAGACATTCATTGTCTCTTATATTTAACAGAATATGTTTAGAAAATTATCTACTGCCTTGTCTGGGAGACTTTGAAAACAGTAGCTACTCCGGCATTTATGCATCGCTCATTCAATAATGAATTAGAGCACTCTGGCTATTGGGTGTGTATAATGATATGCTCACTAAAAAGTCTGCCTTCTTCTACCGGACGCTCATGGCCCAGAGGTAGAATCGCTGACTGACACCAATTCAGTCGGTTTTCAATCCTGGGTTAGGAAGCGATCGGAGTCTAACCGTACTGATGAGCCGTGATACAGCGAAACAGATCTGTCTGAGAATGACTATAGTATACACACCTGATCAAAAATTTAAGACCACTTAAAAATCTTTAAAAAGATTTTTTTTTTTTTACAGAGAGATTTTAAAGTCCTCCCACTTAAGGTTACCAATACTACAATCTAAAAGGTTATGGAAACAAAAAGCTGCATTCCAAACATTTTATTTAGAAATTTACATTTTTATAAAATGAGGCAATTTGCACATGATCAAAATTATAAGACCAGGGGTATAAATTGTTAGATCTATGGTAATTCCAATGTTTTTCGTTCGGTTAGAGATTAGCAATCACTGCGTAAAGGTGTTACCATGCCTAAAGCAAGCAAACTTACCAAAGTTGAGCGTTCTCGAATTCTAGAATTCCATAAGCAAGATTTGTCACGGTGGGCGATCGCAGCTAAGGTAAATCGCAGTAAAACTGTGATTTGCAACTTTCTAAAGAACAGTGAGAATTATGGAAAAGCAAAATCCTCTGGTAGGCCCCAAAAAATTTCTGCATTGAGTAGGAGAATAAGACGGGGGACTTTCTTCTAGTCAAATTAAGGCAGTCACAGATGCTGATTGCAGTCCCGTAACCATCAGACAACACTTACGACAAAAAGGCATGGTAAATAAAAAGCGTAAACAAATTCCTCGGCTGCTTCCACGTCACAAGTTGGGCTGCTTGAAGTTTGGTCGTGAATACCAAACATGGGACATTGAGAAGTGGAAGAAAGTCCTGTTTTCTGATGAGAAAAAATTCAATCTCGATGGTCCTGATGGCTTCCAACGATATTGGTATAACAAAAACATGCCTCCTGAAATTTTCTCCGCACGTCATAGTGGTGGAGGGTCCCTAATGGTATGGGGTGCCTTTTCTTACAGAGGGATGATGGAGCTCCAGGTGATGCAGGGTCGTCAGAGAGCGGCTAGTTGTGTTAAGATGCTACAAAAAGCATCTTTGATGATGGAGGGCCATCGTTTGTGTGGGGATGGATGATTATTCCGACAGGATAATGCTGCAATCCATGCTGCAAGACTGACCTTGACCTTTCTACAAGAAAATGGGGTCCGTCTCTTGGGACATCCTGCATGCTCACCGGACTTGAACCCAATTGAAAATGTTTGAGGATGGATGAAAAGAGATGTTTATCGAAATGGCAAACAATATTCAACAAAAAATGAACTTTGTGAAGCCATCTTCAGAAGCTGGAGCAACATTTCCCGCACCTTAATGGAAATGCTTATTTCTAGCATGCCCGACAGAATTTTTGAAGTCATCAAAAGCAGTGGAGGTAGACTTCATTATTAAATTTGGTTGTTAAATATTGTCATACACTTTTTGTACAGTTTTGTAGAATTTTTGTTTCTGGTCTTATAATTTTGATCATGTGCAAATCGCCTCATTTTATAAAAATGTAAATTTCTAAATAAAATGTTTGGAATGTAGCTTTTTGTTTCCAGAAGCTTTTAGATTGTAGTATTGGTAACCTTAAGTGGGAGGAGTTTAAAATCTCTCTGTAAAAAAAAAAAAAAATCTTTTTAAAGATTTTTAAGTGGTCTTAAATTTTTGATCAGGTGTGTGTGTGTGTGTGTGTGTGTGTATATGATTGTTTAATTATTGGGTTTTTGGTTATAATAAAATTAGACCAGTACACATTTGTATGAAGAAGTGTTCAATAGGATTATATTGTAAAACTTGAATATTCTTCATTTGTTAATGAGTTAATACGTGACCTTATTGTTATATTATGTCTGGGTCTTTTCTATATTTTTACGATGAGGTGTCTAACTTTAGGCGATTTGCAATAACTGATTTTACCGCTTAACTTTCTTTTTTTTTTTTTTTTTTAAAGTACACTCACTTAACAGGGATTTTTTTTTTTAACGCTCATGTGACGGGGAAATTTTGAACACGCAATTTTTAAAATTACAAGAAATTAAAATGTTTTCATCCATGGCTGTATGAACCTAATATAGTTTTTGGTATGGTTACACTCAGACATAATTTCTGTTCTTTCATTCAATAATTCATAATCACTAACTTTTCTTTCTGGAACAGTCTACATATTTTGCCACCATTGTATGACTTGGCTGTTTTCACTATACTCCACGTTATGTCTGGGTTTTTTTCCATATTTTGATTTCTATTTCCACATATGGCTAGCCAATTTTGTACAATTTTTTAAGTTTTCTATTTTAAATGTAGACTTGTGACTGAACCACCTGGTCTTAAA
Source organism: Ascarosepion bandense (assembly GCA_037127315.1). Classification (NCBI taxonomy): domain Eukaryota; kingdom Metazoa; phylum Mollusca; class Cephalopoda; order Sepiida; family Sepiidae; genus Ascarosepion; species Ascarosepion bandense. The sequence continues at coordinate 1,089,705 of JBBBDQ010001528.1, read as the reverse complement.
GATGTCTTTGGTTGATCCCAAATATACATACATATATATTTTTACCTATATCGTCCAAAGAGTCTGAGCTCCAGAACCATGGATTAATTTTAAAACTTTCATTACACCCGAGCAACGCCGGGCTATACTACTAGTAACAGTATAAAAGTTATGTGACGGATAGGTCATTATTTATAAACTGATTTGTTTTTTTACGGCTTATCAATCTTTGCAGATTATTTTAAGCCAAACATATTTCTAGACTAAAAGATTTTTATGGGCGGAAATGATAATATTTTAGTGGTAAAAGTATTACTAATTAATCCATAGCTGGGGAGAAGAGGCAATTCATACAACTCCTAATGGTCAACGTATTTATAAATGAAACTGTGTGTGTGTGTGTGTGTCTCCATTACCTATAGACTCCAAAATGGCTGAACCGATTTTCTTGAAAATTTACACAGTTGTACTATAAGAGTGTGCAAGTGTTCTTAGCTAGGTTTTGTGTTGAGGTACCCCCAATAAATATCGAAAATTGATAATTGAAAAAAAAAAAAAATCGGATTATAGAAGGAGTGGTCCGATTTTAATCAAATTTGATACACTCATAGACAAAGGTATAAGAAACAATATTCAGAAGTTTCAAGGTTGCAGGTCTTACAATAGTGCAGAAAATCGATATTATATATATATATATATAAAAGGCAAGATGTTTGTGTGTGTATCTGTTTATCTGCCTGTATGTATTTTTTTCAGCCCTTTTATTTTAGTTTTTGCTTTGGGTTTGGCTCTAAGTAGGTATAATTTTAGTTCTTAGTCTCAGCCATGATACCATTTACTCAGAGGACTTATTTAGCCTTCAAAATTCAGTTCACAATGAAAAAAACTTATTTGATATCGATACCAGAAAATCAAAATTTGACTTACATCCATTAATTTTTCTTTCAGTCTACAGTTTCGCTTTAACTGGAAACAACTACTGCTTTTTAGTCTTTCATGCCAACGTCCAAAGAGTCTGAGCTCCAGGACCATGGATTAATTTTAAAGCTTTTATTACACCCAAGCAACACCAGGCTATACTGCTAGTATAAATATATATACATATATAAAAACCAAGTAAATGTTACAGTTAAATTTTTTATTTATATGTAATTATTTTATTATCATTTGAGACATTAATTTATATAAATATATATTTTGAATAATATGTTTTAAATTTAACAGTTTCTTAATTTTTAGAAACTTTTGACACGTATTTTGGCTTGAAAAGAGAGCAGTTCTTTTAGGAAAGGAAATATTTGAAAAAAATCCATAACACAGATTCATATTTTTTAAAGATTCAATAACAGTATTCTAAAGAAATTTTTTTTTGCAACTTGGTAAGCTGCTTTCTCTTAATAAGCGAGTTGTTCATTGGATTTAAGTTCCGGTTAAATTTGATAAATTGTTATGTACAAGATCCGTGTTGCATCCTTAGATACTACTTTTTTCTTAATTTCGGTAAAAGATTAAATTAGTTTATAAATAGTAGTTGCAAAATAAAATCTTTATATTTGCCTTGTGAAAGTCCATCAGACGATGAAACATGATAGCTAAGAAAAGTTCCCTTTTGTCTTATACACACACACAGACACATATCTAAACTTATTTATAAATGGAACTTTGTTTCTGTGTGTGTGTGTGTGTATCCATTACCTATAGACTCAGAAATGGCTGAACCAATTTTCTTGAAAATTTACACAGTTGTACTATAAGCGTCTGCGAGTGTTCTTAGCTAGTTTTTGTGTCAAGGTACCCCCAATAAAAATCGATAATGGAAAAAACCAGGTTATAGAAGGAGTGGTCCGATTTTAATCAAATTTGATACACTCATAGACAAAGACATAAGAAACGATATTCACAAGTTTCAAGGTTGCAGTTCTTACAATAGTGCAGAAAATTTGATATCGATATCAGGAAATCAAAATTTGATTTACATCCATTCATTTTTCTTTCAGTTTACGGTTTCGCTTTAACTGGAAACAACTGTTGCTTTTTAGTCTTTCGTGCCAACGTTCAAAGAGTCTGAGCTCCAGGACCATGGATTAGTTTTAAAACTTCCATTACACCCGAGCAACGCCGGGCTATACTGCTAGTATAATTATAATTAAATTTGTTTTTTTTTTATAAATTAATGTAGTTTACATTCTGACACGGAAATTTCTGTTTCAAGATTTTACATCAGGAAATGTTAGTTCATGGTTGTGAAAATGATTATCATTTGAAAATATTTCTATTGAATTATATTTGTTTTTTTTTAAAGAGTTAATATAGATGTGGGAAGACATAAAAATTTATGTGTGTGTTCAATTTAACTAATCAGAATGGAGTTCAACTTTTGAATTTAAAATATAGGTTATTATTTTGGGGAATACAGGATTTCTTCTTTCAATCTGAATGGCAAAAGTGTCGGTCCATTGAGCTACTGTCGAGACTGCGTTTTTTTTTGTGTTGATGTATACATTATTGTTACAAGATTGTCTTAGTTTCCTCTGTATCCCAGCCTCTTTTTTTTTTTTTTTTTTAAAAAAAAAAATAGAAAGAACAAACATTTTATATTTTTGATCTGACTTAAAGAAAACTTTGAGCATAATCATACTTTTTTTTTTTTATTTCAGTTCAGAATGCATTTTATTCCAATTTTTCACAAACTCTTAATTTGTAAAAATTTTAACATCTTATTTCTACTAATTCTATATTCTATGGATGAGGGTACATGGTTAATAATGGATGGAGGATGATTAGATTTTGGGTGGATATATAAAGGATTTATATTTGTTTTTTTATATGGTTGGTATATATAAAGGAAGATCTGTAACGTGGTTGATACTGACTTGGCAGACCGGCTGCAACCACTCTCTCACCGGCGTGATGTGGCTTCCCTGTGCCTCTTCTACAAGTACTTTCATGGCTTCTGCTTCGATGAACTTAGAGCACTGGTGCCACCTAAGCACGAATTGACACGAGATACTAGATTAGCAACTAGGTCCCACCCTTTTACAGTTAAACAGATAAGATGTAACCGTAAATTCTACTCCAACAGCTTCTTTTCTCATGCTTCCTGCCTGTGGAACTCCCTTCCACAAGTCTGCTTTCCCGACATCTACAATCTCCAGGTGTTTAAATGTAGGGTCAATAGACACCTCCTATCACACTAACTCCCAATTATTCTCAGAACACTCATCTACCCAACCCTCATTCTCGGTATCCTTACCTGCCTATCACCCACCATCTGACATTTCCTATATTTAATCATCCTTTCTCCACTCTATGTAGCCCCCTGCGCAGTAGTGGCAGTGACATGCCTTGCTCGGGGTGAAACACTTATAAAAAAAAAAAAAAAAAAAAAAAATAATATATATATATATATTATTTTCTAAATTTAAAGTCGCATCAAGTAAATCTACTTTTATATTTTGATTAATAGTCACTTTTAATTAAGGTTTTTAAATTCTCTATATCTTGGCCATTACTCAGTTGGTCTTTTCTGTTTGGACACAGGAGCCAAGATTTTTCAGTAATAAAAAAAAAAAATGGGCACAGGAGCCAGGATTTTTCAGTAATAAAACAAATGGACACAGGAGCCAAGATTTTTCAGTAATAAAAAAAAAAATGGGCACAGGAGCCAGGATTTTTCAGTAATAAAAAAAATGGACACAGGAGACAGGATTTTTCAGTAATAAAAAAAAAATGGACACAGGAGACTGGATTTTTCAGTAATAAAAAAAATGGACACAGGAGACTGGATTTTTCAGTAATAAAAAAAAATGGACACAGGAGACTGGATTTTTCAGTAATAAAAAAAATGGACACAGGAGACAGGATTTTTCAGTATTAAAAAAAATGGTCACAGGAGACAGGATTTTTCAGTAATAAAAAAAATGGACACAGGAGACAGGATTTTTCAGTAATAAAAAAAATGGACACAGGAGACAGGATTTTTCAGTAATAAAAAAAATGGACACAGGAGACAGGATTTTTCAGTAATAAAAAAACAAAAACAACATTTTCTCTTTCAAAATCGCTCTCAAAATAGCGTACAGTATTTTGGTTATGGTCTGTGCATACGCCGCTTAATATAAGATTACAATAAAGTAGCTTCTATGAACATTACTTTTGTAGATATTTTAACAAAATTATACCCTGTGTTATCGTTATTTTATTATTCAATACCTTTATGTTTGAAGACGTTACTATCATTTGTAGTATGACAAAGTAAAATTTTTCTAGGAAATCATAATTATCCTTCTGTGGAACTTCAATGAAAATGCAAGGCTGCTTAACTTTACACTTAAATTTCTGACATCTGATGTGCTTAAAAACTTTCTCTTTAAAACACGAAGTTGTAGATAGGCATGAGAGAGAAAAATATGCGGCAAGACTTAAACAACGGAACAATGAATTTTCTTCCAATAAGATTTAGAAAAACTTGCATTCTATTACTATTTGTTTGAAGAGGGGGGAAAAGAGAGGAAAGAGGGAGGAGAGAGAGGAAAGAGAGGAGGAGAGAGAGGAAAGAGGAGGAGAGAGAGAGAGAGGAGGAGAGAGAGGAAAGAGAGGAGGAGAGAGAGGAAAGAGAGGAGGATAATTATTGCTTTCATGGCCTTCAATACAAACAACGAATTGTGTTCATCTTCAATAACTCTCATATTCAGTGACAAAACTTAAGATAAAAAAGAAAATTCTT